>CP092878.1:7704255-7900518 GCA_030710605.1 Cordylochernes scorpioides | reverse complement strand
GATCAATTGGCTATGGCTCAGGTATAAATTTAGAGAATTCGGGGCTAAAAATTAATTAAATACAATTAAAGCAATTGAGAGAGATATTTGCAAGTCTTTGTGTTTCTCTACAATATCTACCTCTTCACTCAATATACGCTCATTGTCCCCGCTGCTTTTATTTGTTGTCACATAAATCAAATTGCCCAATGGAGGTAGAGTATTTTCTCCTCTTTAGCGCATTTTTATTATAAAGCCTTATAAATATATTATTATTTTCAATTAAATATTTATTTATGCTTCAACTGCGCTTCCGATTCTTGCACACGTCCAACCCCACCAATGAGTGTAAATAGCCAAACTTGCACACTTGTAAGTGGAAAAGTCGAACTGCTTTGTACGTGTGTAGATATGTGGTACCAACTCACGGTAAAAGGCACCGATGGATAATGGGCTACCTAGACCGAAATATGTACGCCACAGAAAAGCAGTCGCTAAATACCCACCATGGTTATTGTGGCTACGTGTACATAGGATATTTAGCGTGCAATTACCACCAAAAATTATCTTCAAATCAGAAGCATACGAGTACATACGTTCCAGTGATGGGGAGGTGCATGCCGAGGTAGGTGACGTGTCCCTTATACAGCGCCCTGACCAGGTCCAGGCTCATGGTACAGTTCAGCCGCCGCGAGCTGTACTTCTTGTCCACGATGCACGGACCACTACGCCGCACCCGCTCCAGACCTTCCAGATGCCCGCAGCCGAAACTGACGTTGGCCTGCTTGCCAAAAGGCCCACAGACTGTGGCTTCGAACCCGTGGATCTCCACGCTGCAGGCGTTCTGTAGGCGGACCTCTGTGGCGAGGTTGCGGAGCAGTTCGTCGAAATAACAGTCCTCGATGTTGGAGCCCGTCGCTCCTGTCACCCCACACTTCCCTGATATCCTCGAATTATAACGCGACATCTATATATCAGAAATAAAACCTTTAAGCACTAACTTTTCTTTATTCAAATAAAACAAATGTTCTACTGTCCTTACTGCGATAAATATATATATGTGGCAATATAATAAGGTGGGGAAAGAGAAATAATCACACCACAAGTTGGAAGAGGAACCCAGGCAACCAGAGAGAGAGAGAGAGAGAGACGGGCCCGGCAAAGCCGGGCGTCCGTTCGTGTCGCACACAATCCCCAACTGTCTTAAAAGTCCCAAGGTGTTAACGGACGGGCCCCATTTGCCGCCCCTTGGAATGTCGCTGCTGTCTCAAGTGACCGGACTTTACATCCCGTCTCTCTCTGGGCTGGCTCTAGGTTTGCTTTATTATTCCTGGAAGAGTATATATTATGACATATATCTATAGGGAGTGCTTGGCTCATCAGTGGTTTTGCCAATTCAAACCAACAGAATGCTTTTTAGAGCTCTAATACTGTATTGGACGATTCTTCTTATGTATGCGCCATTGAAGGGTAGAATCTTAGTTATGGTATTTTAGCAAACTATGGGCATAACCTTTTAGGACAATAGAATTATTTATAATTATTTGCATCGAGCAATGCTTCTTCGCAAGCTTTTATTTCCAAAGATTCAATAATTAGCTTAACCAAGAATTCCTTTCTAGTGCTGTCGGGTATAAAAGCAAAATAGCCGAATATCATATTAAATAGATACATGTAATATACCAGCGAGGGATTAAATAGGCGAAACCGCTGAGAGAGTTCACCATTGATGAGCCAATCCCTACCAATATAATTTCGCGATAGTAAAGACAGTAGGCAGATGCTTCATTTATTTTTTTTTTAAATCGCGATAAAATGGTATCATTTCTCGTACATGTGTTGACATATAATTACAGTATTCTGACTAAAGCCAAATTATATAATTATTGATTTTGTTATGTCTACCGACCGCTCTCTTTAATGTTTCTCTTATCGGTGGTAATAGAGATGAATCTTACCAGACGGTGATTAGAGAAACTGGCCATCTGATAGAGGTCGGGTAACTGAATTTCGATGATATGGCTCTTACGCCATTTATCGGAATTAATATCAACTAATCGTTTTTATTTCTGTGAAAAATAGACACTTCGGCCAGTTAGAGTTTTTTTATTTTCTCAACGTTTCGACAAAAATCTTTTGCCTTCGTCAGGAGAAATAAATAAAAATCATTTGGCAAGGCGTTAAAATTTGTTCTGAGGTTGCAAGGGCGTTAATATTCGTTTTTATTATTATTATTATTATTATTATTATTATCACCATTATTTCATAATATTGTGGCCAAAACCCTTTCTTGATAAAACAACAGCTTTGATGTTAACGAGAGCCAATATCCTGAAAGGCGTACGTTGTTGGCTTTAACTTTATTCTACAAATCTGATTAGCGCGTCAAGCGTAATATTTAAAACATTAAGAATTGTCACGCAAAGTGATATATAGCTAGCAATAAATATGTATATATATATGTTTCTATGAGAATGTTAATCTGCAAGACGCAGGTTATCATCATCCCTTTTTGATTTGTTTTTTGTCACTTTTTTGGCGTTCCGAAAATAAACAATAAAAGGCTGTATCAGACTTTACTAAGACAATAAAGATTTGCTAAAAATAAATGTGTACGAAGATGTTGCACAAAGAGCTTCTGTTTTATTAAACTTGACACGCTTTCGGGGATTACTCTTCAACAGGTCAGAAAGGTTAAGTTAAAAAAAAAGGTCGTTTAATATAAATAAGAAATTCTACGCATGCTAATTCTTAACGTATTTTAAATTTTTGGTATTTAGTCCAGCAACTTCCAATAGCACGATAAAGAGAATTCGTAAAGTGAACGCACCGAAACGAGATTTTTTTGCGGTGCCCTCATCCCACTCATAAGTTTCCTTTCTCCTCTCTACTCTAAATCTTTCAAATAATCTCTCATAGTGTATAGACTCAACGTTTTAAAATAATTATAATAGGAAGTTTTAAATTGTTTATTTTTATATCATTATTATTATGTACCACTTTGCGGCCTTCTTATGGTGACCCTTATGATTGATTGGCCTATGGGCGGTAAAGACTGGGTGGATGCGAGACATTAGTTTGTATTTTTTTAAATTTTATATATGATGAATAGGGTCTTTTTAAAAGCTGTTGGAAAAGAAGACGTCCGAAGCAGCCAATGGGAGGCCGGCGGAGGCAGCAACGGGGATGCAGCGGCAAAAATGAGGAAACAATAGGGGAAGAACTTGTAAACAACTTTTTCGAACACTAGAATTTGCCCTGATCTCCGATTCTTTTAGTGTAAATGTTTAAATAATACTTTACTTATTTTCTTAAATTGTAATAAATATAATTTTCCCTCCTGTTTTCGTCGTATATTTTAAAAGTGTTATAAACAACGACGCCTTAACTTTGAACCTTCAACCCCGCCGACCAAGAATAGAGGTGAGTGACTACCTCTATAGAATTTAGATCGTCGTCACAACACAGAGTGGCGGTGAAATCGCAATATTTTTGGCATCCCAGCCGGGACTGTTGAAGGTAAATTCTAGAAGAAAAAAAGGAAGCATTTTGAGCTGACCATTTTGGAACTCGCTAGCTAACCCTACTTGCCGCTTTGTTTACAAGATGGCGGAAGAATTAATTCTACGTTTAAAAAAGAAGCGTGCTGTTAACAGATCATATTTAACGAAAACATGCAATAAGATTGAAAGTGGACTTGACACGCTAATGAGAATTGAACTTGAAGAATTATTAGAACAATTGAATGAGAATCATTTAACGAACTTAAAGTAGTGGATCACGAAATAGAAACGCTTCTTGAAACTGACGATTTAGAGAAGGAATTACAGGGCGTAGAGGAATATCGAGAGAAATATATTACTTGGAGATTTAGGGCAAATAAAAAGATTCGCCAATCAGATTTTCAGGGCGAAAATATACCGAATTCGAACTCACGAATAGACGAAAACGAAATGAGACATTATGTACCTTCCTGCACGACTGTGAAACTTCCGAAATTGATGATATCGAAATTTTATGGAAACTTTAGTGAATGGCTGACGTTCTGGAATTCTTTTGATGCAGCTATACACCAGAACAACTCACTGAACCCGATCGATAAATTTAACTATCTGAAGTCACATCTCGGCGGAACTGCACTAAACACAGTCGAAGGTTTCGCTTTATCTGCGGACAATTATGAGAAAGCTATAAAATTGCTTAAAGACAGATTTGGGCGAGAAGACATTTTGATTAGCCGACATATGAACAATTTGTTGTCAATGAGACCACTCAAAACATCAAGCGATGTAAGAACCTTCCGCGAACTTTTTGACAACCTTTCTGTTCATATAAGAAGTCTCGAGTCACTAAACGTGTCCATTGATGTTTACGGACAACTGTTGTGCCCGATAATAATAAAGCTTCTACCTGCAGACCTTAATTTGGAATTGAACAAAGAACTCCCGACAGGTTATGTAATTAATGACTTGATTACCTTTCTGGAAAGACAATTAACTGCACGGGAGAAGAGTTTTAGAAACGAAATCGGTACCGGGAATGAATCAACTTCTAAACCTAATTTGGTAAACAAACATCCAAAGACAAGATTCTACAATGAAAAACCAATTGCGACAGCTTCAGAACTTTTGAATTCAGTTCACAAATCGAATGAATGTGTATTTTGTGGTAAAGACAACCATGGAAGCCCTAAGTGTGGCTTTGCAGCTAATATTAGTTTAAACGAAAAGAGATCACTCATGAAGAAAAAAGGCGTTTGTTATAAATGTCTTCGGCCTTCTCATTTAAGTAAATTTTGCAGAAATGTAGTCCGTTGTTCGATCTGCAACATGTCTTCCCACCTGGATGTCATGTGCACAAAACTGATTTTAGATAGAGGTGGATCTTCCAAGTCTCCAACGGTGCAAGATGAAACTCTCGCCAACTTATCAACCTCCCCAGACGTCTTGTTACCTACTTTGAGAGTGACCCTCAAAGGGAACAGAACGGAGAAGACGGCACGGTCTATAATAGACACCGGATCCCAAAGATCGTATATTTTACATAGTACAGCAATGGAAATGGAGTACGAACAATCTAGGAGAGAGTTCTTCCGGCATTCCTTGTTTGGAGGATCGAGTACCGACGTAGTTGAACATGAGGTCTATACCATTCATTTATCTGACATCAATAATTCCTATCGCTGTGAGTTTGAAGCACTAGGTCAACCCCTTATCTGTGGAAGCATACCTCCGGTGTGTCCCAGATCATTTTTAGAAGGGAATGAAGAACTCGACGTGTCTGATTTGATGAGAGACCGTATAGAAGTCCTTATAGGCGCGGACATCGCCGGGAGATTGCTAACTGATGATCAGAGAAGGATCTCATCTGGACTGGTGGCAATCCGTACCAAACTAGGATGGACTGTGATGGGAAAGATTCCTCCAACGGAGGTGAGAGATGACATCAGCTCCCTTTGCGTGACCACACTTCTATCTTTGGATCTAGAAAACTTGTGGAAATTAGATGCAATTGGAGTCTCTGACGCGGAGGTTGAGAAGAAGACTCAGTCCTTACAAGCTGAAATGGAGGAACATTTCGCCCACACCACGACGCGAGATATCGAGGGGCGCTATGAGGTAGCTCTACCCTGGGTGCAAGACAAGGAAAGGATTCCTTCGAATAAAGACCTAGCCGAAAACCAACTAAGTTCTGTAAGAAGAAAACTTGAAGAAGTTGGAGACATGAATGAGTATGGACAAATCTTTGAAGAATGGATGAAACAGGGGATAATCGAGTATGCCAGAGAGGATAAACTAGATGGTGTACACTACCTGCCACATCGACCAGTGTATAAAAGGAACAGTCACACTTCTAGAATACGGCCAGTATTCAATGCGTCGGCCCGGAAGAGAGGTAAACTTTCCCTGAATGACTGTCTGGATAAGGGACCCAATTTGATAGAAATTATACCAAGACTTTTAAATAAATTCCGGAAATATGAAGTTGGTGTCTCTTCCGATATTGAGAAAGCATTTTTACAAATTGGAATAAAAGAAGAAGACCGAGATTATTTACGATTCCTGTGGCACACAGAAGACGGAAGATTGATCACGTATCGACATAAAAGGGTTGTTTTTGGAATTACCACTAGTCCGTATCTTTTAAAGGCTACCTTATCTCTCCACTTAGATAAGGCTCCTGAACATTTAAAAATCACAGCTGAACAGTTGAAATCATCCTTTTATGTTGACAATTGTTTATCCAGTTTTCAGAATGTTGAAGAAACGGAGAAATTCGTGAAAGAATCTACTGAACTGCTCTCTACAGCTTGTTTCAATCTCCGAGATTGGGTGAGTAACGTTACAGACTTTTCTCTTATGAACCAACTGAATAAGGAAGTGAACATTTTAGGAATAACATGGAATACTGATAGAGACACACTGACAATTGGTTTGGAAGATTTTGAATTAATTGGACCAACCACCAAGAGAAAAGTACTTTCAATAGCGAGCAAGATATTTGATCCATTAGGAGTTGCTTGTCCTGTGACTTTAATTCCCAAGCTGATATTACAGGAAACTTGGATACAGAAGTTGACATGGGACGAAGTCCTACCTGGATGTTTAGTACAAAGATTTTGGAAGTGGTTTAGCAAACTGAAACACTTGCCTAACATAGAAATTCCTAGATGGCTTTGTTTTAAGGACTCCTATGTAGAGAAAACCACTCTCCACATCTTTTGCGACGCCAGTCAGTTTGCCTATGCAACCTGTATTTTCCTCCGCATTGAAAAGGAAGATAGAGTGGACATCCAATTGATACAGGCTCGAACACGAGTAGCTCCACTGAAGAAACTCACCATCCCAAGATTGGAGCTTTTGGCTTGTCTGATTGGAGCTCGTTTGGCAGCTAACGTCATACAAGATCTGGAATTTGAGGAAATTCCAAGATTTTATTGGACCGATTCGACCAATGCTCTCTGTTGGATCCAAAGGGAAGACAACTGGGCAGCCTTTGTGATGAACCGTGTTAAGGAAATTCATAATCTTAGCTCCCCCGAATCTTGGCGCCACATACCAGGCCGATTAAACCCGGCAGACCTCCCATCTCGGGGATGTTCAGCAGAATCACTTAAGGAGACAAGATGGTGGGAGGGACCTGCATGGTTAAAGGTATCCCAAGAAGGGTGGCCCAAATCAACCATTATCCCTGATTTGGAGATTGTTTATTCTGAAAGGCGCAAGACCATCCTGAACACCTTGTGTACGACAAGAGAAAATGAAAATTTATTTGGACGTTATTCCCATTTTTTGAGAATAGTACGAATCACCGCCTGGATATACAGATTCTTCAACAACGCCAAGATTGATAGAAGAAAGATAATTTCAGAAGATCTCAGTACAGAGGAAATCACTAAGTCAGAAATAATACTGATAAGACTTATCCAGAGAGAATCGTTTTCAGGGCATGAAGATAAGAAACTACAAGGCTTTAAGTTGCTAGTAGACTCTTCAGGGATTTTGAGAATAAAAACTAAAATTTGCAGAAGAGAAGATTTTGCTAATTTTAGAATGCCCATTTTATTGCCCTCAGATCACTTTTTGGTTTCTTTGCTCATCAGGTGGAACCATGAAACCCACGGGCACGCCGGTCTACAAACTCTCCTCGGTATTCTGAGAGAAAACTATTGGATACTAAGATCCAGGAAAACCGTCAAGAAGATCATCAATCAATGCATTCGCTGTAAACGATTCACCGCGACACCAACTACCGTCGAGTCAACATCATTACCAGAAGACAGAGTACGAGATGCTGCAGTTTTCGAAATAGTAGGAGTTGATCTAACTGGACATCTTATCTTAAAGAATAAGAAGAAAGCATGGATTGTCATCTTCACATGTGCAGTGTATAGAGGAGTTCATCTGGAACTTGTGACATCTTTGTCTATGGAAGCCTTCCTCCAAGCTTTCCGCCGATTTATTGCTCGAAGAGGCCGACCATTGATTGTGTATTCGGATAATGGGACTAATTTCAAAGGTATAGCTAATGCTTTAAAAAAGATTGATTTTTCGAGATTAAAATGTGATCCCACATTGAAAAACATCACCTGGAAATTCATACCGCCTGGTGCTCCTTGGTGGGGTGGATGGTGGGAGCGTTTGATTGGAATGATGAAACAATTGCTCTTTAGGATTCTCGGTCAAACCTCCTTGGGATATGAAGAACTTTCCACGGTAATGTGTGACGTCGAAAGCTTGATGAACACACGCCCACTGACCTACCTAACTGAAGAAAGTGAGGATCTCGCTCCATTGACACCTTCGTTGTTCTTACATGAGGTCAGAGAGGTTGGCGTTCCAGACCTGGACTTGATTGATAACCAGACCCTCTCCCGCAAATATCAATATATCAAACGTGTACGAGAAGATCTTAGAGAACGATTTCGTATCGAATATTTTGGATTCCTGAGACAAGAAACGAGACGCCTGAAGACTACCATACCACTCAAGGTGGGAGACATGGTACTCATTGGACAAGAGAGTTTAAAGAGACTACACTGGCCGTTAGCCAGAATAATCCAATTCTATCCAGGAAAAGACGGACTTGTGAGGGTTGCGAAAGTGAAAACTTCATCAGGTGATAAAATACGACCTATTCAAAAACTCTACAATTTAGAGATAACGCCCGAGATAAGATGTCGAGACCCTCTAACGGAGCGATCTCCCACACAAGAAGTTCGATTGACAACTGAAGAGGACCCTTTGACTTCACAACAAGAGCAACATCACATTGATACCCCGAATGTTGTGTCAAGTTACGGACGGCCCATCAAGAGACCCAACCGATTGGATCTACTGAACTTTTCCTTCCCATGTTTGAGTCGTCGAGACGCCAACTCAAAGGTGGGAGAAATGTTGGAAAAGAAGACGTCCGAAGCAGCCAATGGGAGGCCGGCGGAGGCAGCAACGGGGATGCAGCGGCAAAAATGAGGAAACAATAGGGGAAGAACTTGTAAACAACTTTTTCGAACACTAGAATTTGCCCTGATCTCCGATTCTTTTAGTGTAAATGTTTAAATAATACTTTACTTATTTTCTTAAATTGTAATAAATATAATTTTCCCTCCTGTTTTCGTCGTATACTTTAAAAGTGTTATAAACAACGACGCCTTAACTTTGAACCTTCAACCCCGCCGACCAAGAATAGAGGTGAGTGACTACCTCTATAGAATTTAGATCGTCGTCACAACACAGAGTGGCGGTGAAATCGCAATAAAAGCATTTGTTAAACTGGTATAAGAGAGCTCGCAAAAAATATATAATAATAATAATACCTATATATAGATATGCATTTTTCATAGGTCTAAAATATTATTTTGTGTTGTCGAAATTTTTTTTGAAATGTATATTCTCAAGTTTTTTTTTTTCTAAAGATAGGATAGAAATGTTTTGGTACTTACCATACATTTCAAATATCAAATATAAAATAAACATTCGATGAGATATTCTTTTGAATCTTTTCAAATCCGTTTTCGACATGCTTTTTTTTTTAATTAATAAAATTTTAAGAAACGCTGGTTATACTTTTTTTAAGTAACCAAGAATTCAGAAACTATGTAAAAATATCGTATTTTCATTTAAACTGGTTTTGAAAAATATATTTAAATTGGAAATGAAGAATCATTATTCCTTGAACAGAATTGAATTTTTACACCATTTATTTTATAGATCTACATAATTCAATAATTTTAGGCGTTTTCGATAATTTTTTCTTTTTTCCAAACTATCTAAAGAGTGTCTCATGATATTATTTTATTAGATACACAATTGTTGACTATATATTAAATTATTATTTATATGTCTTATTTGATTTGATAATTCCCAGCATATAATCTAAATTTTATTTTGATACGCTCTAGCGCTCTTTTGTCAAACGATTATTGCACTAATTCATATAAAACAATGCTTTTGAAATCATTCGAAATACTTCAATGAATTGCTTGTTTAGCAAAAATACAATATCATTAACCTTTATTACATATTTAAAATAACTATATCAATTTTTATATAAAATATCTAAAAACTTTTTAATTGCTACAAGCTATAGGTACAAATATAACTTTCAGAAGATATCGAAAATGGAAGGAAAATTTGACCACGTTATAATTTCTATTCATAGAGTATTGAAATTGTTTCTCTCGTTGATAAAAGGGTAAATAAAAAATTGGGTAATATAAAAATGTCGTTATGGATTATTTCCAGAATTTCCAGTTTATATACATATTTTTAAAATATCATTTTAAAATATTTTTTTGATATTATTTTTTTGAATATATATTTAAAAAACATTTCGCGAAAAAACGTGACAAGAACAATTAGATATTTTGAGGATTTTTGTAAATAGGCGAATAACAATAAATATTAAATTTCTCCTGCATTCGCATATAAACACTGCAACCAGCCTTATAAGTTTACTTTTATCAATTAAAAATTGTATACATTTAAAAAAAATTAAAACTATTTTTATTGATACTTAAAAAAAAAAACTTTTATTTATAATCAAATCTTACTATGTGAAACTCCGTGAAAGTAAAAATATTTCGATAAACGAAAGTTGAATTTTTATATAAATTTGTGAATTCAAGTATTTTAAATAAATATTCAAAATTCGAAACTATTTTAAACGCGTAAGACTCTTTTTGAAATTAAACAATTTCTACTGCCCTTACTGCAATGAAAAAAATAATGGGAGGGCCTGGCTCATCAGTGGTGAAGAAACGCTGGTTATACTTTTTTTTTTAAGTAACCAAGAATTCAGAAACTATGTAAAAATATCGTATTTTCATTTAAACTGGTTTTGAAAAATATATTTAAATTGGAAATGAAGAATCATTATTCCTTGAACATAATTGAATTTTTACACCATTTATTTGATATATCTACATAATTCATTAATTTTTTCCATTGCAGTAAGGGCAGTAGAAATTGTTTAATTTCAAAAAGAATCTTACGCGTTTAAAATAGTTTCGAATTTTGATAACAGATGGTGCGCTAGTGCATCATATCCCTATATATATAAAAGTCAGTGTATGTATGTATGCAGATTGTTGTTCTTCCCCGATTGGCTTTTTTGATAATCGTCCACTTTTCAATCCAAGTTAATCCCGTTTAGTCAAATT
This sequence comes from Cordylochernes scorpioides, assembly GCA_030710605.1. Classification (NCBI taxonomy): domain Eukaryota; kingdom Metazoa; phylum Arthropoda; class Arachnida; order Pseudoscorpiones; family Chernetidae; genus Cordylochernes; species Cordylochernes scorpioides. Next base: position 7,889,378 of record CP092878.1, on the reverse strand, counting down.
ATCTTTTTACACGTGTTATCATTAAACCTTTCGTTGATCTTCCCTAATTTTACACGTGGCAATATTTTGAAGACAACGATGACATTAGTTCCTTCTTGAAATTGATTAATTAATTTTTTTTTTTTTCAAAATAGAGAAAAATTTTTAAAATTAAGATGGCCTCCTTTGACGACCATGCTTACGCGCGAGGCTCCCTGGATCCTCCCTCGGGCAATATGGGCCCTCCTCTGGCTGGATGCAGTGACGCAGCTAAACATAAAAAAAGCGACGCTCGATCGACGGACCCTCCTGGCACTGGGGCCGAGCTTGTGACCACGGAGCCATTCCCAAATGGTGAGTTTCCCCGGGTTTCTCCTTCTTCTCCTGCTCCTGTAGGGCCACTTGATTCCAACCAGGCTTTTAGGGAGGGGTGGGATGAGATAAATAAGTGTTTCACTCATTTCTCCAACATCCTTATTGGGGAAATACATTCGGCCTTAAAAGCAGGACAAGGCTCAGCTCCTTCCTGCACCTTTTTCGGAATTGTAAATGGTATCCTTGCAGAACTGCAAAATTCCGCTTTTGGAGTCCTTTCCAAAAAACTTAAAGCCTGTGACCTTCATACGGAGAAACTCCGTGAGGATTATGAAAATAAGCTTAAGGCTGCTACTGCCGCTATTCCCGCTCCCGCGGCTATCTCCGCTCCTGCAGCAAAACCCGCTGCCAAGTCAACTCTCATAGCACCCTCTGTGACGAAAACCACGCCGCCAGTCAATGTCAGTGCTAAGCTGACCAAGCCTTCTCGGCCCAGCTACGCGCAGACTCTGCGTAACAGTGCCAACCATGTAAAGTTGGCCTCTGATGATCTCTCTGTTAAGGAGCTAAGGGCAAGATCGCTCAGACTCCCAGTTTGAAAAACCTGGATGTCGCCGCAGTGACTGGTGGGGACAAAAAACTGGTCCTCCACTTCACAAATCCCTCTGAAAAAAAAGAGGTTTGTTGACAACGTCAAGACCGCCAATATTGGCGGCCTTAAAGTCCAAACGAACCCAACATTCAAGCCCAGGCTTGCGATCTTTGGTATTCCTGGAGAGAAAACCGAGGAGCAGCTTGTGGCTGACATCAGATGCCATCCCGCTGTCGAAAAGCTGCTGAAAAGCGCTGACGACATCAGGATGGTAAAACTGATTAGAAAAGAGGGTTCCTCCTCCACCGCGATAATTGAGGTGAATAAGGTAATTGAGACTGCCCTGCTCGGGCGCGGTAGGCTTACTCTAGATTACCTCTCCCTGAGACTCGCAAGGGCTAAGCGCGTCTTTCCCTGCGGTGTCTGTGGCAACCTGGAACACAGGACCCACAAAAACGGAAAGAAGTGTACCAGGGCGGCCAAATGCGGCTACTGCACTGGGGCACATCTGACCGAGGCCTGTGACAACAAGGCCGCGCTGAAATGCCACAGGTGCGGTGGCAAGCACAGCGCTAACTCAATGGCGTGCAAGCACATGCGGGACGCCCAGGAGCAATTTATTAGTTCAATGGTGCGATGAACGTGCTCAGGTGTGTTCAAGCAAATGTAAGACGCTCACCTTATTGTTTGTCCTCCTTGTGGAATGAATGTTTCAACGAAAACACGGATGTGCTATTATTACAAGAGCTCCCAGTTGCAAAGGGCAGTTTACCATCCATTCCAGTTCCCTCTGACAGAATCTGCCATGGCTCTATTGATGCAAACAAACTGGGAGCTGCGGTGATAATGGCAAATCCGAGCCTGAAGTTCATCCATTTGTCCCATTTGTCCTGTGTGAACTCTGTGTTTGTCCTGTGTGAAGTCAACAACTTGTCCATCCTCCTATGTTCTGTGTATCTTTCGCCATCATGTTGTGTTAGCGATCTTTTAGATAGGATAGACATCTCTCTCAAATCTATTAATTATCACGAGGTAATTTTCTGCGGCGATTTAAATATTGAATCTTACAGATGGTCAGATAAAGCGCGGTTGCTTAGCTCAACCTGCACTAAAAGAGAAACTGTTGAGAATTTCCTTGATGCCAACCTGCTCCATGTGGGCAACGAACACGGTACCGTCACGCGGGAGGAACGTAACTCGTCCTCCTCCATTGATGTGACCTGCTGTTCTGCTGGCCTCGTTGACAGGATCGCCGATTGGAACGCGATCAATCAGGCTTTATCTGATCATAAACGCCTCGTGTTTAGCATCAATTTCGATCCCCCATCCAATAACATTAATAATAAAGTCATCCTTAATTGCTTTAGCGAAGTACACTTCAGCTTTGGCCGCGCCGACTGGGAATTTTTTTTTTTTCACACTTTAAAAAAAAAAATTTTCATCTAGAGTTTTTGTTAGATAGCGTGAGTGACACGCTTCAACTAGATAATGTTATTACATTACTTAGTGACGAAGTGTTTCATTCATGCATACAGACCATTCCTTCCAAGCCAAATAAACCCAGCAAAATAAAAAATGCATCTTGGTGGAAACCGGAGTTTAATCCGCTCCAAAGGGCTACTCTGAAGGCCGAGCGTGCGTGGAGACGCGCTCGCGGGGCCGTCAGAGATGTTTTAAAAGTCTTTCACAGAAAGCTTTATAACAGATTTCGTGCTACGATCAGAAGAGCTAAGAAGGAAGAGTGGAGAAGAGTCTGCTCGCAGTGCGAAGTCAACCCTTGGAGCGGTATTTATCAGTTCATCAGAGGAAAGCACAAGAAAAAACCTCTCTCCTCCCTCTCGGTAGGCGCCGGCTTCACTGACAGTCAGCGGGACACCTTAGATCACGTATTACAGCACTATTTCGGCCGAGTCCCGCCCGATTCCATGTTAGGGCATAGTAATTTACACAGAGCCTCGCAGTCCATTTCTGATAACGATCCCCCGTTCTCAGAAGTCGAGTTGTTGCTGGCCGCGGATAAGGTTCGCTTATCTTCTTCCCCAGGCAGTGATGGCATGCCACCTATTGTTTGCTTTAAATTAATTTAAAAATTCCGGCCGTTTTTTCTGAAAAATTTTAACAGGTGTCTTGAGACTGGCCACTTTCCATCTCCCTGGAAATTGGGCGACGTAATTTTGATCCCCAAAAAAGGTGGTGAGGACTTTCTCGCGTCTCACAGGCCTATCACGATGTTGCCTGGTCTAGGTAAAATTCTCGAGCGTCTAATCCTGACTAGGCTGTCGTGGAGGGCTGAGAGAATGTGTAAAGCCCAGCCAAACCAGTTCGGTTTCAGACCCTGTAAATCAACTATTGCCGCACTCTTAAAATTAAAAAAATACCCTCTCCCGGTCGCTAGACTTATTTAAATCTGCTATTCTTCTCTCTTTTGATGTCAAAGGTGCCTTTGATAATGTACTACACTCTAGTATATTGCGGGCCCTGCGTAAAAGCGACTGTCCCAAGAACGTCCACGATTTAATTCGCTCGTTCTTGGCCCATCGCTCTGTCAGACTGTCTGTAAATGGATGCACTGTCACTAGACGCGTTTCCAAGGGTTGTCCACAAGGCTCAGTTCTCGGGCCCTTCCTTTGGAACATCGTCTTTGATGAATTGCTCACACTGGGGTACAAGAATTGTGTATATCCACAGGCCTACGCAGATGACCTGGTTGTTGTGATCTCGGGATTGAGGCATGGTCAACTGTCTAAGGCACAACACGCCATTGATCTGATCACCAATTGGTGTGGATTACATAAACTTGAGCTCAGTGTGAATAAATGCCAGGCTATGTTTGTTCAAAAACCCCGCGGGCGCATTAGGATGCTGCGACGCGATCTGGTCAGCAATGGCCAGGTCGTTCAATGGAGCGACTCCATCAGGGTGCTTGGTGTGAGGTTCGACAACCGTTTGACTTTTCACCAGCACGTTGCTGAAGTCTGCTCCAAAGTCCGCGGCATGCTACCGCGCCTGTCAGCGGCCGCTAACTTCAACTTTGGTTTTGGATTCCGAGCCTTGAGAATGCTGTACCTGCAGGTTGTTATTCCCGTCGTGGCTTACGCCTCCCCAGTATGGTTTCCTAATCTTTTTGAACGCTCCAGAAAGCTCTTATTAAGCACGCAACGTTTCTTCCTTATCTTAGCTTGCCGTGCTTTTAAAACAACAAAAAACTCCTCTCTTATCCCCTTATCTCGTGTTCTCCCCCTTGACCTGGAAATTGGTGTCAAAACGCAACTGTATCTTAAAAAATATGGTTACGTGGATGCTGAATTTCCGGTTGAACCTCCTCCATCTCCACAACCTCTGCCATATCCACCTTTCTTTTTCCTTCCTAGTAATATTCCTGAACTACCACCCGAGGTCACCTACTACACAGACGGCTCCAAGACCAATGATGGAGTTGGCGCAGGTTTATATAGAGTGTGTATGAATGACAACTTTCATGAACTGCGTGTCTGCTATCCTTTGTCACGTCACTGTTCAGTTTTTCAAGCTGAAGCATTTGGCTTGATCAAGGCACTTGAGAACGCTTCAGAGCTCCCCATCAATACCACTATTGAGGTTCTCCTGGACAATCTTTCGGTTGTGAACTCAGTCCTCAACTGCAGGACAGGTAACTTCCTGATCAACAGGGCTTTGCTGTTGATTTCACAACTGAACCGCAATGGGAATAGATGTTCCATACGATGGATCAAAGGTCACAGCGGAATCGTCGGCAACGACGTTGCAGATGAGCTTGCGAAGGCTGGCGCTGGGTCTGATCTCCCGAGCTGTTATCGCCTCGCGCCGCTCTCGTATCTAGAATCCACAGCGCGCAAACTGGCGTGGGCGGCTTGGCAGAGCAGATTCAGCTCCACCACTCGCCCCATCTGCACCCGCTTTGGCCTCACTCCAATGAGTCTCCTAGACAAAAAGTATGCATTCATTGTTCCCAGCGTGCACGCTGTTGTAGGATTGCTTTCCGGACACACTTGGACAGACAGCTTTTCCCACAAAATGGGATTTATTGACGATCCCACGTGCCTCTACTGCGACTCTGGAACGGAGGAAACCCTTGAACATATTTTGCTCGAGTGCGACAGTCTCGATTCCCTTAGAACTCGCCTGCTATTTATCGCTGGAAAGGAACTTGGTCATACACCAAGATCACTCCGCGACTTCATCCACAGTAAATCAACCTGGCACGCCTGTGTTGATTTTCTCCTGGCTAGTGACAGATTGAAGCCGCGGATCCGCGAGGAGGAATCAGAGGAGGTCTCTGACTCTAGTTCCCCTTAATTGCATGATTGTGCTGTTACCGGTTTCTGCGTGTATGCACTTGGTGCGTGTGAGGTCAACACTTTGGTCTACCATCTTTGAGCGGACGGATTTCGACAGGGCTATCTCTAGTTACCCAAGAACTAGAGAGCATGGTCGAAATTGGACGCCGCTCCTTGAATGGTCGATTAATCGCGCGACGTCACCGCCGGGTCATATGGCTTGACGGCCGCTCATTTTCATTGGCTGGCCGCCGTAATTTTTTTTTTTTTTTATTTAAAATTACCCATTTTTAGTTTGGTTATCTGATTTGCAATATTTTTAATCTTGGGCTTTACCATCTAATACAGGATTTTTTTCTGTTCACCATAGACCATCATTTGTCTCACGTGCACATTTAATTAATTACTCTTTTTTTATTTCTTTTTTTTTTCTTTCCTCTCCTCCTGAAAAACTTCTTAGAACCTAACTTTTATATCTTTCCTCAATTTTTATAATTTTTTTATTTTTATTCCCATCTCTCTCACCCCTCTCAGCTTTACTGCACCTTCTTTTCTCTCCCTCCCTTACCCGGGGATACTCACCTGCGTTGCAGCTCTGGTGGCTCGCCGCTGGCTTGGTTCATCGCCGCGGTGCATCATGATCGGTCTGCTTGGTGCAGCCAGTTGACGGACTAGAAGACCATTCTCTTATGGCCAATTAGTCTCAACAACAACAACAACAACATGTATGTATGTATGTATGTATGTATGTATGTATGTATGTATGTGGGTATCTATGTCGGCTATACACGTCCACAATACGTAACTAATCTGACTGAAATTTTAACAGTATATAGAGTAGAATCTGGAAAAACTTATAGTGAAAATTTCAGGTCTCTATCCCGAATATTCTTCGAGTTATTTGCAAATAGCGTTGCAAATTTGCCTTTTCGCTCGCAAGCAGCGCCTCTAGCGGTGAAGATGGGAGGCAATATCAGCTGACCTAATGTACATGTAAAACGTGTTTTGACAGGACATAGAGAAAAATCTGGAAAATATATTTATCGGATTTTTAGCCAATAAAAATAAAATTGACAGGTTCTGGGCAAAAATAGTTGTTTTTTTAGTCAGAAAATGATGATGACAATATTGCTGTATCATGTTTGATTATCAGGTACAAAATTATATCGGGAAAAATTCCAAAAAGCTGAGACCACGGGTGAAGCCAGATCATTTTTAGTGTGCAGGAACAAAATTCTAACAGAAAAACATTCATTCGAGCAGAAGACACAAAGCCAGATTATCTCTTTATAAAAATATCGCTTCTCAGACACAAATTTGGAGCGGGACGTTTCACAAGAGTGACATCCACGGCGCCAATTTATAATTGTAACGAATAGTATTTGAATAAAAACATTTAATCGGGTAAAACCTGGGCGTTGCCCGGGTCATTCGGCTAGTTATAAATAAAATATTCGTTAATTGGGACAAAATGTTTTCCATACAAATTCCAAGAGCCTTGTCTGTATCAGTTTTTTCTTAATTTTGATTGCCCCCCTTTCAACATACAAAGGCCTTTGTATGTAGACATGTGGTGCTTTTAAGTCGTAAATCCCTATTCCCTATTATTATCATGATTTGTACTCGCGTAAAGAAGACTGAAAGAAGGGAGAAAAGGGCTATAAAATTACGAGCTGAAAAAAACTTTTTTTTTTCATAAAAATAAATTTTTAAATATTTTTTAAATGCTCGCCATTGAACACAAATCGATTTATAAGTCAAAATAAAAGAGGCGGGGGACGATCATAATGAATTTCGAACTTTTTTTTAATATGATTTCATATAAACAAATACGCGCGCACGAGCCAACAAGGATGCAAGGGATTTGTTTCCTCCTCAAAATTTAAATTCAAATTGTTTTCTTTTCTTTAAATAAGTAAATATAGAAAAAATGTCTGATGATAACAGGAAATTATTATGGGCGGAAGAAATAGAACAATCAGATGTCCTGACTCCAATTTATATAAAAACTAAAAAAGGCCTGAATGGAGAAAAATTATGCACAATTGATGCTACGCTTTTAAAACAAATTTTAGATCGTTGTCAAATCCCATGTTTTTGAAGATGAGGCAGTTACTGCACTAAAACGACAATCTAAAGAACATTGCATTTCATCCTCTGATGATGAAGAAAATCCAAAGAATCCTAGAATTCAATTAGACAATCAGAGCCGTAATAATAAAAATGATTTGGACGAAGTGGAGGAGGGTCACGATGAGGAAGGACCTTGGTGTGATGTCCCAAAAAGTAGAAAAATCAGAATTCTTCCTGTTATTGTTGAAAATGTGAACGATTGGAAATTGCTTTGTAAAGAACTAAACAACTTAGCTGATGAACCATTCCAAGCCACCATATCAGAACCTAAGCATATTATCAAAGCTAAGAATATAGGAGACTTCAAAAAGATCCGTGAATATGTTCGTTTAAATAACGGCGGCTACTCCTATAAATTACAAGAAGAAAAACCTTTAAAGGTAGTCATAAAAGGCGTTTCAACCAGTTTTAAAATTGAAGACATTGCAGTTGAATTATCCCACTTAGGCTTTAAAGAGGCCTCAGTAAAAAGGCTTCACCGCCAATCGTCAAAGCAGGCAATGAACATAGTTCTTGTTGAACTTCCAAAATCTGATTCCAACAAGAATATTTATAATCTGACTGACCTGCTGTACCAGAAAGTGGTCGTTGAATCCTTCAGATCTCCCAAAAAGGTCACCCAATGTTTCAATTGTCAAGGGTTTGGCCATGGGCAATTGAATTGCTTTCTAAAACCTAAATGTGTCAAATGCGCCGAAGCTCATCATACCAAAGATTGCCCGAAAAAATCGAAGCAATATTCACCCAAGTGTGTAAACTGCGGGCAAGCTCACACGGCCAACTATCGTGGCTGCCCTGCGTTCCCAAAAATTCCCAACCGGTCTCTTAACCAACGACCACAAATTCATAGCAATGTTACCAAAGACAACAGCGCAGTGCAGGAAAGTACTTTTAAGCCTAGTTATGCAAGTGTATCGAAACAAAACTTTGCGAATCAAAATATTAAAGCTCTTTGCGAAAAGCTATTAAGCTTTATTGGCGAAGTTCTAAAATGAATATAAATATGATTTTAAAATTAGTAATCTGGAATGCCAATGGAATTTTAACTAAAAAAGATGAACTACTCTATTTTTTGGAATATAATAAAATCGATATAGCACTAATCTCAGAAACTCATTTGAAAAATTCTAAAACTCTTAATCTTAGAAATTACGACGTTATTAGGATGGACCGTCTTATTGGGAGAGGAGGAGGAACGGCTATTATCCTCAGAAATTTCTTCAAGTATAGAAAGATTATTGTTAAGACTGATTATTTGGAAAATACTACTATAGTATTTAAACCTGATGGAAAAACCAGCCTGCAAATTTCTTCTGTTCATCGCAAACCAGATCAACTATTGAAATGTGAGGATTTGAGTAAATTATTTCAAAATAATCTTGTCATCGCTGCAGGAGACTGGAACTCCAAACATCCATTATGGGGCTCTAGTAAAAGTAATCCGAGTGGAATGGTTCTTCATGAGTTTTCGGAATCTGCAGGGTTGGATATAATAGCTCCTTCCTTGGCTACTCACTACAGTCATATTGGTCATCCTGACTTCTTGGACTTTGCGGTTTTCAAAAATGTGCCGTGGAATTTTGAAATTACCACAGTAGATGCATTATCTTCTGATCACTTACCTGTGGTTTTAAGGCTGGCATGTCCTAAATATGATTTTTCTATGAAAGTAAATAAGAACACAAACTGGATATATTTTCAGCAAGATTTAATCAATAATCCACTTCCCAGATCCCCTTTAAATTCTACTATAAATATTGATCTTGAAATTGGAACCCTCAACAAAACCATTCTTAATACTTATTCTAAAAATACAATAGATTCTCCCATAGTTAAACCGCATGTGCCTATTTTTATTAAAAACATTATCAGAGAAAAGAATAAAGCTAGAAAGAAATGGCAATCAACATGGGACCCCAGACACAGAGAAATTTATCTATATTTTCAAAAGAAAGTGAATATTATATTACAAAAGTATACAACCAGCAAAGTCAAAATGATCTTATCAACAGCGCGTTAAATATTCCAAACACCTTCTGGAGACTAGTGAAGTCAACTCGAAAAAAATCGGAAATTAAAAATATTAATGTAGATGGTGATATTCTACATTCAGATGAAGAAATTGGCAAGGCTTTGGCATTTAATTTCTCATGAAACTCGAATGACTCTTGATAACAACGAAAATATTTTGAAACTTACATCACCACAATAAGTAAAACAAGAAATAACAAAACTTTCTGCAAACAAGGCGCCTGGTCACGATGAAATAACTACCAAATTAATCAAAAACCTACCTATAAAATGGGTTGTATTTTTAACTAGCATTTTCAATGCATCTATTAATCTTTGCTACTTTCCAAAGATATGGAAGCATGCTATAGTTATTCCTATACCAAAAAAGCAACTATCTAAATCCCTGGATGATTTTAGGCCAATTAGTCTCTTGCCGATATTTGGAAAAATATTTGAGCGGATCATCCTTAAAAGACTCCAGACCTATATAGATACAAGAAATGTTCTAATTCCACAGCAATTTGGGTTTAGAGCAAATCTTTCAACAACTCACCAATTGATTACCGTTATTGATTTCATACAAACTCGCAAATCCCTTAACGAAGCTGTTGGAGTAGTGCTTTTAGACTTAAAAAAGGCTTTCGATATGGTTTGGCACAGAGGCCTCATCGTTAAATTAACTTCTTATAATTTTCCTCAGAAATTCATCAGGTTCCTGAAGAATTATCTTCAGGATAGAACGTTCTCCGTAAAAGTTGGAACATATATATCAAGTCCTCGGCAAATAGAATCTGGTGTTCCTCAAGGCTCAATATTGAGCCTATACTTTTCAATTTATACATCAATGATATTCCACATATCCCACAATGCCGACTAGCTCTTTTCGCTGATGATACTGCCCTGTTATCCAGCTCGCGTTCCCCATATATTTTAATTTCCCGCCTTCAAAACTATCTTGAAATCATTTGCAATTGGTGTGATAAATGGAAACTCAATCTGAATCCAAAGAAATCTCAAGCAATTATCTTTCCTCCACGAAATAGCTTCAAGTTAACACCCAGGACAAATCTTATAATTTACTCATCTCCCATAAATTGGACCCAGCAGGTCAAATATTTGGGAGTCACTTTCGATTCTAAACTGAAATTCACCAGCCACGTGAAGGATATAATAAGAAAATCTAAAATAGCCAAAGCCTCATTATCCAATATGTTCAGTTCAAAAAGTGGTTTATCTGTTAACCAAAAATTTACTTTAAACAGAAGCTGTATTCTCCCTATAGTAACATACGCATTGCCTGTATGGTTTAAATCAGTGTCGGGCAACCTTTTTCGAGTTGCGGCGCACTAAGCTTAATTTCTTTTTTTCGCGGCGCACCTGTGAGAATTTCGTAACAAAAATATTTTTTTCCTTTTTTAACCAACAGATTTTACGGTGTACAAAACTTATTGTGTGAATGTGTGTGTGTTTTACATCATGCAAAAAAAAATGAAGAATTACTACAGCAATACTTTACGAAAACTCCGAATAAATTTTTTAAATAAATTTATAAATTTTTTTGTTTTCTTTTTTTTTAAGCTTTGTAGCTTTGAGTCTCTATTAATAAACAGCTGTGACAAAGATTGTAAATGACGGTTAAGTTTGGACATATTATTTTAAAAATTAGGTATTTTCCCGCAGTATGTATTCAACTTTATTAAATAAAGTTGTTTTCGCGGATTGTTTTTTTTTTTTTAACTTATGATTTTAAATAGGTACGTACCTATTTGCATTTTTATTTTTTAATAATGGCACGTGCCAGTTATGTACGTCAAGATTATGTACATACGTTATATGAAATATAAAATTATGCAAACTGTTGTAATTATAATACCAAAATAAGTATTATATAAAATGAAATTTGCTTTTTTTTAATTTCATTTTTTATATGAAATTTTTGAAAAAAAATATTAAAATTGAATAAAAATTATAAAAAATATTTTTTGAAACATTATTTTTAAATTTAACCAAAAGTTCTAAATACCTACAAAAATGTTCGCGGCACACCTAGAATTCTTCGCGGCACACCAGTGTGCCACGGCACACCGGTTGCCCGACACTGGTTTAAATACATAACCTTGACTGATAGGAAAAGAATAGATGCATTCATGAGAATTTTTTTAAGAAGTACTGTAAATGCCCCATTTAATCTATCAAATGCAATTTTAAAGCAGGACTTAAACCAGCCTAATATAGAAGAAATATACATATCCTCGACCCAGAAACTATATCTAAAACTCTCTACTTCCCAAAATCCCGTTATACAAGAATTGTTCCAATTTGATGGAGACCTCAATCCAAGACATAAAAGACCTGGACTTCACTCTAGCTGAACTGTGACCTTCCAGTCAGTTCTGAAGGCCATTTTTTAGAAATTCTTGATACCTAACATCCACGACAAAGTGACTCGTGAGCTTTATGCTCGAATGGTACACTGTAAATCTGAGAGGAAATAAATAAATAAACAACTAATGTTAGCAAGTTTTATGCTTCACAAAATATTTTATTTCTTCCCTCAATTTACAATGATCGTCCCCGCCTCTTTTAACTCATATAAATCTAATTGTTCAAAATGGTGGTAGCTGAAATATTTTTCTCTTTTAATAAAAGCTATTATTTAAAAAAAAAACTATTTTCAATTAATTATTTAGTTATTACATTTTTTAGTCATGAGTTTTAAATCAAATGTCATCAAGTTAGCGTCTATTCTTGGATTAACGGGAGGGAGGGCAATGTAGTCACTCTCTCTTAGTATTCCAATATACAGGGTGTACCAGGTAAAAGAGGTTGAGATTAAAAACTTGTTTCTTTTTTATTACGTAGCCATATTCATGTAAAATGCAACAGTACATGTGTGCGCAGTGTAGTGATGAAGAGTAACCGAGAATTTGAAAATCGAGCTGCCATCATCGTTGCTCTGCGCGCCGGAAGGAGCCCCAAAGAGATAGTGGATTTTCTTAAGTTGCCCAAAACCACTATTTATCGTGTCAAGAAGCAGTTTGATGAGGCCGACAGTAACAAAGAGGGGATAGCTACAAGGAAAAAGCACTCGCGTCGATCGGACAGGGTAAGAGGCGAAGAATTTGTCAAAATGTCAAGGAGAAGATTGATGGAAACCCTGGGAAGAGCATGAGGGCCATAGCCAAGGAAATGGACGTTGGCTCTATGACAATTGTCAGAACTATCCATGAGGACCTTGGTCTCAAGTCTTATGCCCTTCGGAAAGGTCAGTTGCTGACTGAGAATATGAAGAATAACAGAAAAGGAAAGGCTGCTGCCCTCCTCAACAACCTGAAACACGACTCTTTTGGCATGCTAAGGTTCTTCTCTGACGAAAAGAACTTTGACGTGGACCAAAAGGTAAATCCCAGGAATGATCGCTGGATCTGTAAAGACCCCTCAGAGATACCTGTCGTGATGCACACGAAATTTCCTGCCTCCGTAATGGTCCTTGGCGTTATCAGCAGTGAAGGTGATGTCATGCCTCCCCATTTCTTTGAGAAGGGCCTTAGGATGAACGCTGGCACCTACATCAATGTTCTGGAGACCGTTGTGAAGCCTTGGATGGACATGGTGGCCGCAGGAAGGAAGTATGTCTTCCAACAGGACTCAGCTCCAGCCCATAAGGCAAAAAAGACACAATCGTGGGTGACACTTAACGTCCCTAGTCACTGGGGTCCTGATATTTGGCCCCCTAATTCTCCAGATTGCAATCCCCTCGACTACTATGTATGGGGCGTTGTTGAGAGAGATGTCAACAAAGCTCCTCATACCACCATCCAGTCTGTCAAGAAAGCAGTTCACACGGTGATGACCCAAATGGACAAGGTCATCGTCGCCAAGGCCTGTGCTTCATTCCGCACTCGCCTCGAGACTGTTGTAGCTAATAATGGAAACTACATTGAATAAATAAAAACTATATCCTTTTATCTACTACTGTGTCAAATTTCATTCGGATATTTTAATTTTTACTTGCAAAAAAATTCAGTTAAAATACCATTGTTGAAATTCCCAATTTACCTGGTACACCCTGTACTGTCTGGAAGTATTTTAAATATAGATCACAAAATTTGTGCAAAAGGAAATATAAAAATTAGTCAATTCCAGACCACATTTTAAAGGAACGCCAGCCACTCAATACGCCAGAGAAAGGGCTGTGGTTACTTTCGTTCGTTTTTGAAAAAAGGAAATGTATAAATTCTCAATTCTATTCCTGACCATCACGGCCACCTAGAAAAACCTAAAATTTTGTACATTTGCAATGTTAGTAGGATTGAGCAAGCTTATTAAGTACCAGACATCTAAATGTTGGCCAGAAAGTATATTAAAAATTGGTCAGAAATTTAAAATAATAAAGAAAATGACAATTTCCAACCACCCAGAAGTTTGAAATTTATCAAATTGCATGTGCTCTAGGTGTGCTCTGTATATTAAAAATTTATCACAAAATTTGAAATGAAAATAGTCCAATTCCCGACCACCCATAAGTCTGAAATTTTGTCAACTTGCAATGATTTTGGGCTTGAACAAGTGAACCAAATTTTGGACATCTTAGTACCCTATAAGTATGTTAAAAATATATTTATGGACAGACAGACATGAAAGCATGTTAAATAAAAGCTTTTAAAAAGGTAATAGGACAAATATGGTGTGATGTTTTGAAACTTGTGGTTATTGAAGAGGCGGGTTTCACACGGCACCACCAGATGTGATGGCAACAGGACCTGTTGGACTTTTCCCTAGACGGCAGCCTGTACAGTTCACGTTTCACCACATTAGTATCGTTGCGCTTATCCTTGATTAGTCTGTCGCGATTGGGATGGGACAGAGTGATAATGACAGTATATCTTCCAAGGATTCTAGTCACCTGGGATGGTGTCCAATTCGGGTTCATACCTTTTTAAAATCGCCATTTGTTCATAGATATTAGTTAAAATTTCTTGAGTTCCCTTGAGGAACCTTTCTAACGTTCATATAACTGAATGAACTTCTGTTGTTAAAACAGGACATGGCTTTTTTATAACCATTTACTTATCTTTGACATTTTTAATGAATATATAGTGAGTTAGATTAGTTGCCCTAGACGGCAGCCTGTACAGTTCACGTTTCACCACATTAGTATCGTTGCGCTTATCCTTGATTAGTCTGTCACGATTGGGATGGGACAGAGTGATATAGACAGTATATCTTCCAAGGATTCTAGTCACCTGGGATGGTGTCCAATTCGGGTTCATACCTTTTTAAAATTGCCATTTGTTTATAGATATTAGTTAAAATTTCTTGAGTTCCCTTGAGAAACCTTTCTAACATTCACATAACTGAATGAACCACAGTTGTTAAAACAGGACATGGCTTTTTTATAACCATTTACTTATCTTTGACATTTTTAATGAATATATAGTGAGTTAGATTAGTTGCCCTAGACGGCAGCCTGTACAGTTCACGTTTCACCACATTAGTATCGTTGCGCTTATCCTTGATTAGTCTGTCGCGATTGGGATGGGACAGGGTGATATAGACAGTATATCTTCCAAGGATTCTAGTCACCTGGGATGGTGTCCAATTCGGGTTCATACCTTTTAAAATTGCCATTTGTTCATAGATATTATTTAAAATTTCTTGAGTTCCCTTGAGAAACCTTTCTAACATTCATATAACTGAATGAACTTCTGTTGTTAAAACAGGACATGGCTTTTTTATAACCATTTACTTATCTTTGACATTTTTAATGAATATATAGTGAGTTAGATTAGTTGCCCTAGACGGCAGCCTGTACAGTTCACGTTTCACCACATTAGTATCGTTGCGCTTATCCTTGATTAGTCTGTCGCGATTGGGATGGGACAGAGTAATATAGACAGTATATCTTCCAAGGATTCTAGTCACCTGGGATGGTGTTCCAGTCGGGTTCATACCTTTTTAAAATTGCCATTTGTTCATAGATATTAGTTAAAATTTCTTGAGTTCCCTTGAGAAACCTTTCTAACATTCACATAACTGAATGAACCACAGTTGTTAAAACAGGACATGGCTTTTTTATAACCATTTACTTATCTTTGACATTTTTAATGAATATATAGTGAGTTAGATGAGAAGATAGGATTTGTTGAAGAGAACACTTTGTCACAAGAGGATGGTGAAAACTGATTTGAGGTGAAGGGTGTTGTATGTGTCTGAAACGTGGTCTATTGTGAAATATATCAATGTAACAGTGGAAAGAAGATCGCAAACATTTCAAATGTGGATCTGGAATGAAAAGAATATGATTGGGGAGCTTGAGAGGGATAAGGCCTGATGAAGATTATCTGAAAAAGACAAATTAATTAGATGCAGAGACATATTAATATATAAAATGATTTGCATCGAGCAATGCTCTTCCGCAAACAATTTGAATGTAATTCTACTGTCCTATAAGCTTATGTCCATAGTCTTCTTGAAAACCATTTCTGAGATTCCACCATTCAGTGCTGCGTATATAAGCAGAATCGTCCAATACAGTATTAGAGCTCTGAGAAGCGGTCTGGTGGATTAAATTGGGGGGGGGGGGGGGGTTCACCACTGATGAGCCAAGCCCTCCCAATATATTTTTTCATCGCAGTAAGGACAGTAGAAGTTTGTATTATGTATAAAAGAAACATTCGTGCTTTTAAATCCTTTCATTTTATATGTATAGATGACGCGTTATTGCTTTGTGTTAACATATTAATATAAAAATATTGATGAAAAAATTCTGAAGGGTATAAAATGAGTGGTAAGTAAAATAATAATTTGAGAAAATGAGAAGAGGGAGCTATGAGGAATTAAGGAGGATTTTCTCAAGAGATGAAAACTAAGGAATTGACCAAAATTGTAGAAGAAAAGCAATGCTAACACTTCAAAACAAACTACACATAAAGAGGTTGTAGCTAACATTGTTATGAAACCTCGCCTTTTCCTGTAAGGATTTCTGACTAACTCCAAGTTATCAATTTCCTTTTTTATTTCCTGTTCAATGTGATAAGAATTAGCTAACAGTTTCCCTTTAAAGAGGTATAGCTTACCTCAGTACTTCTTTGACAGAACAAATGGACAAAAATAAAATATATCGTGAACAAAGAACACAAAATACGAATAATTTTTACTTATTTTATTGTATTATTTTATGTTCAATGAAAATTTATTCTTTAAGGTGGAATTCAGTCCATTGATTGGTTGACCATCTTCCACTTCTTTATCCTGTTATCCTTTATTAATACCCCTAGTATATGTGGTATAGGCCATGATAATCATGGAGACATAACTCCGCCTTTGCCGGTCCCAAGCCCAGATGAAAAAGGAGGATGGGGAGCAGAAACAAGCTCACTAAAAAAACCTGGGTTCAGCTGGCCCGGCTGATAGTACCCTGTAAGGGCTCCTAATCCAGGGATACAGGATGAGCAGGGTTTGTACTCCCATGTTAGGAGCGGCTGCACATGGCGTCTGTTCCTCATGTCAGAGGCGGTCATTTCATATTGGAGCTAAGTCGGCCTGCCACTGAGTAGTGCTCCCAGTCTTAATGACAAAGGCAGACGCATTCTACTTCACCCAGTCATGGTGGTTGACACCATCAAAGGTCACAACTTTATACCCTAATATGATTGAGTGGAGATAAGAAAGAAGAAGATGGAGACTGATTTTACTGTAGGTGCATCACAAAAGGTAATCAGTTCGACTTACCTGCTTACTTACTAGATGAATCTGATAGCTCTTAGTTGCTCTATGTAGTAATGTCATAGTATTCGTTTTTAGCAGGATCCCCATAAGTTGTCTTTTCTCCAGAGTTATCTTCATATGTCTGTTCTTTGAAACATTATTCCATCTTGTCTTTTTTTTTTTTCTCCCAAAAATTATCCCTCTATCTAGACTTCTTCAGGCTTATTCCCATCTATCAAAATTAGTCCTGAATGTTACAAGACACTGTCTGTTATGCAACTTAGTATTTTTCTTCCCTGCACACAAACTCTACAAAGAACTTCTAAATTATGCTCTAGCCAACTAGTGGTTTCTCCAGTTTAATCAACCAGACAGCCCTGGAATATAACCGGCACTGTAGAGGAATTCTTGGTGTAGGTATTTAAGGAACTATGGGCATAAGCTTTGAGGTCAGTAAATATTTATACAAATATATCAAATATCTCTCAATACAGGTTGGTGGCTGGCAATATTCCTGTTCTCCCAGAACTTTTCTATGGCTGCCCTTCTTTTGATGATATTGAAGTGCCTTCACTTGGAATTATCCAAGAATTTTAGTCTTGGCTTTCCTTCCATACAGAACCATATCTCTTTCTTTCTATGGCTCCAAGCTTAAGAGGCATATATGCATACTACAAATATAGATTTTTGATAAATTTTGAATGCTCTAAAATACACTTATGGACAAAACTAAAGGAATTTGTACCATTTACCATGTATATCGGGATTCAGACAATAACTCTGAAAGATATTACAGTGACCTTTAATAAAAACACACAAGATAACCAAGTGTGAACAAAATTTCCTCTCTACTCTCTCTATGCATCCAAGCGACATCAAAGTTTTTCCACTTCCTTATGTTTTGTTCATGAGTGTATATTTTTCTTATGTTTTCAACTGTAGGCTCTAATAAATGGGGCTCTAATAAAAGTCTAACTTTCTTTTTATTTCTACATGTGTATATAGATTAGTGGTGAACCCTTTATCACCACCGATGAGCCAAGCTCTTTCATTCTATAACTTTTATCATTACAGTAAAATCTGTAGAGATAATATTATTATTGATAATTGTTAAAAGAAACGGATTGCCAAAAAAAATGTATTACGAATTTTAACAAGTGGCTATTAATCTAAAAAAAATTGTAAAAAAAAAAAACTATTTAGCATCTAGCGATTGTTTTTACAACTAGCGGCCTAGGTTTGGTGACAAAGCCACAACACTAGCTTTGGCAAATTCAGAAAGCCCACCTGGAAAACATGGTTTGGGGTTATGACCCTCGTCAATGCAGGTGGGGCTTTGTTTCCACAAGATCCACAAGAGAATCATAAAATTGACAGAATACCATAGAATCAACCAATAAATCTTGCTATAAGGCGAAGCGTCATCTATTGGATCAAAAAGGAACTAAACATTAATTTAGGCTTATTCCATGATATTTGGCCAACTCATTTTCTTGATAAATTAAGAAAAGACAACCACGTATGACTTTCCTGCAGTTGACCCTAATCAGCATAGAGCAGGGTGTGAACAAATATTTCGTGTGTTAGAGGATTCCTGAAAGAAATGGGTATTTAAAGCCAAATTTGCATAAATTTACTATTCATGTGTTAAAACAATCATTATTATTATTATTTTATACATGTACGTATATAATATAGGTGTGTGGAGGGTATAAAATGATTTTCACACCACTATAATAATACACAAACAAATATCACAGAAATTATAGATAAAAAAAAAAACTTTTATTTTTCAATAACAACATTAAAAAAAAATATATAAAAGCATTTTAAAAAATGGATGGAAGCTCTTTATAAAATATATAATTTTATGGAGAAAATGTATATATGTCTAAAATAGAGCAAATCTATACTTGATTATTTGAAAGAAGCTTATTTTGGATCAAAATATGTAACTTAATTTTACAATATTTTGTATGGCAACATTTCCTCAAGGAAAAAAGTTACATGGAGTTTGCGTATTCCATACTCCCAGTCTATATTGGAATAATAAATTCTTTTGAAACATACAAATACGTATATGTGGAAAAATAAAAAATATAAAATGATCAGGTGTTGATATTAAAAAAACAAAAAAGTCATAACCTGACCATTCAAATGAGCATTTTATTATAGAAAAGCGCCATCTAGTGGAACAAAAATCAACTAAACATTGATTTAAGCATTGTTCCATAATATTTGGACAACATATTTTCTTGATAAAAAAAAACAAAAAAATATGAATGTGTTTCGGGCTGTTGGCCCTCGTCAGTGTTGAGCAGGCTATACCTCAACGACCAAATTTTTGTCCCTAGAGGCTTCCAGAAAAATAAAAGAAATGGGTAAGTTAAGGTCAAATTTTTATAAATACGCTAACCATGTGAAAAAATTATTTATAATATCAACACCTGAGTTTTTTTTTATGTACTTTAAAAACTTTTTTACATACATATCTATATATATAAAAATCAATGTTTGTATGTTTGTTTGTTTGTATGTCCGGTATACAAATTCGCAGTAGTTCACTAATTCAAACCAAAATTTCCATACATATGTAAAAAAAATACGGGGAAGACGATAGGCTATTTTAAAAAATATATAAATCAATTATTAAAACTATATATTCAAATTATTCTACTTAGCTCACAAACAGCGCCCTCTATCAAAGATTAGATTATGCTGATGCAAACAAATAGATAATGCTAATAACAAACAATTATTTAAAAAAATCTTATCTAAATATATATCACTCGGGTAGATATGCACACGGGTCAATCCCGGGGCAAAGCCCGGGTCACCTGTCTAGTATGTTATAAACTATTGATGAGAGATGAAATTTTAGCTGATTTCAAATACACAAGTAATAGACCAATGGTATGCAGTCATGCCACATATTGAAAAATATAATAAAACAACTTTAAATAATTTGATTTAATTGTGATGATAAAATAATTTGAGGATGAAATACCTGACTTGAGGTGAGAAGAAGAAAGAAAAGATTACATATTTAAACACAAGTTAATTACTTCTACCCACCATTATCAACATGGCCTGTACCACGTGTACTAAGGATAAGAAAAAAAAAAAAACCACAAGGTAATAAGACCCAAATCTAAATAAATCTTATAACTCTTATTATCTTGAGTTTATAGTCTACAAGTCAAATTGTTCCTTATCACAATTACCTATTTACATATTTACATAGATCTGGCCAAAGGAAAACAACACCAAAGAATTTATACAGTGATAAAGCACAATTTGGATTATAGATTATAAACACAAGGTAATAAGACCTAATCCAAATAAATAAATAGTATGGGACATTTCGGTAACAGCGTTGTTACCATCTTCAGACAAAAGTACTGAATTATAAATTTTACCTATGTATGAACACAAGGTAATAAAAATCCAAATAAATAAATAGTGTAGGTAAAATTTCTCATTCAGTACTTTTGTCTGAAGATGGTAACAACGCTGTTACCGAAACGTCACACCCTATTTATTTATTTGGATTTGGTCTTATTACCTTGTGTTTATACAGTGGTGTTATCTGACTTCACAGAGTTGTTCTACAACAATAAATCAAATAAAAATTGTTTATATGTGACATATATATATACATATTAATTAAGAAAAAGGCATCTTCTTATCGTGCAACTGAAAGTTGCTGATGGCTGGCGCCATCTATCGGAATAAATATCAACTATTCTCGTTGATTTTTAATTATTCCAGAATTGGCCATATACCCATTCTTGATTAATCAAGAAAAGCTAACCATGGACGCGTTTCGGGCTGTTGGCCCTCATCAGCGTGGTGCAAGCTGTACCTCAACGACCAAAAAAATTGGTCATTGAGTTAGCTTTTCTTGATTAATCAAGAATGGGTATTTGGCCAATTCTGGAATAATTAAAAATCAACGAGAATAGTTGATATTTATTCCGATAGATGGCGCCAGCCATCAGCAACTTTCAGTTGCACGATAAGAAGATGCCTTTTTCTTAATTTATGCACCTTATCCCAGTACAATGTTACATTTGTACTATTTTTTCATATATACATATATATTCAAATTTCAACAACTATCTATAAACAAAAGGTAAAAGACCAAATAAATAAATAGAGCGACGTTTCAGTAACAGCGTTGTTATCATCTTCAGACAAAAGTATTGAATGAGAAAATATACCATAACATGTTTTTTTTTTAAGTTACTGTTATCAAGTGTGTAAACAAGATAACAGATAAGAAGAGGATATTTTTCTATAGGAAACCTAAAATATTATTCTTAGAATTAGTAAAATATTATTCTTAGAATTAGAAGTGGAAAAAAAAACTTCTTCTTAAAACATGCTGTGATAATTATTTTCTCATTCATTACTTTTGTCTGAAGATGGTAACAACGATGTTATCAAAACATCGCAAACTATTTATTTATTTGGGATCCTTTTGTTTATAATTCATAATCCAAATTGTACCTTAGAGCAACACACTGGAATTATTTCTGAATAGGGAGGGAGATCAAGAAGGGTAATATCTTATTTAAAAAAAAATAAAATAAAATCAATGTTCTCTGCAAATATACATGGTTTAATACCGTTCACAAGTTTTCCAATAATTTTGGTGTTCTTTGATCTGAGGGGGGGGACATTGATAGCATCTGGTATTGGACCAGGATAATTAGAATCAGCTTCCATGTTCTTAATTCTATGGATTCCTTTGATCATTTCTTATAGTCCCTTAGGAAGTTGATTGGTCTTATTGAACTTATGTCAACTCTCTTTTCAGAGAACTGCCTCATCTTCTGTCAATCTATGTTATCTTCATAGATCGCGAAATGCGTGGTGTCGCTGGAGACCCGCTGGCAATTCTCTAACAAATTCTGCAGCGGTGGCAGAGGCGGTACCATATTCATTGTACATACACCTATCCCCCAATTTACACGGTATTTGTTTTACACATTTTTGCTTTTACACGGTTTTCCAAATAAGTTTTTTTTTTTTTTTTATCGCACTATACTAAATGCGATATTCTACTCTATACTACCTATGTTGAAAAGAATATTGGGAGGCTCTGATTCATGAGGGGGCGAACACCTATTCAGATTTGACAGTTTAATATACACCTATCCCTCGATTTACACGTTTTTCTCAGGAACGTATCTACCGTGTAAAACGGGGGATAGGTGTATAATGATATAAATAAAAAGGCATATAATAGATCAAAATATCATTTATTTTACCTGATCCAATATATGCCTTTTTATTTAAAGGTTTATTTATGGATTGCTCTATTTTCAAAACGATATAATGCTATGATGTACAGTCGAACCTCTTTAATTCAACACCCCAAGGGATCAGAGCTTTCGGTTGAATTAAAGGAAGTGTTGAATTAAGGTGAGATGATTAGGTAATCATCTAACTCGCTAAAATAATATTTTTAAAAATAGCCTTGTTATATAAATTAATGATATTAATTGAAACCATTGTGTGTTTTTATTTTATTTTCATGATTAACTTTTAGTATCAGGGACAAAATGGCATTAATACATATTTTAGAAACATAAATAATTGTAACAAATAAATTTACTGGCAATGTGTTTCTTTTCAGTAATATAATCAAATATTAACTCTACAGACATTAAAATATTAAATATAATATATTAAATAATATTTTATTCTAATTGAAAAATATAGCAGTTGAAATGAAATAAATATGGTAAATATAAAAAGAAAATTTTAAAATATTATTTAAAAATTATCATGAAGAGATCTTTTAAAAAATTCCTTTATAGATGTCTGTTTTTGCACTGAAATCCTATTCAGTATTTATTCCAGATGGTCATTTTGAAAAAACATGCATGTCTTTCTTCTTCTGAAATGTCTTTTAATAAATAAATTTTAATGTATTAAAGTCATCCACTGCTGCTGCAGGTGTTATTGATTTTGTGTTTAAATCTTTTATAATAACACAGAAATGGAATATTGAAATAAAATGTTATCATAATCATTGTGGCTACATTTTATAAAGATTTATTTATTTAAAGAGAAATTATTTATAAATTTAAAAATAGCTAAAATATTTCAATGTTAAAAATAAAAATTATTATTAGTTAGCGCATGATGCCGAAATTCCCGCGTAAAAAAAACAACAATAACATCCGCGAAATTGTGCAACGGCACTGCAAAGTGAAACTTATACTAACCAGAAACCAAAAGTGCGCAGGCGCGATCGTATCGGCGCCCGCCGATGCCGATCGTCGCCGCCGTAATACCGTTTAGCGGTAAAGTTGCATGTAAAATAACATTCAACTGTCGAAATTCGAATTTTAAAATGGTCGAACTATCGGAACTGTCGTATTATCGGTACTGTCGAATTACAGTTTGTTATTTGATAGGCCGGAGGTCGGGACATCGGAACATGGTCGAATTATCGCCGAGTGTCGAATTGGGGTGTGTCGAATTAACGAGGTTATACTGTATATATATATATGTTATATTAAAATATTATTCTATTTAAAATTATATTTCATAGATCCAAATACTCTGTTAAATCGACCGCCAGAGGTCACTCTTCCCCTATAAAAACTCGTTGTTGTTCTTTCCCGATGGCCGGCTCAAAACTTTGTACATTATGTAAATAATCTTTTGTTTTCCTTGTTTACTCGCCTTAAGCCAGGCAGCACTTTTACCAAATTATGTTATTCATATATATTCCTTAGCTCAATTAAAGCAACCACTGATCAAAACCATTATTATTTTTATTTCAAGATTTTTAACCACGACTGCATTTCCATACCATAATCTTCAACATGATCAACTTCAAGCAGAAAATCTATTCAATTTCATATAACATATATATATATGTTACAAAATTATGTAAATCCAAAAAATGATTTGTTAAAGTTGAAGGTGCAGTCGTCTTGAATTTAATTAAAAAAGAGAAAATCAGTCTCAAGAAGTTTATTGTTGAACTCTTTGAGCAAAAAGATTATATTAATTTTAAGTAAATATAGAATTTTAACATTTAATTCTATATCACTATTTACATACTTACTGGGGAAAGTTGTTTTAAAATTTTAAATGGACCTATATACCTTTGGGTTAATTTACCTGTGTTTGGATAAATAAAAGTTTTTTACCAATACTTGATCTCCTACTTTAAAAATGGGTTCTGGATGTTTAATGTCATAGAGCTGCTTACTATGTTCATGTGATTTTATAGTTCTTTCAATTGATAATTTTCTTGCATTTTCTATTGGTGTATGTTTTTCAGTGGTATGTTCTATATACTGTGGTTGTATTCCATAGTATAAGAATTTAGGAGTAAAGCCTGTTATTGTATGTATTGTTGTATTATAGCTTTCAGTAATTTTAGGAATGTATTTTGTCCAAGGAATTTTTAAACTACTATTGTATTCACATCTTAATCTATTAATGATAGTGGAATTTAACCTTTCTACTTTTGCATTTGTTTCTGGATGATGTGCACTGGTGAGTAGATGCTTAACATTGTTTTTTTCTAAAAAATGTTTAAATTTATTGCTAAGAAAAGCTGCATTTCTGTCAGTTATTAATATTTCAGGTTTATTAATTTGGAATAAGTTTTTTAAACAGGTAATATAAGAATCAGTTGATACAGATTTAGTTGGAAAAGTCCATAAGAATCTACTATGATGGTCTACTATCATATGAATGCTGTGCTTTGTTGTCCCATAATTGTGTAATCCTCCCATTGTATCAAGAGAAAAAATGTGGTTTGGGTGTGTGGCTATTGGCATTTGTTGTAAAGGTCCATAAATAATCCTATTGTCTCTTGATTTATTAAATTGACATGTTTCACAGTGTTTTGTAAAATTAGCAATGTCTTTTGTCATATATGGCCAATAATAATAGGGAAATAGTATTTTTGTCATTTGTGTTGTACCAATGTGTCCATGATTTGTATGTACTTTATGTAATAATTTTTGCCTAAGTGATTGTGGTACATATGCCCTATTAAATCCTTTTTTTCTAACTATGTAAATGCCATTTTGAATTTTAATTTTATTACTATTAATATGCTCTGTAAATTGGTGTTCTTTTATTTCATTTATTGTTAAATAGTGTGAAACTGGTGATCTAGATAACATATCTGCTTCTATATTGTGTAACCCTTTTATATGTTTTATATCAAAGTCATACTGTGAGAGAAGTAATGACCATCTAAATAATCTTCCCTGTGGGTTTTTTACATTTTTAAGCCATTTTAGAGGTAAATGATCTGTGTGTAAGGTGAAATGAATGTTGTGGATGTATGTGTGAAATCTTTGTACTGAATTTATTATTGCTAATGTTTCAATTTCTGAGGCAGTGTAATTCTGTTCATATGGGTGTAGCTTTCTGGAAAAGTAACCTATGGGGTGTAAAATGCCTTGTTCATCAGGTTGTTTAAGGACACCTGATATTCCTAGATTTGATGCATCTGTGAACAAATGGCATGGTTTTGATGGATCATAAATATGGAGTACAGGTTGTGAAACAAGTGCATTTTTTAGTGTTTGGAATGCTTTTTCTTGTTTATCACTCCATAACCAATGAGCATTTTTTATTAAAAGGTCATTTAAGGGTGCTCTAATTTGTGCATAGTGGGGAATAAATTTATTATAAATATTAATGGTGCCTAGAAATCTTTGTAAACTCTTTATATTATATGGCCTATTTAATTTCATAATTGCTTCAAGATTTATGCTATTTGGTGTATATTTTCCTGAATTAATAGTATATCCTAAGAAATTTATTTCTTTTTGTAAAAATTTACATTTATTGAGATTGAGTTTTATATTTTCTTGTTCAAATATGTTTAATATGTCTTCTAAATGTTTAATGTGTTCTTCATAAGTTTTGGAGTGTATAATAATATCATCAAAATAATTTAAAGCATACTGTATGTTATGTTTAGTGAAAATTGATTTCACAATTCTTTCAAATTGTGAGGGTGCATTTTTTAAACCATATGGAAGTCTATTCCATTCATAACAACCTAATTGTGTTACAAATGAAGTTTTATATTTATCTTTTTCATCTATGGGTATATGCCAGTATGCATTACTAACATCAAGAATAGTGTATATTTTTGACTGAGATAATCTATCTATAATTTGTTCTATAAGTGGAATTGGTGTATGCTCTGGGATTGTTTTTTTGATTAAGTTTTCTATAATCTATACAGAGTCTTGTGGGGTGATTTGGGGCATCAGATTTTTTAGTCACTAATAATGCTGGAGAACTATAGGGGCTAGATGAAGGTCTAATGATGTCATCTTTTAATAATTCAAATATTTGCTTTTTAATTTCTGTATTATTGAAAAAAGATGTCCTATATGGCTTTTGTGCTATGGGGATATTATCTAAAAGAGATATGCAAATTGGCTTAGTTTTTATGTAACCTATATCAAATTTATGCTTAGAGAAAACATTCCGGTATCTATGCAAAATATCAACAATGGTTTGAGTTGAAAAAGTTGGATTGATATCTATTTTACTAAAATCTAAGTATGAATTATAATTGGTACTAGGGCATGGAATTTGCATACTGTGATATGAGTTAGAATCAATAATGGGATTTGAATTATGATCTATATGTTTAACATTTGTATTTGGTATATTAAAATAATTAAAATTACTTAATGGGTCAATATTTAAAAGAGAAGAATTTTTAACATAGTATGGGTCTGGAATACATAGAGTGGTCACAAAGGAATTATGATTATCAGTTTTAGGATTAAAAGAGTATAAAATTTATAATTTTGAAAAAGTAGGCTTTTTGAAAAATCAATTTGTAAACAAAATTTATAGAAAGTTGGCAAACCTAGGATAAGGTATTCTATTGAGCTATTGCAAACAAAGAATTCTTGATATTTAGTGATTTTTCCTAAAGTAAGTCTAACCAATATTTTACATAAGGGATAGCTAAAACCTTCTACTTGACCTATTTTTACATTTGGGGAATTATCTAATATTCTGTAATGAATGTGATTTAAATATTTTGAGGGCATGATGGAGATAGATGAGGCGGTATCAAGTACACAAGGTAGTGAAACATAATTTATGAGTACTGAAAATAATAGTAAAGTTCTACCTGGGTTTGGAGGTTCTGAATGGGTGTTGATTGGAAGTCCTTTTTCATATTTGTTGAGTGGGCAATCTCTGTGGAAGTGGTATTGATTAGGTAGTTGATGGGAAGAGCAGATTTTGCAGGGGTAGGGTGGTAAATTGGTTGACCTGCTGGATGCTTCCTGGTGATGAGCTGTGGTTGATCTTGGAGATGACCTTGGAGGTGGTTGGAATTGTAGACCTGGAGGAGAGTTGGGGTTAAATCTTGGTTGGTAGAGTATTTTAATTGAGTGGTTATTCTAATCCAATCTGAGGTTTCCTTAACTCTTGCTGCGATTAAATATTTCTTTAGGTAAATTGGCATCCCCTCTGTAAGAGCTTCTAATAAAAGTGGTGTATCCAAATTAAGCTTCTTTGCTAATGAAGATTTTTCTTTAAAGTAATTATCAAGATCATCCTTATCATTATATTTCAAATTTAAAAATTTACTAAATAGGTTAGAGTCCTTAACTGTGAAATATGAGAATAATTTTTGTTCTAATTCTCTCCAATCATCTATATCTTGCAATGTCTCTATATAAAATTTAAAAGCTTCGCCATCAAGATATCTTGAAACATTCTTTAGTTTATAGTCTTCATCAACATGGTTTTGTTGGCATTTTTTGTTAAAGAACTTTAACCATGAAGTAACATCAAAATTTTGTCCATCATATTTGGGTAAATCAAAATTGCTCGTAGAAGATTGTTGCTCAACTGGCTTTTCTATTTTCGGAGGCATTTTAGAGAAAATTACTAGGTAAATCCTGTCGGCTAGCTGTTACAAAATTATGTAAATCCAAAAAATGATTTGTTAAAGTTGAAGGTGCAGTCGTCTTGAATTTAATTAAAAAAGAGAAAATCAGTCTCAAGAAGTTTATTGTTGAACTCTTTGAGCAAAAAGATTATATTAATTTTAAGTAAATATAGAATTTTAACATTTAATTCTATATCACTATTTACATACTTATATAAAATTAAACCTAACTTACCTAACCATCATCCAAAAACAAAACAAATTATTTATATTTAAGGTGGCGCCATCTAGTGGCCAAAGAACAACAGAGTTATTTGAGACAGATTATTAACATAAAATAATATTTACATGTATTTATCTCTATTATATTTCTATTAATTTTTAAAAAAAAAATATATAACATATATATTTTTTAAATAATGTGCAGACTGTGCACTTTATTTACATAGGCATGTATTTACAAGATGTCAAAAAAATTATCACAATTGTCTTCTGTCAATTTCTGCTCGACTATCATATAAACACTTCAATGACAGCTTCCATCCCCAACCATCTTTAAAAATGACATTAAAAAAATGACTTCAACTGTCTAAGCCTAAAACATATATAAAGAATCTGTAGAGGGCGATATAGGACCCCAAGACACCAGTTGACTGAAGCACAGACGGAGTGGAAGAAAATGGTTGATTCCATATGGAAAGTCACAAAAGTATAAGACACAATTTGGTTTATAGATTTAGAACTGCGAGTTAATAGAACCAAATAAATAATTAGTATGTGATATTTTGGTAACCATTCTGTTGCAGAAACATCACACACTATGATTTTATTTGGATTTAATCTTATTACCTAGTACGTGCATGTGAAAATAGATCTAGACAGCCAGTTGCTTTTCATTTTAAGTTTCAATAAGGCCAAAACAAATGTTTAATTTCATTCTGGGGCAAGCAAGCACCCCTTATTAAAAAGTTGAAGAAAGTTAATTGCATAAAAGTTAGAACCATTTACTATATTTCCATATAATGTCAAAAAGTGTTGTCTGTCAATTTTTTTTTTGGTTAATTTTGTAAAAATGGTGCTAATTGAATGATATTGAGCATACATGTTGGCCTGGTGGACTAGATTCAAGTATTTCAGGAAGATGGGGGTTTGAATTCAATTGAAAATAGTGTTAATTGAGAAATATAATAATGAGAATGTGTTGGCCAAATTAAGATTCTAGAATTTGAGGAAGAGCTGAGTTCACGGTAAGAAATACTTACAGAGGTAGAAAGAGTGAATAACCAAAGCTAACATCTCGCTGTGGCCACTCCTTCATTAGTCTTCTTTGGATCTCGGGAGGCGAGGTGGAAGCACAGTCTGTCCCAGAAATCACAATCTGTAGGCTTCAGACATGGACGAGTTGCAACCATGACAGCAACACTCTGATTCGTCAGCTCCAGGTTCTGCTCCAGTTGGACAGCCACAATTCCACTACGCTCTTTTTGGACAAGTCGATGCTGGGCCATATGCAATTCAAAAATGCACCACTGAGAACGTAAGTATGCTTCACTTAGAATGGCAAGAAACATACGGCTCTTATGAATATTCTCAAAAACGTTGAGGATAATTTCTTTGCCTGGTTTAAAATCACGTTTATGAAGGCAGAGCTTCATTTGAGGCTCCAGGTGGGTCAACAGGGAGTTCTCCACCCAGTTTGAATCCTCGTCGCTATAGGAAACAAAAATGTCATATTGGTAATCAAGACTTTGTTTCCTGCAGAGGTACTTGAGGCTGTAGAGCCATAATTTAAGGTGCCACCGATAGAAGGGGTAGGTTAGCAGCAGGATCACTAGCACAATCCCCAGCAGGACCGCCAGGGTTAAGAGCAGCATGTTAATAGGTTCTGAGCATTCCGCCATGTCAGAGTCCCACAGAGATGTCCCTGCATAGTAAAAAGGCTTCTCACAGATGGCATTCTCCAGCACGCCGCGCGATCTGTTGTCTAACTGGAAGCTAACCTTCAACCTTAAAGAAGGGCAGTCAGCGCAGTTGAATGGGTTTTTCTCCAGATTCACTTGGTCCACGTCACGCAAGTCCATCAGCATAGCTTGGGTCATTCCATCGAGCTTGTTGACACTCAGGTCAAAGCGCTCCAAGGAATGGTTAGCATCCAAGATGCTGGTTGTCCAAGGCTGGATTTTGTTTCCAGAAGCAATCAGAATTTTGAGGTTTTTCATGCCTTTGAAAATATCATTCCTAAATTCATTTATATCATTCCTATCTATCCTTAATTGAATAAGGGTTTGCTTTAAATGGATGAAGGGATTTTCCTCTGTCTTCTCAAGTTTGAGTTGGCAATCATAAAGGTGGAGGACTCTTAAATTCATGAATACTAGGGGATGAATATATGTGATTGGATTTTCAGCCAGGCTCAAAACTTCCAAGGAGTGTCTCATGCTTTCGAATGCAAACTGCTCTATTGATTCCAAATTTGAATTTTGCAAGGTGAGAATCACCAAATTAAATAAGCCATGGAGCGCGCGCGCGCGCAATACATTGCCTTGAAAACTGACACTGTTAAATATCAGAGTTTTCAAGTGGGGAAACATCTCAAAATTCTCATTGGTTAGATTTAGCTTAAATTTTTTCGGCTGATGAGTGATTTTAAGTTCTTGGAAGGATGAGTTCTGGTTGATGGAGCAGGTGTTTGGGAAATTGAATGAAATCAATTTATTATTATCCAAGGTCAAATTCTTTAGAGTTGGAATCTTCTCATGGATTATGCATGCTAGATCGATTTTTTCAATTGAGCAATCATTTAGCCATAAAACTTCTATAGCAAGTTGAGGAACATCCTCCTTTGTGATGAACGGGAAATAATTTTGCGATAGAACAAGTTCTATCAAGGATGTTTTGGCTAGTGGTGCTAGGCTCCTAGTGGGAAATTTTCTCAGATTAATAAGTAACCTGATGTCTAAATATGCAATACTCGTGGTCTCTAAAGAAGCGGTAAGGTTGTAAAGTGAACTTTCAGTCAATAATGTTGAATGGGCTTCAAGAATTTCCAAGTTATTCAAGAAGCTTAAGGCACCAATTTCAACATATTTGATGGAACAATAGTTCAGGTTTAGATGTACAAGCGAGGTATTGCTCAGTGGCTCGAGGTCAAAGGCTTTGATGTTAGAGAGAAGTTGGTTATCAGACATGTTCAAAGTTGTGAAGGCATCTAGATGGGATAGGGCTAGAGCAAAACTGTATATTGATGTTATTCTGTTTGATGTTACATCTAGACTTTCCAAATTGGGGGTAGGATAAAAGAGGAAGGGCTCTAGATGTGAGATTAGGTTATAGCTTAAATCAAGGTGGGTGAGTAGGGACAGGCCTGTAAACACCTCAGAGGTTATGGTTTGGATGTTGTTGGCTGTCAGAATTAGTTCTTGAAGTTTGGAGAAGTTGGAGAAGTAGGTCTGATTCAGAGTGTGGGTGTTGGAATCCCTGATTAACAGGTGAACAGTCTCTGTTGGTAGGTTTTCAAAATTGGATAAGAAGAAAAAGTTCTCAGATTGACATAAAACAGAGATCTCCCCGTTGTTGTCCAGGCTGAAGTTAGAGTAAAGAGTGTTAAAGTTTGACTGAATGTCATTTTCTCTCTCTTCTATAAGTTTGTAGGTGGCCAGGGACACATTGATGCCATACACGCAAGGTGGCACATCTTCAAAAAAAAAATTCAAAAGAGAAGATGTTTTGTTATCATCGTCATTGTTTGTAATTACGTATACCAGAGCTCGAGAAAGTAATGCACAAAGTGGAGAACACCTGGGAAAACAATACCAAGGTTAAACACACAATGTGGTGGTGTAAATGTTCACAAAACAGATTAATCCTGCACAGATTGACTTTTATTTTAGGAATTAGTTAAACAAATATAGCTTGTAGGATATTTCTCAAGAAATTTTCTTGAAGTGGGGTCATATATTTAAATTTTGTTAGGTATCCAAAGATCTCTGATAAAATAAAGCAAAAAAAAACATCCTTTTTCACACATTATTTTTTGGGGAAAGAAAAGTTTTTTAAATAACAGGTATTGAAAGTATACCATGGATTTTGTAAACCCAACCACACCAAGTATATCAACACCAATTACAAACACACAAGGTAATAGGACCCAATCCAAATAAATAGTATGTGACGGTAACAGCATGGTTACCATCAGACAATAGTACTGAATAAGTTTCTAATCTATAATCCAAATTGTGATAAAGCACAATCTGGATTATAGATTATAATACACCAAAATAAGACCTAATCCAAATAAATTGTGTGTGATGTTTTGGCAACAGATTGTCACCATCATCAGACAAAAATCATTCATTCTTTTGTCTGATGATGGTAACAATGCTGTTGCCGAAACGTCACACACTATTAAATTATTTGGATTAGGTCTTATTTTCTTGAATTATAATCCAAAATGTTACCTTAGCATCAACACCAATTCTTATTTAGATCAAAACACAATAACAAACTTATTTACATATAAAAAACAGAGAGGCAATGAGGGAAATATTCTGAGTGACAAAAAATATGCTGTTTTTGCTATTGACAAATTTCAAAATACACTCTAACCTCTTTAATACAATAATTCATGATATCATAGTTTTTGGTTGAATTAAAGTCAGTTTGATGATTTCATCACAACATTCACTGCTAATGAACATTTTTAAGGGGTAAATAACCATATATACAATTAAAATAATTGTATCAGAAAATACCTTGGCAATATATTTTAATTAATAATGGGAATGGAAACAATTGGGAATTTTTTAATCAAAAAAAAAAATTTTTTTTTTCAGAATATTTCATGAGATTAGCTTTTAGTGTTGATAAAATTGCATTCTAATTTTTTTTTTTTAACAAAGAAAAAAAAAAAACAATTTTAATCAAAGTGAATAAATTCAATGGGCAAAAGGCGAATATATTTAGAAAATAAAGAAAAGACTAAAAAAAATTTTAAAATATTTTTCTTTTAAAGACATCTTTTATGGCTGTTGAGGCTAGAACCCTATTTGTTGGGCATTCTAGATGATCAATCTTCAAAAGGCATCTTTCCTCTTCTGTATAATGTCACAAGGTATTTTAATTAAACTATTTTGTAGATATGTAAATGTTCTAACTAGTTTTCTATTAATTCATTTTTTTTGTTTGGGTCTATGTAAATATTTGAGAAATAGTTTTTATTATTATATATAGGCTGACTGTCTAGAGTAAGATAGGATAAAGCATATAGTTGTTGTTGGCTTTTTCTATTTGACAGTGTGTTGAATAAAACTTACTTTTGAGTTTGCTTCGTAATTCCGTGGCTTACCAGCGACAGAATTAAAGAAAAGATCGTAACAATATTATTTCAAACAGCAGAACGTTACTCTCTAAGACACCTCGTTGAATTTTTTAAACTTAAGGGCCATAATAAGGCAGTATTAAGCTGGTTAAAAATTCACTCTAATAAACATCTTCTTCATTCATATCTCCACTCAATCATATTAGGATATCAAGTTGTGACCCTTGATGGGGTCTATTTGACAACCATCATGGCTGGGTGAAGTAGAATGTGTCTGCCTTTGTCATTAAGACTGGGAGCACTACTCAGTGGCAGGCCGACTTAGCTCCAATATGAAATGGCCGCCTCTGACATGAGGAACAGATGCCATGTGCAGCTGGGACATGCTAACATGGAAGTACAAACCCTGCTCATCCTGTATCCCTGGATTAGGAGCCCTTACAGGGTACTAACAGCCGGGCCAGCTGAGCCCAGGTTTTTTAGCGAGCTCATTACTGTTCCCCCTCCTCCTTTTTCATCCGGGGTTGAGACCGGCAAAGTTAAAAAATAAAAAATGCATACCTGGAGCACTGGAAACCTAATCATCCTCAAAGTAGTTTCTTCTTGGTACTCCACCCACTTCTCCTAGCAGTGCCCCCATTGTTGGAAACATTCAGAGAAAGTCTTTTCTAACAAACCTTGTATATGCCATATTCTCATGAGAAGTATTCCCACTTATTGTCATTTTTCTTTAAAAAATAGACAACAACAAACAACAACAAAAGCCTTTATTTAGGGCGTTCCGCCCCATACAGGATTCGCCGTATTTACACGTCAACAAGAGGAGAGGGAAGAGGAAACATTTACAACAAAATAAGGTTTGTTACCTATTTACAGATGGTTCATCCTCCAGTATCCTTTGCCCTGCATTCTTTCTAATGCGCCCAGCTTCTGTACAGAACTTAAAGTATTTATCAATCATTAATTTATCATTCAGAGCTGAAGAGAGAAGTTGACATATGCCCTGGTATCTAAATTGACCAGAGGTAGGGCTTGGGAAAGTTTCAGTACGTTTTTCTGTTAAGAGAGGGCATTGGAAGAAATAGTGAATCAAATTATCATCCATGAGATCCTTACAAAGTAAACAGTTCCGGCCATTTTCTTTCCAGAAGTCTTTTCTTTCTTCCCTGAAAAATTGCCATAAAACTCTATGTTGTGCAACTAGTCTTTTGTTGGGAAGCGAGATATTTAATCGTAGGTACTCCTCTGTCATGAATGATTCACTCAAAAATTTGTAGTGAGCAAAGTGGGTTGAATCAGTGATTTTCGTCTGATCGTTTTGAATTAGTTGGTCTGTGGTAGTTCTAATTATGCCTGGCAATTCTTTCTGTATGGCTAAGTAGTCTTCGCAGCCCTTAAGAAAGGAATATCCCTTGGAGTCTAGAATTTTTATTAAATTTTGAGTAAAACTGTTTTCTATTTCCTTTTTCGTGGTGACTTTCCAGAGATAGTTTAAGCAAGCATGTGGTAATCTGCTCGTCTCCATTTTTAAAATCCTGAACCAAAACTTTAATGTGAGTTTTACAGCATTAAGTTCAGTTGATATTCTTCCACATTCTCTTCTGAGGACATATCCTGGTGTGAAGTTTGGTAAGTCTAAGAGACGACGAAGAAATGCATCTTGGGTATTATTGACTGTCTTCAGCTGGTTGATTGCCCACATTGGTGCCGCATATAGTAAAGTAGGAAGAACAATAGTGTCAAGAAGTTTCATCACTGAGGTAAAGGACTTTATTCGCGCCTTTGTAAGGATTCTCCAAAGTGCATTAATTGCATTCAGTGCTTTGTTTCTAAAGTATTGGGAAGCATATTGGGTCGAGATTTTTGTCGTCAGAGGGTAACCCAGATATGTATACTTAGCTACTATTGTCAGGGGTTGCTGACCCCAAAACCATGTCTCGGAACGAGCTGTTCTTCCACCGTTTCTAAACACCATTATTTTAGATTTATTTTGGTTTAACGTTAGGCAGTTCTCTTCTAAGTACTTTTTAAGTAAGTTAATCTTCAATTGCAAATTTATTTTCGATTCTCCTAAGATCACTATGTCGTCTGCATACAGTAAAAGGTGTATAGTTCCATAATTCTCAAGATTTATGCCTGGCAATTCTGATTCATCGAACAGGGGTACCAGATCGTTTAGGAAGAGAATGAATAAATAAGGTGACAACGGCTCCCCCTGCAATACTCCCGCTTGTATTTTGATAGCCTCCGTGAAGGAACCCCGCCATCTGACTGTTGCCGTCATTTGGGTATAATAGTTCTTAATTAGTTTAATAAATCGACAGCTCAGACCATTTTATGCTAATTTTTTCCAAAGTAGATGGTGCGGCACGGTATCAAAGGCCTTCCTTAGGTCAATGAAGAAGGCATATAACTTTCCCCTTCTACGGCTAAGGGTCATTTGAATTAATGATACGAG
The DNA here is from genome assembly GCA_030710605.1 of Cordylochernes scorpioides. Classification (NCBI taxonomy): domain Eukaryota; kingdom Metazoa; phylum Arthropoda; class Arachnida; order Pseudoscorpiones; family Chernetidae; genus Cordylochernes; species Cordylochernes scorpioides. The sequence continues at coordinate 7,853,645 of CP092878.1, read as the reverse complement.
CGTGAAAATGTGGTCCTGACAAGAGTAGCCTTTTCTAAAACCAGCCTGATTTTCTGCCAAAATTGACTTTCTCTCCATCCAATCATTCAATCTTGTCTTCAAGATAGATGTAAATAATTTCGATAGGTTAGAAATCAGGGATATTCCTCTGTAATTTGACGGGTTGTCCGGATCTCCATTTTTAAATATTGGGTGGATTATCGTTTTTGTCCATTGTTGAGGAACTTGGGATGTCCCTAAGATTTTATTAAATAAGTTCCTGAGATAAATTGTATGTTCTTCTAACAAATATTTAATCGCTTCGTTAGGAATTTCATCAAGTCCTGTAGCCTTATTTTTAGCCAATTTGGAAATTTCCTTGGTGACCTCAGTTAGAGATATTTCACAATCTAATTCGGGGTCAATGTCCAATATCTCAAGTGGTAACTGCACAACTTTTGTTAAATTTGAACCAAGTAACTCCCGGTAGAAGACTTGCCAGTCTGCAGTAGAAATTTCACCTTGTAGGTTATTCCTATATTTAAGTGAATTAATAGTCTTCCAAAATTGGGAAGGATCTTTTACATTACTGAGGATAACTTGAATTTTGTCAGTATATTCCCTTTTTTTGAGCTTTAGGATAGCTGAATATTTCTTCTTACTCGACAAGTATGCAATTTTATCGGCCGAGATATTATGTTTTACGTATAATTTTAGATTTTGTTTCATTTCCTTTTTAGCCAAATAACAGTCTTTGTCGAACCATGGCTTAGATTTTATATTTTTTGTTTTTGCCTCCATCCGCGTCCCCGAGCGTAACATTGCTGTTTGAATTAAACCAGTAAAATCCTCAGCCTGAGTATCAATTGTGGAGTCCGCTGGATGTTCGGGAGTTAATTCTTTTAAAGTTTCTATATATGTTGGGATTTTATCTACTGACCAGGAAAATTTAATTTTGGCCTTAGGCTCCATGTAACAATTTTCAGTTTTATTATTAGGGCCGATAAACTTTAAAATTATTGGTAAGTGATCCGAATATGGCATACAACCAATTTCAAAATCTGCTATGTGTTCAAGCACCGCAGGTGAGACAATCGCCAGATCTAACACAGAAGAGCCTCTTCCGGAGATGAATGTAAATTTACCACTTTTATCATTAATGGATCTACCATTTATTATAGTTAAGTGATTTTTATCAAGAAAGTCAATAAATATTTCCGCTTTGGCAGATTTTGTTAGGTCACAGGACTTTCGGGTGGTTGAAAAAAGGTTTGAAGTATCTATCAAATTATGGTAACCCCCCAGATTGCCAATACGGACATTCAGGTCGCCGACCAGTATTATTTCAAACCCGTTATATATCTTATTTTCCATCAAATGAAATAGTCGTCCAAGTTTTGTAGCATGCGTATCATTTGGGGGTAGATATACGAATATTACGCAGATCGCTGGTGAGTCATTGTCTAAACTTGGATTGAGTGTGACTAAAAAAAAAAAAAAAATAGACACTTCGGCCAGTTAAAGTTTTAGTAAATTAAATTTAATTGCCATCTATCATTAAAATATTACACAAATAAATTTACTGGCAATGCGCTTCTTTTAAATATCATCAAATATTATCTCTACAGACCTTACTGCAATGATATGAGTTATTGAATGAGATGGCTTGGCTCATCAGTAGTGAACCCTCTCAGCGGTTTTGCCAAATTAATCTCTAGACTGCTCTACTATTGTATTGAATTGGAATATACCCTGTATTTTCTATGGAAGGTAGCTTAGGGGTGTTTAGTGAACTATGGACATAAGCTTATAGGTCTGTAGAGGAACATACATATAATTTCAAGGTATTGCATTGTGCAAAGCTCTTCCGCAAAATATGTTTTCGTAACAAATATATATTAGTAAATTAAATGGCATCAAGGATAATTTAAAAAATGGCTGCTAAATCATTCCTGGATACGTCATTGAGAGGCATGTTTCCCCTCTTATATTAAGGTAAATATTTTGGAAGAGAGGGAGATTTTGGAAAAATGTAAACATATAGCTTAATTATGTAAAATTTTCACACCACTTTTTAAAGGTTGCCTTATTTCTAAATAAAATTAAATTAGGTTTTATTTTAGTCTTTAAATATAAAAAAATATTATTTAACTTTGAAATATCTTGTTTGCATTTTGCCAAATTTGTTTTAAAAAAAATAAAAAATCTGTCTTCCAATATTTTAAATATAATAGTGTTTGTGTTCAAAATGAATATTTCACAATTACATATTCGTGCGAACGCATCAAACTTATATATAATTTCAATATTTAATGGACTATTAATTTATTAAGCTGTTAAATAGAATTTTTTTAGTTTCGTTTGGCTTAAAAAAAAAAAGATAAATTGTATAATAATAAACTGGGAACGCTCCAATATAGATACTTACGCCATTAGTTGATATTATTCATAAAACTTGGAAATTAAAAACTAAAAAACTATAATATTTCAAAATCAAAACTTGTATTTAAATGCAAACACCTTAAGGAGAATTTGAAAAAGAAAACACAAGTCAATACCTAACTCTGAACAAAAAGCCCACAGAGTTTGAAAAAAAAAAATAATTAGACAAAATTTTAAAACTGTATTTTTTATTATTTTTATTTTATTTTATTAAGGACATTTTTTGTTTCATTAAGATATTTTTAAATTTCATATAAGAACATTTTCTATCCATATATTGACAACATTTTGAGGTTTAATGACGATTTTTTTACTATATATTTATTACCTAATTTAGAAAGTTAATAATAACATTTAAAAATATGTGTGTAAATATAATATCGAGATTTGAAAGTTTTAAAATCGCATTCAATGTAAAAGACACAACATTTTATAGTTCCAAAACGGGTGTCGCGTTCCCGATTTTAGACCGATGAGAACGGAGCATGTAAGGAGTGACTTAATAGAATTCCCTTATTAAGATATACAAGTGTGACATAGGAATAGGCAAATATATAGGACTTATACAGCTAAGGTTATACTTGAGGAGATGGAGTATCAGATAATATACAAGGTACAGGAGGACTCAAGTGAAAACTTTCTTCCATACAAGGCGTGGGAGGGACCCCTCCAAAGGGGGCTCAGATCGGGAGGACCGTTGACAGGTCCTTCCTGGAATGTACAGGAGTGTCGGGTGTCTCAGGGAACTAACGAAGGTCTATGGAATGTGGAATTCCAACGTCCATCCCCCCCTTCTTCTTCCACGAAAGAGATAATGGTGGACCCTTCCCTGCCCCCCTCTCGTCTCAACTATCCTCTACGATATTTCTGGTACGACATATTCTTTACTATTCTCCCTCAATATCCTTGCCTAGCACCAAATCTCTTCCAGAATTATCCATAGTCAATTTGTGGCATATACTGTGCAACATCCATGAAGTCATTATTGATTAGACAATCTATAAAGACACCTTCTGGCGATTTAGCTACCCGCTGGAGACGCTGTGAACTATTTCAGAGAGGGAAATTATGACAATAGATCTCCATAATTTCTACAGATCAACTGTAAATAGATTCATACACAAAAGATATAGCGCGGAAAATTTATGACAGATGTGTAAAGGGATTCCTCATTAAACTACGATAATATAAGACCAAATTAACATTTTATAGGAGTATGATATGTTGAAATCAATATTTCAAATTAGATATCATGAAGTACCAGGTTCAGATTTTATTGGTAGAAAATCTGATTAAACATGCAGGTATCCTTTAATCCCGATTTTTATAATAAAGATTCAACAAAATGCGTTGAATTAGGTTATTATCTGGATATATGGAAAGGACTCTATTTGTAAAGATTATACTAAAACTAATAAATAACCTATAAAGACAAGCAAACTATAGACTTAATAGTGGTCGGCTCTCCCATCAAGAAAATATACGCTGAAATGGATCGCCATCCATTTGCCGCATCTACCGCCCGACGGACTCGGGTCCGTGACGCGCCCATTTTTGTTTCACTTTCTCTGGGATCATCCAACAACTTTAAGGGATCTAAGATATAGATGAACATGTTATTATTAGAAACTAAAAACCTGAATATAAGACCAAATTAACATTTCTATTGAAGTATAATAAGTTGAAATCAATATTTCAAATTAGATATCATGAAGTACCAGGTTCAGATTTTATTGGTAGAAAAATCTGATTAAACATACAGGTATCCTTTTAAATCCCGATTTTTATATCAAAGATCTAACAAAGACTTTCAATTAAATTACTATCTGGACATATATGGAAGGGACCCTACTTGTAAAGATTATACCAAAATCTAACAAAATAAGCTATAAAACAAGCAAGACTATAGACTTATACTATTGACAATGACATTTGTAACATTTTTAAAATAAAAATAAAAAGGTTTACAATAAAATCTGTTGTGTTTTAACTTTAAAAGCACACAAAAAATATAATAAACTTGAATTTGTTTATTCAAGTATCAAAAACAAAGCTTTACATATAGAACAAATAATAATTAAGAAGAAGAAAGAAACATTTTAGGAAAAGGCAAAAACAAAACAAAAGTACTGGTCAAAAAGAAACATTTAAAATCACAGATTAATATCTTCAACACTTCCCTTTAATCAGATTTCAAATGTCCCTCATACCCAGTAGATATCTCAGCATTTGGAAACGCGGCTTAGGGAGCCCTTTGGTCATAATGTCAGCGACTTGATCTTTTCCAGAAATATGTTCTACATTGAAAATACCTTCTTGATACTTTTCTCTCACAAAATAGTGTCTTACTTCTATATGTTTGGTTCTCTTATGAAATTCAGGATTTTTGATCAATTTAATTGTACTTGCATTATCAACTTTTATAATTGGTTGTTCTTTTAGTGGAGAAATTTCACTGAAAAGTCTATTTAACCAAATGACTTCCTTTGCTGTATTGCTTGCTGCCACGAGTTCGGCCTCAGTTGTTGACAAAGATACTGATCTTTGTTTTTGGCTAAGCCAAGAAATAGCACCACCAGCCAGTTTACACACAACTCCACTGGTAGATCTTCTAGTTTCTGGGTCTCCAGCAAAATCTGCATCACTGAAAGATTCCAAAACTCCTACTTTATGACCCTTTTGGTACATAATTCCATATTCAGTTGTTCCTACAAGATATTTGAAGATTCGTTTAACTGCTTCCCAGTCATATTTTGTTGGTGCTGCAAGTTTTTGAGAAACTTTATTCAGTGCAAAAGTGATATCGGGTCTTGTTAAGCAGCTCAGATGCATCAGACTACCAATCGCTTCACGAAAGGGAACATTTTCTAGAATCTCTGCTTCCCCAGGAACAGTAGAATTATCAGTTGGTGTTCCCACTTTATTCGCTTGAGACATATTGAATTTCTCAAGAATTCTTTTTATATATGCCTTTTGATTTATAAAGATTGACCCATCCGGTTGCCGCTCTATCTCAATACCCAAAAAGTAATTTAATGGTTCACTTGTGATCTTAAATGAAAACATTAGTTCATCAAGAAATTCTTTGATTTCCTGTTCATTTGTACCAGCAATGATTCCATCATCAACATATATGGCAATAATGAGTAGATGATCATTTGTTTTTCTGAAGAATAAACAGGGGTCAGCTGTACTTTCCTTCAGACATCTTTCTTTCATGAAGTTGACTATTTTCTGATTCCAGCATCTTGGTGACTGTTTAAGTCCATAGAGACTTTTCTTCAATTTCCATACAAGATCTGTTCCATTGTTGAATCCTTCAGGTTGTTTGATATAAATTTGATCTTGTAAGTCTCCATAGAGAAAGGCTGTCTTTATGTCAAACTGAACCAATTTTAAGTCTTCATTAGCAGCAATTGCTAAAAGAGTTCTTATGGTGTCATGTCTTGCCACTGGACTAAATGTTTCTTCATAATCTATACCCTTCTTTTGTGCAAACCCTTTTGCCACCAGTCTTGCCTTATATCTTGTAATCTCTCCTTTAGAATTCAATTTGGTCTTTAATACCCATTTACAATCAATTGGTTTTTGGCCAGGTGGTAATGTTGTGCATTCGTATACATCATTTTCCATTGAAGAATTCATTTCTTCATTCATTGCTTCTTTCCAAAATTGTGCATTTGGAGAATCCATTGCTTCTTTGTATGTCTTGGGTTCAAGACCTTCTGCAATATTTATTTCAGCATCAATATACCTTTGAGGTTTTGATATATTTGATCGATCTCTTAGATTGTATACGTCTGATGTTTGAACATTGCTTTCAATTTTCTCAATATCTTGAGTATCATTTTGTTCATCAATCTGATTACTTGAAGGTTCCTTATTTCTCTTTTCAATATCAAGGCTAAATGTTGGTATAGTTTCCTTGAATATTACATCCCTACTTGTGACAACTTTGTTTGAGTTCGGCATCCAGATTCGATACCCATCCTTGTTACTGCAATAACCAACCAAAATACCTTTTTCGCTTTTGGCATCTAACTTTCTTCTCTTTTCATCAGGCACATGAACAAAACATTCAGTTCCAAATATTCGAAGATGATCAACTGCTGGTTTTTTATCAAACCATAGTTCATAAGGTGTCTTTCCCTCAATTTGTGTTGGTCCTGTTCTATTCAAAACATATGTAGCAGTATTAACTGCCTCTGCCCAAAGCTTTAGGCTCATATTTTTGGCATATATCATTGAACGAGCTGCTTCTATTAAAGTCCTGTTTTCCCTTTCCGCTGAACCATTCTGTTGTGGAGTATATGGCATTGTGATCCTATGATTAATACCATACTTGTTTGTAATTTTTGAGGTTTCTTTATTTACAAACTCCTTTCCTCCATCTGTGAGAATTTCTTTCACTATATGTCCAGTAGTCTTTGTTTCCAAGAGAAATTGTTCTAGCTTTTCAATGACTTGTGACTTTTCTTTTAGGAAATACACTGATCGGTATTTTGTAAAATCATCTTTGAAACACACAAAGTATCTCATCCCTCCTTTCGAAACCTCCTGCATAGGGCCACATACATCTACATGAATTAAGTTTCCAGGTTGAGTAGAAGCATATTGTTCTCTTGATCCAAAACTCAGTCTGTTGTTTGCCATAAATGCATGCCTCGCAAGGTTCATTGTCCATGACTGCATCTATTCCTTGTTCTTTAAGCCATTTTTGAACATGCCTTTTATTTTGATGTCCAAATCTTTCATGCCATAGTTGTAGCATATTGACATTTTGGGTTTTGGCTAAATTGACTTCTGCAGCATTTTCAGGTTTGATACTTGTTATTAACATACCATACAAGCCTCCTGGTAGTCTTTTCCCTTCTACAATAACTTCTCCAGTTGTTGTCTTAAAAAGTTTACAACCTTTTTTATCCATTTTCATTTCAAACCCTTTATCCAATGTGGACTGTAATGACATCACATTACGACTGAAATTGGGAACATACCATACATCAGTTAGGTAGTGAGTTTGCCATTTACCTTTTACACAAGTTTCAATTGTTATAGTTCCACTTCCATAAGCTATCAATTTTTCATTACTTCCAACTTTAACAGCGTGTTGGGTAGGAAAATCCTTATAAGAAGTATAAAAACTTGCATTTCTTGTAATGTGGTTAGTAGCTCCTGAGTCACCAATCCAAATGTCTCCATCTTGTTCATTGAATCTTTCACTGATTAAACTTTCACTTAATTTTGAATTAAGTTTTAATTTAGTTTCATCCTTTTCTTTTTCCTTTAGTTTCTTCTGTTTTGCATACCTACAATCTTTGGCCAAGTGTCCTTTTCTATGACAAAAGTAACATTCTCTTGTTTCTCTTGTTTTCTGAAAATTTTCATTACTTTTGGTAACTTTTCCTTTCATATTTTGCTTATTTTCATATGCATTTGCCATTAGTGCTGTCGAACTTGATGCGCTGCATTCATCTCGCTGTTGAATTCTTATTTCGAGTAACCGAAGCCTTTGTGTGAGATTGTCTACAGAACGTTCTTCTTTAGACACTGATTCCCAAACACTTTTAAAATCAAAATATTCATCAGGCAAGGTGTTTATGATTCTGCACATCAGCATGGATTCTGGCAATTTCAAATTTTCTTGTTTAGTAAGTTCATTTTGCATATCATTCCATAAACTTTCTAATTTTGAAATGTGCTTTGAAATATCATCTGTAGGATCCTTCTTAAAATTAAAGAATTGATTATAGAGCATGTCTAATCTTTGACCAGAGCTTTGCTCATAGACACTTAACAATTTGTCCCACATATCTTTAGCACTTGAGCAGGGAATGATTAGTTGACTTACATCAGGCATCACACTTGTTGTAAATAACAATTGGGATATTGCATCCTCACTTTCCCATTTTACATATGCCTCTTTTTCTTCATTTGTTTCTTGTTTTATTGGCTTTCTATATGTTCCATCAACAACGCCTATTACTTTGTTTATTGTTAAAAGCAATTTTATATTTTTCTTATATTCTGGCCAGGTTATTAATCCTTCCAATTTGGGAATATTCATACCCATTTTAATATTATCCATTCCAGCCATTACTAATATAAATTTTAACGTAATAAACAAAATATAATTCTTTTTAGGCTTACCGTTGCTTTGTTATATTTCGCAGTGAATGCGTGGTTGGGTCCATAACCTGTTGTGTTTTAACTTTAAAAGCACACAAAAAATATAATAAACTTGAATTTGTTTATTCAAGTATCAAAAACAAAGCTTTACATATAGAACAAATAATAATTAAGAAGAAGAAAGAAACATTTTAGGAAAAGGCAAAAACAAAACAAAAGTACTGGTCAAAAAGAAACATTTAAAATCACAGATTAACATCTTCAACAAAATCATAAAGAGAACAATCTAGGAGTATAAGGCGACATGGGTCTTATTAGATTTAAATCAAGAGATGGTATAATGGTAAATATGATGGAGTAACTCACTGAAACACAGACAGGAGAACTGGCTCCTTTGGCAGGAACGTTCGGCAGTGTATGTTGGCCAGTAACTTATTAGAAGACTTGATTAATTAGTAGCATTCCCTCCAACTAGATAAGAATCATACTATATCTCGTTTTAAACAGTGAAAGAAGGGCAGATTCTTCACATGAGGATACAAATATTACTAAAACCTAACAGATAGATACCCTCAAAGCAGCCCTAATAAAGTCGTATTTTGCAACTGTTGCTGTGTCAACATATCACAGCAAAGATATAGTACACAACTCTATTCCATCAGAGTCGGTAGTCTATAATCAATACAATTTGTGATAATAAGGTGTGGGGGTAGTACCATAAAACAAAGGAGTGAAAAATGTATGAGGGGAAACAAAACTCTCCATATAAGTTGTATACTAGATATTTATTCGGATTATGCAGAATTTTTGGGGACATTTATACTAGCGAGACATGCTATTTACATAATGGTCTAGGTCAGTGTCGGGCAACCGGTGTGCCGTGGCACACTGGTGTGCCGCGAAGAATTCTAGGTGTGCCGCGAACATTTTTGTAGGTATTTAGAACTTTTGGTTAAATTTAAAAATAATGTTTCAAAAAATATTTTTTATAATTTTTATTCAATTTTAATAATTTTTTTCAAAAATTTTCATATAAAAATGAAATTAAAAAAAAGCAAATTTCATTTTATATAAAACTTATTTTGGTATTATAATTACAACAGTTTGCATAATTTTATATTTCATATAACGTATGTACATAATCTTGACGTACATAACTGGCACGTGCCATTATTAAAAAATAAAAATGCAAATAGGTACGTACCTATTTAAAATCATAAGTTAAAAAAAAACAATCCGCGAAAACAACTTTATTTAATAAAGTTGAATACATACTGCGGGAAAATACCTAATTCACTGAAAAGGAGCTATCTGAGTTTTGGTTGTGCTTAAACTCCAAATTTCCTAAACTTAGTAATGCGGCCATCGAATCATTGTTGCCATTTGGAAGTTCCTACCTGTGTGAGCAAGGTTTTTCAACACTCACAGAAATGAAGTCTAAGAAGCGCGAAAGACTTCAAATGATAGATGAGGAGATGCGCGTTTGTCTTTCACAAGTAGATCCCCGTATTGATTTGATATGCTCTCAAAAACAATCGCAATGCTCGCATTGATTATGTTAATTTAATATTGAAAATTAATAAAATGTGATATATATGTTTAAATTTTTACTAGTATTTATTGTTGTATTTTAATTACCTACGAGGAAATTTATAGTGAGAACCACAGGTGCGCCGCGAAAAAAAGAAATTAAGCTTAGTGCGCCGCAACTCGAAAAAGGTTGCCTGACACTGGTCTAGGTAGAGGTGACTTAAGGTTATAAATTCTTCTTTATATATATATATATATATAGGGGAAGGCATAGATCTCCATCTATTCTAGCGGGACAAGATACAAGAATCCTAACATTCCTTTAAGTTATTATTTAAAGCCCTTTAGGGCCCATTCAAAATCTAAATAAATTCGCTCCTTCTCGAAAAATAGGGGGGGGGGGGTAGGAAAGGCTAAATCATAATGGCGCGGGGCTTACCTTCTCTCGAAAGCGGCGGTAAGGTCTGGTCTCCTCTACGTCTCAGGCCCGACTGGCTGGATCTCTCCTGTCACTGAGCGACTCTGTGTGTGTCTCCTTAGCCAAGAAAAGCCCCTTTTATCCTAGCCTCTCTTCATTTTCATTCGCTGATCACGCCAATGTTTCTATTGGCAGGCATTTTCATTCGTCGAAATCAAACACGCACGTGATCATGACCACGCCTCCAATTTACCGTGTTGCCGCGCGCGAAAAAAAAATTGTAATTGAAAAAAACAAATTAATTCCTTTAGTAAATTAAATAGTATATATATCCCGATTATATAAAAAAAAAAGGTTATTGATTTAATGTTTATATGACAAAATTGTTTTCCTTTGGTCACCTCTAACTAAAATGAGTGGGATATATGTACATATGGTACAGCAGCTCTCAGCACGGATGTCTCTGGATGTCACCCATGTCTTCCTCCCCACCAGGCATCAGCTTTCGGCATGGAAGTCTGGTGTCCTCAAGTGTCTAGTTTTGTTTGTACATGTGCTCCTTGTACATCTTTCGTGGGAATGGAGCATCGTCGACCATCGTTGGGAGTTCTCCACCTAGGCAACAAACACTTCGGCGAGACACTGCGTATATATTTATATGATGTAAATGTTTACATCTTTGTTGGGTCTTGTTTGGTGGAAAATCTGACCCAACACGGGCATCCTGGAATTATATAGCAATTATTGAATTTGAATAGTAGTATTTTTATTTTTCAGTTGATTTTCATATTGATACCTTCCTGCTTATTTACCTTTTGTAAATAGTTTTTTACACTTTAAGACATTTTATACTGTAATGAAAACGTTTTACACTTTAATGACAACAGTTTACACTTCAATAACAACCCTTTCATTTTTTAGGTTAAAATTTTAAATTTTATTTGCAATTTTAAAATATATATATTTTTCCTTTAAAAAATTTTAATTGTAATACATTTATATTTTTAATGAAATTGTTGGGCCAGATTTTCACAAAATAGACCCAACAATGATGTGAACATTTACATCATATGTATATGCACAGTGTCTTGCTGAAATGTTTGTTGTCCAGAAAGGTGTGTAGTTTGATCCTCGTGTTGTTTGATCCTCCAGCAATGCCAACTCTGGGAATCTAGAGTAATAGTCTGCAATTAGAAGATAGTATTTGCCCTTTAAGTAAAAATGGTCGATTCCTACTTTCTCCCATGGCCTGCTTGGGAAATCAGAAACAATTAATGGCTGCTGGGGATTAGATCTTTCTTCAATACAATTTGGGCAGTTCCTCACAAGTTCTCCAATTTCTTGACTGATTCTAGGCCACCACACAGATGATCTGGCACGGCCTCTACATTTTTCGATGCCAAGATGACCTTCATGGAGGCTGTTTAGAACCTTTGATCTGAGGGACTTAGGAATATAAATCCTGGAATTTCTCATTAGAAGACCATCTATGACAGACATTTCATATCTGAGACACCAAAAGGCTTTTGCTTCTGCAGAAAGCTCATTCTTTGTAGGCCAGTCCTTTTCACAATAATCTTTTATTTCTCTACACACTCTCTCTTCATTTTGATATTGCCAGATTTCTTTCATATTTTCATCCTTGAATGGAGGACATGAAGTGATCTGTTGAACAAAACTACAGATTTCATTCTCCAGATCTTTCTCATGCGATATCTTAATTGGGCTTCTGGACAAAGCATCAGCAACAACAATGTCCTTGCCTGGTGTGTGATGAATGCTATATGAATAGCGCATCATTCGAAGTCGTAGTCGCTGTATGCGTGGTGTCATTTCATCTTTATTTTTGGTTGAAAATATTGGAATGAGAGGTTTATGGTCAGTTTCAATGGAAAATGTATTTCCCATCAGATAGTCTTGAAATCTTTCACAGGCCCAAACTATTGCTAGAGATTCTTTCTCAATTTGAGCCCATCTCTTTTCAGTTTCGGACATAGTCCTGGAGGCATATGCAACTGCTTTTTGGTATCCATCTTCAGATTTTTGTAAAAGCACTGCTCCTAGTCCATATGAAGAGGCATCTGCAGACACTGTAGTTGGTAGATTGGGGTCAAAAAGTGTTAGTGCTGTAAGATTTGTTCTTACGTCCCATTTGAGGACATCTCTATTCTAACCCAGACTAGCTCAGTGGGCTAAAATTTAACACATATACACAACAAAAAAATGTAACCCACACCAAGGATACGCACCTGTTCTGTATTTGATTGTGCATAATAATACCAATACGCCCTTTAGAATATTAACCACAGTAGATTAAATTTTAAACACATACACTCAAAATTTTATAACACACACCAAAGATTTACATGTGATATGTAGTTAATCATGGATGAAGCAATACCAGCGCACCTTTAGAATGTTAAACAGTAGATTAAATTTTACACACATATACTCAAATTTTATAGCACACACCAAAGATTTACAAGTGATATGTGGTTAAATATGAATACCAACACACATTGTTAAATATCCAAACATTAAAGTTTATTCCCCATTATAAAATTTACACTAAAAACATTCTTTATATGTGGATAGTATGAGTAGGCATAAAGAATATTGGAACATTAGATTATCTCATCCTTGCAAATTTTAAATTCCTATAAATAAAATGACTGAGAACCTACGATTTGGTAATTCAACCAAATTACTCCATCTGGATAAAATAATCAATCAAAATGACTAATATAAAGAAAAGAAAACAAAAAGGTCCACACCTCTATTCGCTGTATATATCTTAAGTAGTCAAATTTACCAAAATTTTGATATCTGCCATGGCTTCGCCATGTTTTCTATACTGACCTCTTTATGTCAAAATTTAAGTTGACTTACCGGGTATCTTGGCTACATACCTCTCTCCTGATAAGAAAATGGATCTGTTCCCTCCGAAAGCTTGCTCCAGACTGGTTGGAAGCTCGATAAAAACTAACCCCAGACTGCCGTCCTTTTCAAACAGCGCCCTCAAGGTAAAAATCTCTTACAGAGTAATAAAACTTGAATATAAAAAATCTCGGAATATTAAAAAAATAATATTATTATTATTTTTTTAAAAGAGAAATTAAGGAATAAAAATAATATTTTTATTATTTTTTTTATTTTAAAGGATAAATTATGAAATAATAAATATACTTGCTCAACTTATGAGAAATCAATTTAGAATAAAATAAATATTAACGAAAATTTAAATTTATCTTTCTTATCGAGAGATAATTTAGATTAGCAATGAAATCAAATAAAATTTAAGATGCTTGCCCCTCTGAGAAATTTATATACTAATTTCTTCTTTAAGAAATTCTAAAAAATTCTAAATATGCCCAATCTATCAAAATGTGATGTCATAAGTTATATACAAAAATTAAAAGAAGGAAGAAAGAAAAGGAAAAAGGAGGTGAAGAGATGGTCTGGTTTAACAAAGAAGAATGCTCGACGTCCTTTTCTTTCTTGTCGGGGCAGCTTCTCCATTGTCCACCAGCTTTCCATTTACACTGTGGGTGAATTTTAAGGCATAGATGGCATTTCCAGCCTTCTGGTGTAGATCCTGCGCTGGACCTCTCTGCAATGGGATCCATGATCCTTGGGCAGGACTCGTGTCATCTCCACCTTTCTGGTGTAGATCTGCGCTGGACCTCTTCGCAATGGGTTCCAGGATCCTTGGGCAAGGCTCGTGTCATCTTCACCTTTCTGGTGTAGATCTGCGCTGGACCTCTCTGTAATGGGTTCCATGATCCTTGGGCATCGTCGGCCACCGTGGTGGGGTCTCCATCTGGACACCAAACACTTCCGGCGAGCCACTGTATATATATATGATGTAAATGTTTACATCTTTGTTGGGTCTGTTAGGTGGAAAATCTGGCCCAACAATTCCTCCCCTGCCAGAGTAAAACAAAATGTGTTTATTCCAATTCAGATCTGTTCTTACTCTATGAGAAATATGAAATTGGGAGAAATGTATTTTTTTTTATGATACCAGTATGCAATCACCGACACTCAGGCAAAGGGGAAACAAACGGGCCATGGAACCTGGGACAGGTTAACTCATCGTAATTACTGAAGGAAATTCTACCCTACCATTTAATGGGCAATGCACTAAGCCCATCTTGCACTGTTTGTACGTCAGAGGGTCTTGACCCAGGTGTGAGGTGAGTCTACACGTTCTCAGCCGTAGTCCCTATGGGTGGAGATGGGGGGTGGTCTAAGCACAGATTCTGTACACACAGATTCTTAGTCCATCCTAGGTAAACATAATTATTAAGGGCGCCAAGGAATTGTGCGTGTTAATGTAGATATGTACAATTCCTAAAACATATCTTAAAAATTCTTTATTTAGCTATAGATAATGGGGTATATGAGGTAATTTCATAATACGAAAAAAAAAACAAAAGAATGATTATATAAGGTTATATAGGGCGAAAGAAATTAAAAGTGATATATAAGATTAAATAATAACAATAATATGGTAAATAACGAGGGGAAAGACATATACCAAAAAAATGAATGAACATGATATATACATAGAAAAGAGATGGCGTTGATATAGAAGATATAATGATAAACAACAACACATATGCTGTGGTGAATTTTCTCATTCAGGCCATTTGGCTGAAGATGGTAACAACACTGCTACCGAAATGTCACACTAACTTGCTTATTAGGACTTGGTCCCGTTATCTTGTGTCTATAATCCATAATCCAAATTGATTGTGCCTTATATATATATATAGATATACATGAATATAATAAGGAATGGTATATGATATATGATAATAACGAGTATATATAATAACAACAATATAGTAAATAACGAGGGGCATGACATATACCAAAAAAAATTGAATGAACATGATACATATACATAGAAAAGAAATGGTGTTGATATAGAGGATATAAATGATAAACAAAATATATATGCTGTGGTGAGATTTCTCATTCAGTATATTTGGTTGAAGATGGTAACAACGCTGCTACCGAAATGTCACACGCCACCTGCTTATTAGGACTTGGTCCCGTTACCTGTGTCTATAATCTATAATCCAAATTGATTGTGCTTTACATATATATATATAGATATACATGAATATAATAAGGAATGATATATGATATATGATAATAATCAGTATATATAATAGTAATAAACGAGTAGATAGGCACTGAGGGTCTAGGTTATTTCACTAGTATTTCAATTCTATATGTAATATCTAACAAAAGAAAAGCTTGTTCTCACCAACTTGTCACTGGGAGTGTTTGTCTGGCGTGTTCCCCGCCTCTCTTAATCCAAAAGAAAACATATAAGAGAGGAAATCCTGGTCGTCAGTACATCTCAAAGCCAGCTTACTTTCAAATTACCTTACCTGTGGTTGCAATCTCTCCTATCTTTGTTTTTAGCTGAACGTTGATTGCTAACCCCTACTATACATTGTTTAGCTTATCTATAGAATGTGTACTCATATTTTGACCAACAAATCCACTCTAATAAAATACTTAAATTAATTCTAAAATAAATCAAGATGATTAACAACCTAGGTTTAACTTATACCTTATGATATATCTTCCCACTTGAGGTCTTAATAACTCTTTGAAAATTTGACTCTTTGTCCAAAAAATAAAATAATAAACTTATTGCTCTGGGCCATTTCACAGCCAAATCAAAATTGATATTTAATCTTCCCTTAAAAAAAAAAATTCTTCCTTCTCAAGTCTGGAATACTGTATTGGCTTGTTCTGGCAATCTGCTTCAGAGGTTCATTTAGGTGTCCTACTAATTTAAAATTTATCTTAACATAGAACGAGTTATTCTCGTGAAAAAAAAAATTCTACTTACTAACTGGTATTTAGACTTGAACTCGTCCTAACTAAACGTATGGCAGACTATAGTCTTTAATTAGGTGATTAACTTTTGCTAGCCTGGGGCGATATAAAACGCAAAGAATCTGGACAGTCCATCTGTCACTTTGCTAACTGGTACCTAAAAATCTGTAGACCGAATCGCCTCGTCTAATCGTAACTTGTCTCTTACACGCTCCCATTGTTAACTCTCATTAGAAACCCCCTTTAGACTTATGACTTAGGGACAAGGAGTTACAGGGACTTTGTTTCCCACCACATGTTCCAAGTATTTGTCTATAGAGAATTGGTTCCAAGCTGCGCAATTTATAGGGGAGCCTTCAACGTGTCGAATCTACCCAACCTCCCGACTGAATCACCCTCATCTCAGCCACGCTTAAAGCGTCGTAAACTACGGTGTCAGATCGGTTATTCGAGGTTTGTCGCTGTACACTTAGCTTGCGACATCGGTAACTAAATCCCCCACCTAGCACAAAGTTCTCCTGATACCTCTGCGTTCCCTCTAAAGAGGAGAAGTTTTGTGGGCTTTCTGGTCTGATCATAACCTCCCACAACCTTCCAGTCTGAGAATCGAGACATGATCATTATCTATGATTCTTAGAATTCAAGTTGATATAATGAAATAGAGTAACTGATTACCCTAATAAAAGAAATCAATACTTACACTCCTCTAAAAGGAGACCTAACAAATGGAGCGGATACCTTCCTATCAATAGAGTTGTACGGTCCTGTGAGGCTATCGATCCTAACAAATAAAGAAATCAAAATCAAAATCGAACCTATTAAATTCCTTAATCCTATTTTAATGTATTTTGGGCTCACAATATAATAGTTTTTTTAACCTTCTACACATTCATTAAACCAATCCATTCATAGACCCTCCCCCCCAACATTCACGGTTTGCATACAAACTAAAGTTAAAAGCTGCTACAAAGGCCAAAATACTCACTTATCAAAATCAACAGATCCTAACTAATAATAACATCTTTCAGGACACAATGAGAAATCAAATGAATAATTACATTAAAACAAATTGGGGACTAAATGTCCCAATTTACTCAAATAAGGTGCCTCTTACAAACTCTAACATAAATTATTTATAAAAATTACAGGGACTCTTACTAGTAAGAGTTATATTTATAGTTATATTTTTGCCTGTCGAAGGGCTTTTGCCCGAAAGCTTGTATTTCGTTTAAAAGAAACTTATCTTACTTCACGTGTTGTCCAGCTTTATAAATTATTTATATTTAAATAAATTAATAGAAATTGATTGTTGACAATCAAATGCTGAAATCTAACCTATCTTTAAAAGTGTGTGTCTAACAGTTTGAAATCTTCTTCTTATCTTGACACGTGGTGTCTAAACAAAACAATTCATCAAAACTAGCACTTAAATTGGAGCGAATTTAACCTCGAGCATTTACCTCATTTGCCAAATGTGATACATCTACAAGTGCATGCCAACCCTATTTCCCATATAAGGTTATTGGCATTCTTCTTTCTCTGCTATTCAGCTAAACTCTTTCTTTGGAATTATAGGGCTTTCATTACCCAACCCGTTCTGGAGATTAACAACAGAGATCACTTGCTATCCTATCATATCAACTTTTAGACTATAACTGCCTTACACACTCTCATTAGACATTCCCTTTGGGCTGTATTGTGGACCTATGGAGTTACAGGGTGTCTAGTTTTAACCCAGCGCATATTCCTAATCAACCCATAGCGAATGTATTACAAGCACAGCAGATATCTGATGCGTCTAAGTTCCTTAATCATTCTTAAAGTTTAACCAAAATTCAGAACCTTAAAATAAAATTGAAATAAAATAAACTGTTGGACTTTAAGTCTTAAATTACAACCTGCCTCCTAATACAGGATTGTAGTTTTATTAAACACAAGAGAAGTAAAGCTGAAAACCCTTAGATTTACCTCCAAACATTAAAGTTCAATGGAAAAAAAAAACTGAAAACCCCTTTACAGTGACATTTAAAGAAATAAAAAAAAAACAAAGTTGTTGCAAAAAAAAAAAAACTGAAATCCTTTTTTAAGACCACATTTTGAGGCCTTCAAATCACTTCCTAATACTTCATACCATGATTAAAAATTTAGCTAAACTCAGTACACATTCTATGGATTTACTTATTGGCAGCCTGGGCATGATTTACACCCAGTGGGCTTCTTGACCCTGGTCGAACGGCGTATTTCAGCGCCGCCAACATTGCCACCAATTGCCCTATTAACTACCTCTAGCGGGTTTCTCAAGATTGTCGTCTCTTGTGGTTCCTCTGGTCCTACAGTTCTATGGGAACATATGGGGTACGTTGGATGTACCCAGTGATCCTCATCATCTATGACATCATCTGTTTGTTCCCGTATGTTTTCGTCCCCCACAGGGTATGTTTTTATTGAGGCGTGGTAGGCCTTCATCCTGTCTATGTGGATTTTATCTAAGTTCCCCGTCTCCAAGTCCTTCAAAAGATAAACAGTGTCACCCGCCCTTTCTAAATGACACACTAACATTAAAACAAGTTGTGAAAACCTTTAAAGATGACAAGCTAACACAAAAACAAGTTGTGAAAACCTTTCAACTGTGAACTTAACATTAAAATACGGTTGTGGAACAGTGTACCACACAAAGACGCGGTTGTGATAACCCTTTCTAAATGACACACTAACATTAAAACAGGTTGTGAAGACTCTTTACAATGACACTATGACATTACAACAGGTTGTGAAAACTCCTTTCAACTGTGAACTAACATTAAAACACGGTTGTGAGATGGTGTACTACACAAAGACAAGGTTGTGACAACTTTCTACAATGACACATCAATATCAAAATAGGTTGTGAAAACCCTTTTCAAATGCTGTACTACACAAAGACAAGGTTGTGACAACTCTAAAAATGGCACACTGACATTAAAACAGTTGTGAAAATTCTTTAAAGATGACAAACTAACATTAAAACAGGTTGTGAAAATTCCTTTCAACGACGTACTACACTAAAACGAGATTGTGACAATTCTAAAAAAAAAAAACGATATACTAACACTAAGATAAGGTTGTGAAAACTCCTTTCAATTGTGAACTAACATTAAGACATGGTTATAAAATGGTGTACTGCAAAAAGACAAGGTTGTGACAACTCTTAAAAAGACACACTAACATTAAAACAGGTTGTGAAAATTCTTTAAAGATGACAAACTAACATTAAAACAGGTTGTGAAAATTCTTTAAAGATGACAAACTAACATTAGAAAAGGTTGTGAAAATTCTTTCCAACGATGAACTAACATTAAAACAAGGTTGTGAGACGGTGTACTACACAAGGACAAGGTTGTGATGACCTTTAACAATGACACACTAACATTAAAACAGGTAGTGAAGACTCTTTAAAGATGAACTAACATTAAAACACGGTTGTGAGACGGTGTACTACACAAAGACAAGGTTGTGACAACTCTTAAAATGACACACTAGCATTAAAACAGGTTGTGAAAATTCTTTAAAGATGACAGACTAACATTAAAACACGGTTGTGAAACGGTGTACCACACAAGGACAAGGTTGTGATGACCTTTTACAATGACACACTAACATAAAAACACGTTGTGAAGACTCTTTAAAAATGAACTAACATTAAAACACGGTTGTGAGACAGTGTACTACACAAAGACAAGGTTGTGACAACTCTTAAAATGACACACCAACATTAAAACAGGTTGTGAAAATTCTTTAAAGATGACAGACTAACATTAAAACAAGGTTGTGAAGACTCTTTCAACTATGTACTACACTAAAACGAGGTTGTGACAATTCGTAAAAATTGATATACTAACATTGAGATAAGGTTGTGAAAACTCTTTTTAACTGTGGACTAACATTAAGACACGGTTGTGAAACGGTGTACCACACAAGGACAAGGTTGTGATGACCTTTTACAATGACACACTAACATCAAAACAGGTTGTGAAAATTCTTTAAAGATGACAGACTAACATTAAAACACGGTTGTGAAACGGTGTACCACACAAGGACAAGGTTGTGATGACCTTTTACAATGACACACTAACATAAAAACACGTTGTGAAGACTCTTTAAAAATGAACTAACATTAAAACACGGTTGTGAGACAGTGTACTACACAAAGACAAGGTTGTGACAACTCTTAAAATGACACACCAACATTAAAACAAGTTGTGAAGACTCATGAACTAACATTAAAACACGGTTGTGAGACGGTGTACTACACAAAGACAAGGTTGAGACAAATGACACACTAACATTGAAACAGGGTGTGGAAACTCCTTTCAGCAATCATTTATCACTAGAGTACACATTGTAACTTAAAATAAAAGAAAACTGAAGATTTATTAAGATTTATTATAACACTTAAGACAAATTTGTAGCTTAAAATAAAAAAAATTTTTGAAACCTTTGAGATTCATTACAACACTAAGACAAAATGTGGCTTAAGATAAAAGAAAAAAAAACTGCAAACTCTTTAAGGTTCACTATACACTCCGACAAAATTGTAGTTTAAAGTAAAAGAAAAACTGAAAACACCTTAAAGTTCATCATTACACTAAGACAAGATGTAGCTTATAATAATAAAAAAAAGAAAACTGAAAACACTTCAAATCACTTCTTATCATTAAGAACAAAGTGTTGTTTAAAAAAAAAATCAATTGAGTAACTCTTCAAAATCATATACCAACACTAAACAAAATACACTGGATATATATACTGGACTTATTCATATAACTTAGTGCATACAGTTAATAAAATTTAGGTAAACCAGCCCATACTAACTCTCAGTGCATGTTTTTGTCCTATTTACAACTACTCTTTAACGTTGAGCGCACCTTCTCCTATCAATCTTTATCTTCTATTTACAAACTCTTTATCAACTTTCTTCAAATTTTTCCTCTTTCAACACTTTCTCTCTGTCGAATTTCGACATGCTTCGATACCTTTCTAATATGTCTTATCTTCTACCACTCAACTCCCTTTTATCGCTTTCAACACACTTCAACGCCTTTTCATCGTCTTTCTACACTTTACAACACCTCTCAACATAGTTCAGCGCCTTTTTTTATCCTGTCTCTAAACGCTATTCAATCTTCTTTCATTCCTCTGAGTCTCCTCGAAACCCGTCATCGGGAATTGGATCCCGATCTATTATTATTCTTCGTTTTGAAGCTATTCTGGTATACTATCCCCTCCTCTGCCAGCTCTATGCTAAAGTCTGACATTCGTTCAGGGCGAAAGCTACCGCAAAATCTCGAGGAAATTCCTGAGAACCTGTTTCCACCCCCCTAATCTCCCCTTCGAGGAGATAAGCTCTTTCTGGATGTATTGAAACTAGCTAGCTATGATAACCTACTGATAAAGGCGCTGTTCTCTCTGCTTTTACTGTATATCAGAATGAACTATTAATTATTACTAGTGTAATATTATTCTGACAACCTATGATCTCTAAGCCTCTATACACACTCGGCGCGGTAGTCACCTTGTTAACAACAAAAAGAAAATCCATAACATTATAGACCAGTTAAAACGCAATAAAGTTAGATAAATAATTTGCTTCAACCAAATGAAATAGGGCAGCCTTATCATGGAAATTGGAGATATATATGTACGAAAGTCAGTTGTCCTATAACTCGAATATTTGTGCCTAATGGGTTACACCTAATTGCCAATATAAAGAAATTCTGCTCAACTTTATCTTTCCCATTTAATATATAATAAAATTTTATAAAATGACTGTTTCTTTATACAGCCTTCCATCATATTGTTCCTTTCCCTATTCCAGCCGGAACTCGTGTTCACTACACGTTGGTTCGAAAAAAAAATACTGCCAATTGTAGGCTAATCTCTTTTACGCCTTTGCTGATATCGTGTACTTTGTCTTGACCTGGTTTGGTTCAGCACGCCTTCCCATCGGAATCTCGTCAGGACACGGAGGTGAACATTTAACATAAATATATTGTGATGGTACCAAAGACTTGTCTCGTCAAGACATGGCTGTCGCAGTGATTTTTCGTGGTATGACAGAGATGAACCGAGCTTAGGTACATCTGATCAGGTCCGAGTTGGCTCAACCACATCTTGCGTAGGTTAACTTGGTATGCCGATTAGTTAACTTTGGAAGATCTGAGCGAATCAGGTGCATCAGCCTGGCAGATGGATGTATATAGAATAAATCTCTATATTTTATAAATGATGCATATATTTCCGTTGATTTCTTCACATACTACCACAATGACTCCCTCTTCAACTGGTTTATGTCATGTGGTTTTGCGCGCGGAGGCGCCCAATGGGATATTGTTGTGTATCCTTTTCCAGCTCACGTCCATCTTCGTGAGCATCTTAAACCCTATTAAATGATGTACAATCTTGTAGGCAAAATCACATGCTCCGACATCCACAGTTCAAGACTACGCAAGATACCCTCCTAGTTTTCAAGGCCTATTCCCGACCCCTCAGAAATGTAGTCTCTGCTACTGGTTACCAATGTCTAATGTCACATTTCATAAAACTACGAAAGCCAATGTCGAAACGGGTTTTAGGTCTGTTGTGATGCTGTAATCCTTTCCTTTGTTGCTGGCTTCTGCTGCCAAATACTCTGAAGGTGGTGGAGTAGATAAAGGCTTCTGGAAGGGTTTATCAAACCAGTCAAGTGCAAATATACACGAGGTGCAATACCCTTTATCTCTGTTTGTCTAAGGTTACTTATAATCACAATCTGGTGAACTACTAAGTTCTTACTTCAAAATAGAGTCACTAATTTCCAAGGACGTAGGTTATAATAAAAAGGTGATTTCGTTCTGTGGCTGGAGTTAAAGAAATGAAACAACAAATCTCATTACTTTCACAAAAAAAATGGAAGCCTTTCCCACTAAGTTCTGCAATATGGATTATTATATCATAAAATCGCCATCAAATTGAATACTAAATTACTAAATAATAAAATATAATTGCACCTCTATAAATGGGAGAGATAAAATTATGTGCAGTAATTATTTGTAATGTGCGTGACATATGCAGAAAAAAATTACAAAGATGACTGAGAAAAAAAAATTATACTATTTAGTTGTTTGAATCTTTCAAAACTGTTGTCCAAGTCCACCAAAGATAGTTTGTCACGCAAATATTTATGTTGAAATTTGCATCAGGAAGGGAAATGGGAAGGTGGTGAAATTCAACACTTGAAGGATTATATTAACAAGGAAAAAACAATTCTGGCTATCGTGATACTAGTATGCAAAATATTTGCAATAAAAAAAATCTTGCAAATCTAAATATATAATAAATATTGGGCGGATTCTGCCCACAAATGCCAAAGAAATAAAAGCCCAGTAAATCAATATAAATTCAGTTGTCCTATTTTATAACCTAAATATTTTAAAAGAAAGCGGACAGAGAGATAGCGGAATTAAACACTCGTTCTGGGGGATATAACATCATTAACAAGAAAAATCTGAGAGATAAACATGTCGTTTCTCACAATAATCTAAAGCGCGATAAGTAAATATTTGCGATAACTAGAAAGAAAGAATTATGATATGAGTTGCTAAAATAAAAAAATTTATCCTAAAGATGACATGTGGATTATTTGTCGAAATACCCAATAACTTCATACAAAACGGAATGTTATTTATGAAACATTCTATCGTTTAAAAATTAAAAGGATATACTAAATATCTATCCCTATCCATTTCTCGTCCGTACAGTACAAAGTCAAAATATGTCAGTTTAATTGTGAGGGAGGCTAAGTTAGATTAATGCTTAAACATTAAACGCTGGAAAAATATATATAAACAAATTTATGCTGCTTTATCACTTTAATGATTAGATTTGGGACAAATGGTACTAAATAAATATAAATATTAACCATAAAATTCGATGTAACATGAGTTGAAAGTCGGGCGTAGTACGCGTCTATCGACCGCCATCTTGGAATTTCGCCGTGATTGTACTTC
Source organism: Cordylochernes scorpioides (assembly GCA_030710605.1). NCBI lineage: Eukaryota > Metazoa > Arthropoda > Arachnida > Pseudoscorpiones > Chernetidae > Cordylochernes > Cordylochernes scorpioides. Next base: position 7,829,261 of record CP092878.1, on the reverse strand, counting down.
GACATGTAAGCATCTATAGTAAATTATACCATATCAAAAAAAAAAAGATCCTATTCAACGTTTCAAAGAAGCAAAACAAACTATTACTATGTAATCTTAAAATTAATAAAAATACACCCTTCTAAATCTCGGAGGGTTAATTCCAAAAAAAAAAAAAAATGCACATTCATATAAAGTTAGCAAAAATTTAAAAAAATCAAAATACCGTTTTATTTCGTGTACATTATCGGGAATTTATATTGACTGTTACTTATAAAATACTAATGACATAAAAGGAACTACGAAAGAGTTTGTGTGAAAGCATGACTGAGCGCGTCTACAATTGAAAAATCGGAGCTGATACTTAAGTCTGAATATTACGCTCGTATAAGGATAAAACAAAAATAAAATATAAACAATTGGACTATTAAATAAAGAAAGAAAATCTGTATGAAATAACTTAGTAAAAATAAAAAAATTAATTGGGAACATATATGAGATTAACTAAATCGCGTGACATATGCACATTTTTCCTTTAAATTAGATAAGAAAACAAAGGCTTCAAATCTTTATATTTATACTGATAATGCTCAATATCGAAAAGATAAGAGAGAACTAAGCGTACTATCGCATTAACAAAATTCAAAATATCTCCAGACTTATCAAGTGGAATCATTTTGTTGAAAAAAAAAATAATTGAAAAATAAAATTATTAAACCTTGAAATAAATAAAAAAAATAAAATTATTAAACCTTGAAAATAAGTCGTATTGATCTAATAATTTAAAAATAATGGTGAGAAACTAAAAGAAGATAGAATATTCAAGAGGGGAAGTCTTCCCACAATGGTGGGAAGAGGTAGCAAGAACCGACCTTTTCAATCAGATGCTGGGAGTCAACTGAACTCCTAGTTGTTTTTCTACCTCCCACCTTGGAATGCCCACATGTGTTTGACACATGTCCACCCCAAAAATACCTCCCTTCTCCACCCCCCATGCACACGTGTTAGGAGGGGAGGGGGAAAACACATGTGTCCCAAAGGACCCCAAATTTGGAACTCGTGGGAAATTCTCAGGTTTCTGAGAAAGCGTTGGTTTTTTTAGGCCTAAGTTTCGCATTTTAATATATATATATATATTTTTAAGAATCATGTAAAACGTACTATTCAGAAAAATTAGGCTAAAGCATGAGTTTTTCACTCATAAACATTTACTAAATACACAATAAAAATTGCATATTAAACAAAATTCACTTTAGAGCCATGTAATACACTAAATAAATGAAATTATACATCAGACATCTTCTGAATAAAAGAAGAACATGCCACACGCGAGTGGCCAACAGCGTTTCTGGATATATAGAGAAATAATAAAATTAAAATTGTGTCTGAAGTTTAAAACAGTTGTAAGAACTTTTAAAGCCTTGCATTAAAAAAAAAAGATCAACGATCTTTTGAGAAATGTTTAACTCGTGGCGATTACCCGCCGAGTATAACGTATTTTTAAAGTGGGTGGAAGACAATTTCGAAAAAAAAAAAAAGGTATAAAATTACACGTGTGCAAAATATGTAAAAAAGGCGTCGTGAACAGATAAAAAAAATTTCGACTCAAAATGATTATTCACCATTACAATGTATTTTAAAAGTGAACAAATAAGAAAAATTGACTCATAAAACGACTGTACATCATTACTACGCATTTCTAGATATTCAAACAAAGCTCTTATCAAAACATGAAAATACACAAAAATGGGCGTATTAAACGTTAAACATTTCTTTGAAATTATACAGAGAATTGAATAAAAGGCATAAAAATAGCACACTCGTAAAATATGCAACGGCGTCCTGAACAAAATAAAAATTTTACTCGAAAACGATTGTTCATCTTTGCTACGCATTTTTAGATATTAAAATAAGGCTCTTGTTAAAACATGAAAATACATTAAGATGGGTGTATTAAACGTTAAATATTTCTTTGAAATTATACAGAAATTGAACAAAAGGCATAAAATTAGCACGCTCGTAAAAATATGCAATGGCGTCCTGAACAAAATAAAAAAAAATTTACTCGAAAAAAGGATTGTTCATCATTACTATGCATTTTTAGATATTAAAATAAAGCTCTTGTTAAACAAGAAAATACACTAAGATGGGTGTATTAAACGTTAAACATTTCTTTGAAATTATACAGAAATTGAATAAAAAGGCATAAAAATAGCACGCTCGTAAAATATGCAACGGCGTCCTGAACAAAATAAAAAAATGTACTCGAAAACGATTGTTCATTATTGCTATGCATTTTTAGATATTAAAATAAAGCTCTTGTTAAACAAGAAAATACACTAAGATGGGTGTATTAAACGTTAAACATTTCTTTGAAATTATACAGAAATTGAATAAAAAGGCATAAAAATAGCACGCTCGTAAAATATGCAATGGCGTCCTGAACAAAATAAAAAATTTTACTCGAAAAAGGATTGTTCATCATTACTATGCATTTTTATTTTAGGCTTAATGTGAATCGTGGTAGAGCATGAGATTTTTTTCATTTCGGGTCGTAGGGTTTACTTCGTGCAAAGTTGCTTTGCACTTTTCGACAGTAACTTGCCTCGCGTGGGCGCCAAATGTTGGATTTGTTCTTAGTGTTCTATTTAAGAACATCCCTATTCAGGCCTGACTAGCTCAGTGGGCAAATTTTTTTCTTTTTATTCAAGTAAATATACACAGAAAATGTAATACACGCCAAGAGCTTACAAGTGATTTATGGTTGATTATGGAAGGAATAATACCAACACACTTTGTTAAATATTGGAACATCAAAATTTATTTACCATTATAAACTCTACACAAAAGCATTTTTATTTGTGGATAGCATGAGTAGGCTTAAAAGGGTATTGAACATTAAATTTTATTCATTTCTATACATAATTATACAAGAAAAATTCTTTATTTGAAGGCAGCAAAATTTTGACTGATAGCCTATAATTTGATAATTCTATCAAGTTACCGCATCTAGATAAAATGATCAATCAAAAAAATAATTAATACTTTTAAGAAAACATAAGGTTGAAACCTCAATTCATCATATAAACACGCCATAATTGGCAAAACATGCTAGCTAAACATAATGGAACATGAAGACTTCATGTTATGGACAAAATATGAATTTTTCGGGTCTACCAAAATTTGTTATCTGCCATGGTTATTACCATGCTTTTATATGGACCTCTTTATGTCAAAATTTAAGTTGACTTACCAGGTATCTTGACTACATACCTCTTTCAAGCCCCCCATGGGCCCAGAACGTCCCGTTTGTCCCTCCTCTTCTGATAAGAATTCGATCCGGTCTCTCTGAAGGCTTGATCAAGACTGCCGTTAATTTTTTTTAACAGCGCCCCACCTTGAGCTCAATCGTCATCTTCCTACAGAGTAATAAAATTAAAACCTAGATATTCTCAGAACATTTATTAAAAATAATATTTTTTTTATTTTTAAAAGAGAGATCTAGAAATAAAAAATAATATTATTTTTATTTTTTAAAAGAGAATGATGAAATAAGAAATATATATGCTCATCCTATGGGAAATCATTTTAGAATAAAATAAATATTAACGAAAATTTAAATTTATCTTTCTTATCGAGAGATAATTTAGATTTGTAATGAAATCAAATAAAATCTATGATGCTTGCCCCTCTGGGAAATTTACACAATAATTTCTTCTTTAAGAAATTCCAGAAAAAAAAAATACTAAATATGCCCAATCTATCTGAATGTGATATCATAAGTTATATACAAAAATTAAAAGAAGGAAGAAAAAAAAGAAAAGAAAAAAGGAGTTGAAGAGATGGCCTGGTTTAACAAAGAAGAATGCACGAAGTCCTCTTCTTTCTTGTCGAGGCAGCTTCTTCATTGTCCACCAGCTTTCCATTGATACTGTGGGTGAACTTTAAAGGCATTGGTGTCATCGCCAACTGAATGCCTTCCCGGTTCCTGGTCTTCCTCTGGTTCTGTCTGCATCGGGCTTCTGGCTACTTAAACAGGGCCGATGTCATCTTTCTACAGCAGGTCTTGTGATACACGTCCAGGGCTGCGTCCTCCCCTGCCTTGACCTTTAAAGCACCGTCGGCCATTGTTGTGGGACTTCCACCTGGACAGCAAACATTCCGGCAAGACACTGTGTATATATATATATATATATGATGAAAACGTTTACATCATTGTTGGGTCTTATTTTGTGGAAAATCTGGCCCAACATCTGGAAGTATTTTAAATATTGATCACAAAATTTGTGCAAAAGGAAATATAAAAATTAGTCAATTCCAGACCACATTTTAAAGGAACGCCAGCCACTCAATACGCTGGAGAAAGGGCTGCGGTTACTTTCGTTCGTTTTTGAAAAAGGAAATATATAAATTCTCAATTCTATTCCTGACCATCACGGCCACTTAGAAAAACCTAAAATTTTGTACATTTGCAATGTTAGTAGGATTGAGCAAGCTTATTAAGTACCAGACATCTAAATGTTGGCCAGAAAAGTATATTAAAAATTGATCAGAAATTTAAAAGAATAAAGAAAATGACAATTTCCAACCACCCAGAAGTCTGAAATTTTATCAAATTGCAATGTGCTCTAGGTGTGCTCTGTAAATTAAAAATTAATCACAAAATTTGAAATGAAAATAGTCCAATTCCCGACCACCCATAAGTCTGAAATTTTGTCAACTTGCAATGTTTTTGGGCTTGAACAAGTGAACCAAATTTTGGACATCTTAGTACCCTATAAGTATGTTAAAAATATATTTATGTACAGAAAGACATGAAAACATGTTAAATAAAAGCTTTTAAAAAGGTAATAGGACAAATATGGTGTGATGTTTTGAAACTTGTGGTTATTGAAGAGGCGGGTTTCACACGGCACCACCAGATGTGATGGCAACAGGACCTGTTGGACTTTTCCCTAGACGGCAGCCTGTACAGTTCACGTTTCACCACATTAGTATCGTTGCGCTTATCCTTGATTAGTCTGTCGCGATTGGGATGGTGTCCAATTCGGGTTCATACCTTTTTAAAATTGCCATTTGTTCATAGATATTAGTTAAAATTTCTTGAGTTCCCTTGAGAAACCTTTCTAACATTCACATAACTGAATGAACCACAGTTGTTAAAACAGGACATGGCTTTTTTATAACCATTTACTTATCTTTGACATTTTTAATGAATATATAGTGAGTTAGATTAGTTGCCCTAGACGGCAGCCTGTACAGTTCACGTTTCACCACATTAGTATCGTTGCGCTTATCCTTGATTAGTCTGTCGCGATTGGGATGGGACAGAGTGATATAGACAGTATATCTTCCAAGGATTCTAGTCACCTGGGATGGTGTCCAATTCGGGTTCATACCTTTTTAAAATCGCCATTTGTTCATAGATATTAGTTAAAATTTCTTGAGTTCCCTTGAGAAACCTTTCTAGCATTCACATAACTGAATGAACCACAGTTGTTAAAACAGGACATGGCTTTTTTATAACCATTTACTTATCTTTGACATTTTTAATGAATATATAGTGAGTTAGATGAGAAGATAGGATTTGTTGAAGAGAACACTTTGTCACAAGAGTTAAATAGGAGGATGGGTGAAAACTGATTTGAAGTGAAGGGTGTTATATGTGTCTGAAACGTGGTCTATTGTGAAATCTATCAATGTAACAGTGGAAAGAAGATTGCAAACATTTCAAATGTGGATCTGGAATGAAAAGAATATGATTGGGGAGCTTGAGAGAGAGATAAGGCCTGATGAAGATTATCTGAAAAAGACAAAATAATTATATGCAGAGACATATTAATAGAAAAAATTGATGAAAAAATTCTGAAGGGTATAAAATGAGTGGTAAGTAAAATAATAATTGGACAGAATGAGAGGAGGGAGCTATGAGGTTTTAAAGAGGATTTTCTCAAGAGATGAAAACTAAGGAATTGACCATAATCGTATCAGAAAAGCAATGCTAACACTGCAAAACAAACTACACATAAAGAGGTTGTAGCTAACATTGTTATGAAACCTCACCTTTTCCTGTGAGGATTTCTGACTAACTCCAAGTTATCAATTTCCTTTTTTATTTCCTGTTCATTGTGATAAGAATTAGCTAACAGTTTCCCTTTAAAGAGGTATCGCTTGCCTCAGAACTTCTTTGACAGAACAAATGGACAAAAATAAAATATACTGTGAACAAAGAACACAAAATACGAATAATTTTTACTTATTTCATTGTATTATTCTATGTTCAATGAAAAATTCTTCTTTAAGGTGGAATTCAGTCCATTGATTGGTTGACCATCTTCCACTTCTTTATCCTGTTATCCTTTATTAATACCCCTAGTATATGTGGTATAGGTCATGATAATCATGGAGACATAACTCCGCCTTTGCCGGTCCCAAGCCCAGATGAAAAAGGAGGAGGGGGAGCAGAAACAAGCTCACTAAAAAACCTGGGTTCAGCTGGCCTGGCTGATAGTACCCTGTAAGGGCTCCTAATCCAGGGATACAGGATGAGCAGCGTTTGTACTCCATGTTAGGAGCGGCTGCACATGGCGTCTGTTCCTCATGTCAGAGGCGGTCATTTCATATTGGAGCTAAGTCGGCCTGCCACTGAGTAGTGCTCCCGGTCTCAATGACAAAGGCAGACGCATTCTACTTCACCCAGTCATGGTGGTTGACACCATCAAAGGTCACAACTTTATACCCTAATATGATTGAGTGGAGATAAGAAAGAAGAAGATGGAGACTGATTTTACTGTAGGTGCATCACAAAAGGTAATCAGTTCGACTTACCTGCTTACTTACTAGATGAATCTGATAGCTCTTAGTTGCTCTATGTAGTAATGTCATAGTATTCGTTTTTAGCAGGATCCCCATAAGTTGTCTTTTCTCCAGAATTATCTCCATATCTTGTCTGCTCTTTGAAACATTATTCCACCATATCTTGTCTTTTTTTTTTTTTCTCCCAAAAATTATCCCTCTATCTAGACTTCTTCAGGCTTATTCCCATCTATCAAAATTAGTTCTGAATGTTACAAGAAGCTGTCTGTTACGCAACTTAGTCTTTTTCTTCCCTGCACACAAACTCTACAAAGAACTTCTAAACTGGTTTCTCCAGTTTAATCAACCAGACAGCCCTGGAATATAACCGGCACTGTAGAGGAATTCTTGGTGTAGGTATTTAAGGAACTATGGGCATAAGCTTTGAGGTCAGTAAATATTTATACAAATATATCAAATATCTCTCAATACAGGTTGGTGGCTGGCAATATTCCTGTTCTCCCAGAACTTTTATATGGCTGCCCTTCTTTTGATGATATTGAAGTGCCTTCACTTGGAATTATCCAAGAATTTTAGTCTTGGCTTTCCTTCCATACAGAACCATATCTCTTTCTTTCTATGGCTCCAAGCTTAAGAGGCATATATGCATACTACAAATATAGATTTTTGATAAATTTTGGATACTTTAAAATACACTTATGGTAAAAACTAAAGGAATTTGTACCATTTAGCATGTATATCGGGATTCAGACAATAACTCTGAAAGATATTACAGTGACCTTTAATAAAAACACACAAGATAAGCAAGTGTGAACAAAATTTCCTCTCTACTCTCTCTATGCATCCAAGCGACATCAAAGTTTTTCCACTTCCTTATGTTTTGTTCATGAGTGTATATTTTTTCTTATGTTTTCAACTGTAGGCTCTAATAAATGGGGCTCTAATAAAAGTCTAACTTTCTTTTTATTTCTACATGTGTATATAGATTAGTGGTGAACCCTTCATCACCGATGAGCCAAGCTCTTTCATTCTATAACTTTTATAATTACAGTAAAATCTGTAGAGATAATATTATTGATGATAATTGTTAAAAGAAACGGATTGCCAAAAAAAATGTATTACGAATTTTAACAAGTGGCTATTAATCTAAAAAAAATTGCAAAAAAAAAAAACTATTTAGCATCTAGCGATTGTTTTTACAACTAGCGGCCTAGGTTTGGTGACAAAGCCACAACACTAGCTTTGGCAAATTCAGAAAGCCCACCTGGAAAACATGGTTTGGGGTTATGACCCTCGTCAATGCAGGTGGGGCTTTGTTTCCACAAGATCCACAAGAGAATCATAAAATTGACAGAATACCATAGAATCAACCAATAAATCTTGCTATAAGGCGAAGCGTCATCTATTGGATCAAAAAGGAACTAAACATTAATTTAGGCTTATTCCATGATATTTGGCCAACCCATTTTCTTGATAAATTAAGAAAAGACAACCACGTATGACTTTCCTGCAGTTGACCCTAATCAGCATAGAGCAGGGTGTGAACAAATATTTCGTGTGTTAGAGGATTCCTGAAAGAAATGGGTATTTAAAGCCAAATTTGCATAAATTTACTATTCATGTGTTAAAACAATCATTATTATTATTATTTTATACATGTACGTATATAATATAGGTGTGTGGAGGGTATAAAATGATTTTCACACCACTATAATAATACACAAACAAATATCACAGAAATTATAGATAAAAAAAAAAAAAACTTTTATTTTTCAATAACAACATTTAAAAAATATATATATATAAAAGCATTTTAAAAAATGGATGGAAGCTCTTTATAAAATATATAATTTTATGGAGAAAATGTATATATGTCTAAAATAGAGCAAATCTATACTTGATTATTTGAAAGAAGCTTATTTTGGATCAAAATATGTAACTTAATTTTACAATATTTTGTATGGCAACACTTCCTCAAGGAACAAAGCTACATGGAGTTTACATATCCCACGGCTCTATATTGGAATAATAAATTCTTTTCAAACCTACAAATACGTATATATGTGGAAAAATAAAAAATAGAAAATGATCAGGTGTTGATATAAAAAAAAAAAAAGTCATATCCTGACCACTCGAATGAGCATTTTATTATAGAAAAGTGCCATCTAGTGGAACAAAAATCAACTAAACATTGATTTAAGCATTGTTCCATAATATTTGGCCAACCTATTTTCTTGATAAAAAAAAAGAATGCGTTTTGGGCTATTGGCCCTTGTCAGTGTTAAGGCTGTACCTCAATGACCAAATATTTGTCCCTAGAGGCTTCTAGAAAAATAAAATAAATGGGTAATTTAAGGTCAAATTTTTATAAATATGCTAACCATGTGAAAAAATTATTTATAATATTAACACCTGAGTTTTTTTTATGTACTTTAAAAACTTTTTTACATACATATATGTTATAAACTATTGATGAGAGAGGAAATTTTAGATGATTTCAAATACATAAGTAATAGACCAATGGTATTCAGTCATGTCACATATTGAAAAATATAATAAAACAACTTTAAATCATCATCATTTGATTTAATTGTGATGATAAAATAATTTGAGGATGAAATACCTGACTTGAGGTGAGAAGAAGAAAGAAAATAAAAGATTACATATTTAAACACAAGGTAATAAGACCCAAATCTAAATAAATCTTATTCTCTTGATAACTCTTGTGTTTATAGTCTACAATTCAAATTGTTCCTTATCACAATTACCTATTTACATATTTACATAGATATAGGTTTGGCCAAAGGAAAACAACAACAAATAATTATTTGCACAAGAGAACCTGATGGTGTTTCTAGTGTAACTTTTCATGCTGAACTCAAAAATCTAATCAGAAATTTCCCATCACCCATGGTTTTTGCCTGACGATCTTTTTTTAGTATTGGGATAAATACATGCATCCAACATGAAAGAGACTTACGAAAACATGAAACTGCTTTCGAAAAAGATAGAATATGAAAGATACGGTTGGAAAATATGCAGCGATTTGAAAGTCGTTGCTCTCTTGCATGGATTACAGCTTGGATATACAAAATTTTGTTGTTTTCTGTGTGAGTGGGATAGCAGAGATAGGGAAAGGCATTACATTAAAAAAATCTGGCCAAACCATAAAATCTTTACTCCAGGATATAAAAATATTGCAAATCTACCCCTGATCGATTCAGAAAATATTTACTTACCACCATTACATATTAAACTGGGATTAATGAAGAACTTTGTCAAGGCAATGGATCGAAATGCCAGTGGATTTGCCTACCTAAAGCAAAAATTTTCTAGTATAAGTGAAGCGAAGATTAAAGAAGGCATTTTCGTTGGACCTCAGATTCGAGAATTGCAGCAGGATGGAAATTTTCAAAATAGTTTGAATGAAGTTGAAGCAGCAGCATGGAATTCCTTTAGAAACGTTTGCAAAAACCTCTTAGGAAGTGTCAAGGTTGAAAATTACCGAGACATAGTTAATGATCTGTTGCTTTCCTACAAGGCACTGGGATGTAACATGTCCCTCAAGATCCATTTCCTGCATTCACATCTAGATTTCTTTCTAGACAATCTTGGCGCAGTTAGCGATGAGCATGGTGAGAGGTTTCATCAAGCTATATCAAGCATGGAGAAGCGGTACCAAGGTAAATGGAGTCCCGCTATGCTTGCCGACGACTGCTGGGCACTCAAGAGGGATCTACCACAAGCAAAGTATAGAAGAAAATCCACTGTCACTGCTTTTCAATAATAAATATGTTTCGTTCATATATGCCTATATATTAACAATATTTCCAAATTCAAGTAGGTGTATCTCAGAAATACTGTGTAATAGAAAAGAACTAATGGTATATTTGGATTCAGGACATGTAGATAAGATGCTATTTCTTTGTGGCAAAGAAAAATATTTTTTGATAAACCAGTTACGTGACATTGTTTGCAATTTTTAGTGTATTTATCCCAATACTAAAAATAGACCGTCACGCAAAAACCATAGGTGATGGGAAATTTCTGATTAGATTTTTGAGTTCAGCGTGAAAAGTTACACTAGAAACATAATCAGGTTCTCTTGTGCAAAAATCTTGTTGACCAGTGTAATTTATACAGTGGTGTTATCAGACTTCACAGAGTTGTTCTACAACATTTTAAAATCAAATAAAAATTGTTTATATGTGACATATATATATATATATATACTAGCAGAAAGACCCGGGCAACGCCTGGGTTTTACCCGATTAAATGCTTTTATTCAAATACTATTCGTTACAATTATAAATTGGCGCCGTGGATGTCATTCTTGTATAATATATAAATGAGTTTTAAAAATTGTAAAAAAAAAAGCATCGACCAGGAATCGAACCCGGGCCGCCCGCGTGGCAGGCGTGCATTCTACCACTGAACCACTGATGGTTATGAGAAATGGCCATATTTGGGTATTTATTCCATTCACAAAGCAAACGGTGACAGAATTGATTAAGAAAGAATTGATTATGACGCTGATAACTGTATATTTATATATATATATGTTTATACATATATATTCAAATTTCAACAACTATCTATAAACAAAAGGTAATAAGACCAAATAAATAAATAGTGCGACATTTCAGTAACAGCGTTGTTACCATCTTCAGGCAAAAGTATTGAATGAGAAAATATACCATAGCATGTTTTTTTAAAAAGTTACTGTTATCAAATGTGTAAATGAGATAGCAGATAAGAAGAGAATATTTTTCTATAGGAAACCTAAAATATTATTCTTAGAATTAGAAGTGGGGAAAAAAAAAACTTCTTCTTAAAACATGCTATGATATATTTTCTCATTCTTTTGTTTTTTTTTTTACAAAACGGAAGCTTAGATAAGTATTTGCAAACTTTGTTTGAAAAAGATTTTGCCTTTCCACCCCTAGTTATTTTGCTCTCTACATTATTTGTTTGTATGTATATTTAACTTGTATCACTTGTTTTGTTTATTCTAATTTTAAATATATCTAACCTTTTGGCCAATTTGATTATCACCCTTTTTATCTGTTTATTTATTTTTATTGCCCAGTCATTTTTGATAAGCAAAATAAAATATATATTTAGGCCATTTTTGTTAAATTTTATTTCTACAACTTGTGCAAACACAACTGGTGAATCTCTATTTTCAATCTGGGTAAGATTTGTTGGGGCACGTTTTTGTAACCATACCCCAACAGAAGGCGTATGTATAATCAAATCAAATGGATACATGGCTTCCCTCCCACATAGACTTACAGACCACTTTTTGCCCAGAAACCTAGACAATTGATGACACCAGACTTCCATGCCGAAAGCTGATGCCTGATGAAGAAGACACCAGTGACACCCAGAGACATCCGCGCTGGAAGCTGTTGTTTCATATGTACATATATTCCCCTCACCTAAAATTTAGATAGAGGTGACCAGAAAAAAAAAATGGAGAAGGAAGATCTCTAAAAGACTGAACCTTATAAAATATCCTTCCCGAGAAAGGAAAGCGTTATATTACAGTTCAAGTGAAAAGGGGCCTGTGTCGATTTTTAGCTAAGACGGAGGGGGGCGATATATATATACCGTCCCGAGAAAAAGGGAGGATGGTATTTCAATCCATGTGGAAGGGGGGGCCTGGCGTCTGAAATTTTACACTATCGCCGTAGCTGTTTCTCTCTTTAGATTTTTTGTTTTGGTAATACTATATGTTCTATTTCAATGGGAGAGGCCTGGGGCGTCTATGAAATTGATACTGGAGCCGTTGGCCATTTTGATTGGTGTTTCTTTCGGCGAATGAAAATGCCAGCCAATAGAAACTTTGGCTCGGCAGCGAATGGAAACGGGGAGAGACATGAAAAAAAGAGGGTTTCTTGGCCAAAAGGCAGATTCGATCGGAGTCGCTCAGTGAGAGGACAGTCTTCAGACGGGAGATCAGACCTTTGCCGGCACTTTCGAGAAAAAGGTAAGCCATTTGTCATTATGACTTAGCGTCCCCCCCCCTTTTTGTGTAGTAACCAACCTAGATTTCGCATGGGCCCTAAAGGGCTATAAAGTAACTTCAGGTCACCTCTATCTAAATTTTTACTATGTAAATAGCATATCTCGTCAGTATAGACATGTTCCCAAATTTTAATTTATTTAAATAAATATCTAGAGAAATTTTCTTGTTTTCTCTCATACATATTTCATTCCTTTTGCTTTATGGTACTACCCCCCCACACCTTAATTTTACAAAGTGTACAAATTATAGAACAACCGACTCTGTTGAAATAGAGTTGTGTACTATATCTGTGTACTATATCTGTGTACACAGCAACAGTTGCAAAATTACGACTTTATTAGGGCTACTTTGAGGGTAATTATCTGTCAGGTTTTAGTAATGTTTGTACTTTTATGTGTTTCAGTGCGTTATTCCATCATATTTACCATTATACAACATTAAGGTCTTGCTGCGGGTTATATACATGGGGTTGTTGGCCTAAATTGCTATATATATATACTTAAGTAAGGAAACTTTAATAAGTCACATCGTGTATCCTCCCTTTTCATCTATCCAAACCAGGGAACGCAACAATGTCGCCCGCCGCGGGGCTCGAATTTAGTATATGTTTCATCCCCTATACTTTAGAAATATATACCTAATGAAAAGCCATACTATTTTTAAGTATTGGTGAAGTAGTCCACGCATCCTGAGATTAACAGTCTATTATAAATCGTGAATTTTAATTTATGCTTTCCGTTTCACGGGCATTTTATCAGGCAATGAAAGTTATGTTGAGGCGGTGTATACCGCATCTCTCGCCGCTGTCTTTTACGATTCACATTGTTTGTGGCAAAACCTTAATATTATCATTGATTTCTGATATCAAAGTAAAACGTTTATGGGGATGAGTATCTTTTATTCTGGTCTTCTCAAGCTTTCGAGCTTGTCCGCCCTTCTACAGGAGAAACATATACAATATATCAAGAAAATATAACGTCGCCTGATGCTAAAACTATTATGATTCTATCTACATATATATATATATATATACATTAGGAAGTTTTGCATATTATTTGTTTTCTTAAGACACTTTTTTTTTTATTAAGGTATTTATACATATTCTACTATTGTTTGCTATATTCTATGAATTATCTTATAGGTTAGAAATTCTATTATTTAAGTAGTTTTATAATAGTTATTGGCTATTACATATAAGTTACTTATATTATTGTTGATATTATTAGCTGGTACTAGGATATATTGTGTTATATGTTTCGGGCAAATCTATTTTCTATTAATGCTATTGTGTTTTCTGAATAATAGAGAATCAATTATAAGCCTTTGATATTTGCTGTTTATGTTATTGTAATGTATTCTAGGTTCTCCTAATGCGAAAGTGTGACCTGTTCCTTTGCAGTATTGGAAAATTAGAGACCTATTGTCTTGATTAATAACGTTGCGTCTATGTCCATATATTCTATTGCTGACTCTCCTTCCTGTCTCCCCTGCGTATTTGGCTTGGCAGCTGTTACACTCTACGGAATATATTGCCTTTTATTCTCTGTTTTGGTTAGTGGGTTTTATGATAGTAGGATTATTTTTAGATAGTGGACTTTTATGGTGGAGCCTATGTTAGGGGAATTACAGTAATATGTTTGGATGCCAGAGTTTCTTAAGTAGCTGGCTATTGTTATAGATGTTTGTGAGTATGGAATGTAACATATCGCCCTATAGATATTTTGTGGTTTTGTTTATTGGGTTATTGATTGTTATACTTTTGTGGAAATGTTGTAATATAAAGGTGGTTTGGTATCCTGCTTGCTGGACATTATTTATAATGTTCTGTGTCTCAATCATTTGAATTCTGTTGCGAGCACCATTGATTACAATTTCTTTATTTTACTTTCTCAAATTATTATATACAGTATGAGAAATGAGGTTGGATTGCCATGGTCCAAATTTAGAACGGTGATCAGTGTTTTACAGTAGTCTACTGAAATGACTTAGCATTTTTTTTTCATCATAGCTCTGATATAATTTCTCACAGCAGAGGTGAGTTCTGATAAATATTGCTGGATACAAATATCTTAACTTCATTTTAATAGCGCTTTCTATCAAATCATACTAGCCTGTGCATCCAGATTAGGGCTAACATGCTGAATGATAGTTAATCGATTTTATTTTTTTAACGCATAGTGGATTGGGAGAGTGGCAGATATATGAGCCTTAAGGTGAAAATAGAATTGAAGATCCAGTTAGCGTACCCGTGAAGAGAGAAGTTTGATCACCATAAAAAGACGCGTCAGGCAACCGACTTTTTTTTTTTCATGATGCCTCCAACTGCATATGATCTTAAATATCCTGTATACACTCTGACAAGGGAAGGTTATCCTGAATTGACAAATGTATAAGTTTTGTCTTTAGTAGAGATTTCCAAGATTCTATTTCTGAAACATTTTTTTTTGGATGAAGACAAATAAAACCATCTTGATAGTATTGAATTTTACAGTAAATATTTGCCAGCAGAAGGCATGATGAGATTACATGAAATTTAAACCAGTTATATGCTTAGTATGTTTCTTCAGCTATAATTTGACACAGTCATCAAATGAAGAAATGGGCAGTAAGCCATATCTTGATGCTGAACACTTCTGTGTCAGGAAGGTGTAGTTAGTCTGTTTAATGAGAATTTCAATAATCATCGAAATTTAGCAGATTATCATTGGGGATTTGAACAACTGTCTTGAAAATTTTTGAACAGCCTGAGTAGATAAAGGAATCCTGGAGTTAGAGTGGAGAATTAGTAGTACAGACTGACCACTCGACGCAGATAACTCTAGGGAACAATTATTGTGTTAATCCGCCGTAGACAAGAAGAACATTGATTCTCAGGATATTCGATAGGCAGAATTTTGAGAATTGATAAGGTCATGGTTAAAGTTTACACAGGCATATGGGTGTAAAGACAGTGATTTAAACAAGATAAGAGGCAGCCTTGTGTCTTAAATACCTTCAGTGGAAGCAGATGCCACTGCAAATATTCAGGTCTAATAATTTCCAAATTTGAAGTCATGCATGACGGGTTAGCACGGGATTGACGCCTGAACTGGCTTTCACTGGGATTAATCGAGCTTGCGAAAGAACTAGAAGAAGTGTGACATGTCACGCCACTGTACTAAATTAATAATTGAGAAGATTTATGTTGAGCCAACTGAAATTAGTAAAGAATTAAGAGATTAAGGTCTTATTCTTTGAGTTTTACACTAATTTCAATTACGCGATATGGACGGCGTTATAAGTTGGGTGGAAATGATTCGGCCGCAATGGGATGGTCTCCTGGAGGTGGTACGATCAAATACTACTTATTGAATGCCGGGCGGGATCGCATGAAGCATTAAATGACATCAAGAAATGCTTAAAGAAACACCCTAGAAGATTGGGGATCGACAAAATGACGACATGGAAAATGCTCAACATTGTACATTGGCAGCAAAATGATATCTTGCTATTGTATGGACGACCACTCCTTCCTGAAATGTGCAGCGAATGTTAGTCCCAGAATTAGGTCCTTTGAGGCGACACTTTCCTTTGCAGATGACATAAAGACGCATGACAAAACAGCACATGAGCATTTAAACTAACTTCAATTCCTGCCATTAATTAATTTAGTTGACCAATAGCTATAGAACCGCTGGAGACCTCCATACCCTGTGTGAATATTTTAGTGAGAAATGAGCGATTCAATTCTATGAGCCATGAGGTATCCTGTAAGATCAGAGCTGTACCCCATTCAATTTTTTTTTTTTATAGTAGCCAGTGCGAGATATTTCCAGAATGTTTGTTTCTTTTTCTAACTGTCATATAATTCGGAAACTAGAAAACTACACTATTTTGATACAGTTTACATCTAGCATCCATGTGAACTCAATATGACTATTGAACGTAGATTGAAGATTAATGAGCGAGCCAACCTATAGAGAACGAGTTTAATAGGCTTACAATCAGTAGTTGAAACAGACTATTCGCACAATTTTGTTATGTTCTCCCTCTAGCTGATCTATGACATTATAGATTTTTTTTTTAACAAGGTGACTACCCCGTCGAGTGTATATGAAGGTATAAAGGTTTAAAGGTCATAGGCTGTTGGAATAATAATACACTAGTAATAATTATAGTTCATTCTGATGTACAGTAGAGGCAGTGAGAACAGCGCCTCTACCATCATGGCTAGTTAGTTTCAATACCCCCAGAAAGAGCATTGATCTAAGATTACTATCCACCCACATGGATGAACATGTACCTCTCCCATTTCCTTTCCCTTTTGGGCCATGAACCCATCTTTCACCCCTCGGTTCCCTGCCCCCATTAATACATGAGATTCTCTTCTCCAATCCCCACTACTAATCTGGAATATTTCAGACAGCAGACTGAGAGAGAACCATGCACCCTGGAGATGACCCCTCACCCAGCCAGACGCCGTTGCCGTCTGCGCTATACCATTTGGAGAAGTTTGAGGGAAATGGGCTCATACCATTCGACAAGTTCATCCGGGACTTCGAATTGGTCTACGATGTGAAAGCCCTGGATGATTCTAGGAGGAGGATCCTCCTGGACAATCACCTTCGAGGAGCTGCGAGAGAGTTCGCCCTCCAGGCCTCCCAGATCAAACTGGGGTACAACGAATTAAAGGAAAACCTGGAACAGAGATTCTCCAGGAGGGCCCCCAAGAGAGAAGCCAGGAAGAAGTTCTTCTCCTGTAGACAAAGGCCCGGAGAAAAGGTTAAGGAATACGCGAACAGAGTGCGGAGCCTCGCCTCAGAAGCCGAGTCAGATGGCCTGAGGATCGACATCACTGAGGTCGCTGATATCTTCCTCACTGGACTCTGTCCAAACCTGTGGCAGAGAGCCCACCAACTCCAGAATGAGTCATGGGAGGTGGTTGTGAGCAGTCTCCACCAGATCGAAGAAAGGGATGATGAGTACTCCAGATGCCAAATGGAAGATGAAGAGGGGAGTGCCAGGAAGTTGAGGGAGTTGACGAGCCAGATGGCCCGACTGGAATCCAAGTTAAAGAACCTGGAGACGGAAAACCAAGACCTGAGGAGGACCCACAGGGAGCAACCCAGGATGAATATGGGAAACAGGTGGAATAACAACCAGGCCAGAGGTTTCCAGCGGAGAGGAGGTTCCGCTCAGAACAACCAGCCCACTATACAAGGGACCAGGCAGGAGAGACCCCAACAAAACCCTAACGGTAGGGCCCAACAAGAACAACGCAAGGAAGGCCCTCCAGCAACAACCAAGGGAGGAGCGCCAAGGGGGTATGAGGGCCCCGAAGCAACGCGGACACCCATCAGGTGCTTCAGATGCGGGGAGACAGGCCACATGGCAAGAATTTGCACAGCCATGACAAAAAAATAGGTCCGGCTTGCCTCAAAGCAGGGAATGGGGGAACTCTAGCCGGCCTACCTGTAATCACATGTACATTTGTAGATAAAGGTTGGTCTCTGAGCAATAGGACTATCAGACTAATTATCGATACAGGCTCAGAGGCCAACATTGTAAATATAGATTCCTTGGATATTAGCGCTGAAGGTTTGGGTAAACCCACCTTCCTTAAGGGGATTAGTGGGAGTGAGTTAAGGTCACTGGGGAGTGAGTTAATAGAGGTTAGGGCCTATATCAGGGGAAAACCCATCAGGGAAGTAAAAACAACATTTGAATACTGCCATCTAGGTGGGCTAGGCTTTGATGGAATCCTAGGTATGCCAGGATTCAAGGCTCTAAGACTCACTCTCAACCATGATGGAAGCGTCAGATCAGACTTTGAGCAGGACGAAGAACCGACTAAGTCGGCCTTCCTGTCCTCGTTACAGGCCAGTGAGGTGCCTGTCAGACCACCCAGTATACCTCTACATAAAATCAGGACAGGGGAAGACGTCCTTAGGGCATATAGTCACTGTTTCTGTGACGACATCTCCGATATGGGCGATGGGTCAACCATCATTGCCCCTAAGTTAAAGATACTGACTGGAAAGCCAGTCTATAGGCGTCAGTATCCGATCCCAAATAAGCTGGTCTCAAAGGTGAAGGCCTTAGTAGACGAATTGGAAGAAGCTGGAATAATCGAGGGGAGTACATCCTTATGGAATTCTCCCCTATTCCCCGTTGCTAAAACAGACGGCAGCGTCCGCATTACAATGGACCTGCGATTAATTAATGAGGTGACAGAATTCTTCCCGTTCCCAATACCTCGTGTTGAAGACAACCTGCGTGCTTTTGCAGGCGCAAAGGTCTTCAGCACATTAGACTTGACCTCTGGATTTTTCCAGATTCACATCCCGGAGGGTGATAGAGATTATTTCACTTTCTCTCTGCCCTGGGGGAGATATCGTTTCACACGTCTACCACAAGGAGCGAAGAACTCAGCTCAGATCTTCCAATGGGCCATGAATTTGGTCCTAGGGGATTTGTTGTATAAATGCGTTCGTTTGTACATCGATGATGTCATCGTCTACAGCGACTCTCATGAGCAGCATGTGGCGGACCTTGCCGCTGTACTCGAACGCCTGAGTCGCTTTAATTTAAAGGCTAGGCGTGGGAAGAGTTATTTCTTCAAGGGCTCTGTAGATTACCTCGGTCATGTAATTGATCAGGATGGGATAAAACCCATGTGGGATAATGTCGCGGCTCTCAGGGATTTGAAACGTCCCCACAACATCAGGGGGGTCAGAAGTCTTTTGGGTACTGTAAACTACTACAGGCGCTTCATACCCAACGCAGGTGAACTCCTAGCTCCACTAAGTAACTTATTGAGAAAGGGGCGAAGATTCACTTGGGGTACAATAGAGCAGACAGCCTTTGAGACCATAAAACAAGTATTAACCAGTGAGCCTTTACTGGCTCATCCAATGATAGGGCGACCATTTATCCTCAATACAGACGCCAGTGGAATAGCGGTCGGCGCTTGTCTCCAACAGGAGATAGACGGGGTTGTCAAGCCAATAGCTTACTATAGCAAACGGTTGATAGGCCCCGAAACTCGCTATTCCACAATCGAAAAGGAGGCTTATGCCGTAGTGTTGTCTCTGCAGCACTTTAAACACCTCCTGGCGGGCAGTAAGGTTGAGGTGCATACCGATCACAAACCGATCACTTATAACAAGGGGTCTGATTATAAGAACGCTCGATTGTCTAGATGGGCAGAGATCATCCAAGACTTCAATGTGACATTTGTGTATGTCCCGGGGAAAGAAAACACGGTAGCCGACTTCCTCAGTAGGTTCCCGTGTGAGGATGATCCTGAACCATCACGAGATAAGAGAGTTGTGGCCGCAGTAATTAAAAATCGTGGGCCCCCCTTGATAGATAGTGATCGGACGTGGGAAGGTTTGCTTAAGGACAAGAAATGGGCCCCCTTATTGAAACTAATAGGTGACAGACGGTCTACCGAGACTGTAACTTATAAAAATAAGGATTATAAAATGCACGAGGGTTACCTTGTGTCTAAGAACAGTGGGGGTATCTGGGTGAAGGTGGTTCCGTCAGACATTAGGGAGATGGTGATTAAATATCACCACGACGTTCCGACGGGAGGTCATTTTGGGGTCAAGAAGGTAATGAGAAGGCTGAAGGACGATTATTATTGGCCGGGTATGAGGACACAGGTCCGAAACCATATATACAGATGCGAGGGTTGCCAGCTCTCAAATCAAGGTGTAACCAAGGCTGGTAATGCTCCCCACTTCAGGCCCGGAAAACCATTTGGGCATCTTGCTCTAGACTTCATAGGACCCTTAGAGAAGACTTCCAGAGGACATTCTAGCATCCTGACCATAGTCGATTTATTTACCAAATTCCCTATTTTAATACCTACAAGAGACCAGTGTGCCAGTACAGTGGTTAAAGCGCTGTTGGAAAGCGTAATTACTATCTTTGGAGTACCGAAAACTATACTTTCGGACCGGGGTTCGGCATTCATTAGCTGTATTTTTAAAGGGATTTGCAAGGCCATGGGGGTAAGTGCAGTGAACACCACTGCTTGGAGACCTCAAAGTAATGGCGCTGTAGAAAGACTCAACAGAACAGTAATTGAATCTTTGCGTAGGTGTGAGGCAAGTTCTAATTGGGATGACATCCTACCCATGGTAGCTTTAGCTATCAGAACCACTGAACATTCTAGTACAGGATTTACGCCAGCGAAACTCGTCTTCGGACATGAGCTGAGGCTTCCGCAACCTTTTCAGGAAGCGGGACAAAGTCCTATAAGCGAAGATTTGATTGCTCAAACGGCAGCCTTCTACGAGCGGGAACTAACAGAGGAGGTCGAGAAGATAAGAGAGGTGGTAAGGCAAACCTACTTGAATGAACAGGAAGAAGCTAGGATTAAGTTCGAAAACAAAAGGCTGAGAACTTTCAATAACGGGGACTTAGTCCTAGTGGAGAGAATGCATGAGACGAAGGGGCGTCACAAATTTGAGCCAAGGTATGGGGGTCCATATGAGGTACTAAGAAGAGCTGGTGATACTGTATATCTCTTGGAAGAATCTAGAAACTGGGAATTTGGATAAATACCATATAGATAGGTTAAAACAATACCATATACCAATTAGGATTTTCCCCACAGAGGAGGAGGAAACTAGTGATGGTAATTCAAGTCAAGGTTCCAGTGATGAAGATCATTGGATTCATCTTACAGGTCCAGCTTATCTCCCTAATCGGTCCGTTAATGTAGTGGTTCCACAAGGGGTGACAACCAGAGCGAACTCAGAAGTAATGAGACGAGGGGAAGTTGACAGAGTTAGTGTGAACAGTTTAACTTTACGCAGGTCTACAAGGGTGAAAAGGCCCACACAGTGTAAATTCTGCTTAGACTGTCGCCACTAACTAGGATTTTGGAGTGTGTACAGAGAATCAGCTCGATAGAATGAGAAGTTTAGAGATTTCAACCTTTTTTTTTTTTCATTTAAAAACCTTTTTTTTTTTAAAGTAGAACTTCATTAGGATTCCTTTTTTTTTTATACAAACTATTTCTTGTTAAAACCCGAGTTTCAAAGACCAATGAGAATAATGTATACCATTGTGAATTAACTATTTAGTGTAAATCTGAAATTTTAGTTATTATCAGGAGTAATAGGTGAAGGAAGGTGTAGGAAATCACAACTTAGAGGGGGGGCTATGTCTAAAACAACGAACCTAATAGGCATCCTATGGCTTGTGTTGGGTAATTCAGAAACCCTATAATCCCTGGCCTTCAGGTAGTAGCTTTGAAATAGGTTTCTAATGAGGACATGAAAGGTCAATCTTTCAGAGTAAAGTTGTGAAGTATAGGGACCCTAAGCCAGGGGTAGAAGTTAAGTAGGCCCAGACCGTAGTCGATCCTCGGAAAGCACTTGAGAATGTTAGTGTTGGGTAGTGAATCGTAAACCCTATAAAACCATCTTTCAATAGAGTGTTGAGGTCGGACTACTGCAAAGGGGACAGACGCAAGGTGAAGTAGGAAGAAAGTGACTTCACCCACGGTGGATAGGGGAGTGACTCAATTCCGCTTTTATGAGGTGTCACGTTTAATGGTCCTTTATTCGCCATTGTAATTTGTGTGTGTCTTTATAGAATTGTCGTGAATAGTCACTTAGTGTCAAAGCAAGGGCAGTTTTTGAAATTACATTTTTTTTAGTTAGGTTAGCTTTCAGATTATTTAGAATTGTTAACCATTTTATTAACAATCATTTATCGAGTATAAAGTATTAGTATATATAGAGTTTGTATGAGGCATTAATTTAAGTTAATAGGGCATTAGTCCCCACTTTGTTTTAATTAGAAACTTTATTTAATTTCACATTTGTTCTGAAAAATTTGTTATTATTAGGATCTATCAATGATGATAATTATAGTACTTTGGCTTGTGTAGCAGCTTTTAACTTTAGTTTGTATGCAAACCGTGAATGATGGGGGGGGGGGGGGTGTATGAATGGATTGGTTTAATGAATGTGTAAGAAGGTTAAAAAACAATTATACTGTTAGACCAAAGGTATATTAGAATAGTGTAGGGAATTAATAGGTTCGATTTTTTTTTAATTTTGATTTCTTTATTTGTTAGGATCGGAAGCCTCACAGGACAACTACAACTCTATCTAGTTAGAAATATTCGCTCCCTTTTGTTAGGTCCCTCGTTAGAGGATATAATTTTACTTTGATTTTCTTTTATTTTAGTTTAGCTTGAATTCTAAGGATTGTGGATAAATGATCCCTATCCCGACCCTCAGACTTGGAGACAGTGGAAGGCGAGGATCAAGCCGAATTTCCCACTCAACTCCTCCTCGCAAGAGGAAACGAAGAGGTATAGATTGAATTTTATGCAGGATGGGGGATTTGTTTTAGCCATGCCGTATAGCCTGGGTATAACGGCGCGACCTTGGGTAACCGATCTGACACCGTAGTTTCGACGCTTTTAGCGTGGCTGGAGCGAGGGTGTTGCAGACGGGAGGTCCTGTAAGATTGGCAAGTAGGCAGAGATTGCCCAGTTATTCTAGACGAAGTGTTTCCGTCTATTGAATTTTTTTTGGTACCAGTTTGATCCCCCATAGCTAGCGGAAGTTTCTTCTAATAAAGGATTCGCCCTGCCATACGTTTTGTTGGAATGAATTCGAGCATAAGACCGATTCGAGAGACAGAATAAGTAATTATTAGGACCTTCAACGAGTTTAGACTCGTTCCATGTTAGGATAAGATTTTAAAGTATTAGTTAACTATAATGACCGCGAACGAGACGCCAGAACAAGCCAGTGAGTCAAAGTTTTAGAAGTGTTGTATTGAGGACAGTAGAATTAAGAGCAGTTATACAGGGAGTAGAATTCTGAAGGAATTTGTAAAAGAACCAAAATTTCAGATTGATAAAATTCAAATTTATAAGATGTAGATTTATAGGGTTCAGGTCAATGAATAGGGAGTATATTGGTAGATGAAAGTAATATGAATTTCTTGGAAGGGGGAGGTAGCTGAACTGTACACACCCCAGAGACAAGGTAAACGGAGTCACAAACAAAATGGGAGAAGTTGATTAGTTTCTCTGTCAAACAGAGAGCTCTCTTCATACGGTTGTCACCCTAGATTTAAATGGACTGTGTAGTTTAATAGAGGTCTGGGCTATGTTCCATTTGACCAAGATTCTAAATGACGTACCCATCTGGGTTGAGAGAGTATTGTAATTTGAGGAATCTAACACACAAGAGAGAACACACCCTCCAATAGGATCGGGATAGACGAATATTACCCAGTGACCAACTCGTGATTCCAGACTGGATAAGATTGAAAACTTAACTGAGATACTAAACCTTGAACCCTCAGCGCACAAATATATATTATGTTTACATTTTCTTATTCAATATGTTATTATTTTTATGTCATATATATTATATTATAGTCGTATACTATTCATTTCAACAATTTTATTTTGATATTCATGATATTAATATTTATATTAAATATTTAATTATATATATTTTGTCACCATATATAATCTTGTAGTAGTTTCTTTTGTCATCTATCATGGGATGATTTTTTTATCACTTATATCTTAACATATTTAATCACTATCTACATGATATGTTTACTTCAATATATATATTATACTCATCATATAACATGGAAGGATTCATTTTATCATTACATATTTCGTGCCTTATTTAATAATTCCTTTACAATTTGTTTCTGTAATTTTTTAATTTAGCAAAAGTCATCATGTCATAGGCTAATTATTATGTATCAAGATATTTCTTTCAGCTGACTATAATTATCCTTTCCTTTGATTGTATATGTATAACTATACCACACGAATGTCTTGATTGGTACTTAAATAAAGATGCTGGCATGTTTTAGGAGTTGGACTAGTCAGTTATTTCTAAACGACTTCTTGGCGCCCAATTTTTTATATATAATATGTAATAGGGAAATGTTCTAACTGTATTGTTAGCAGAAAGAAGGTAGCAATGAATCCAGCACCACAAGAGGCAAGGATGGGGTTGAGAGGACTTACCACAAGGAAGGCCTACTCCTCAAGGCCAAAGAAGAAAGTGGAAGGGTGGTATATATACCCATGAATGGTAAGACAGATGACCTTGCTTACTTCCATACATATGATATGACTGTCCCCCATAACCTATGTTGATAACAGTGTGCTGACGGAATAATAACACATAAAAACCCCTTTGCCAGGATGCGCAATGCCCACTAATGTTCGGAATAATAAACATCTAGAATGGCATACCATCATTTTGACTAGCCTTATCTTCCCTACAGGTTTCGGTACATCTGGCTTCACCTAGTAATGGAAAATGCATTTTGCTAGAAATGGGCCTGCTTTCATAGTAACTGATGAAAGGCAGATGAATAATGAGTAGCACAAACGCATTTGTCCATTACTTGGCAGGGGGAGGATTGTTGGGGCACGTTTTTGTAACCATACCCCAACAGAAGGCGTATGTATAATCAAATCAAATGGATACATGGCTTCCCTCCCACATAGACTTACAGACCACTTTTTGCCCAGAAACCTAGACAATTGATGACACCAGACTTCCATGCCGAAAGCTGATGCCTGATGAAGAAGACACCAGTGACACCCAGAGACATCCGCGCTGGAAGCTGTTGTTTCATATGTACATATATTCCCCTCACCTAAAATTTAGATAGAGGTGACCAGAAAAAAAAAATGGAGAAGGAAGATCTCTAAAAGACTGAACCTTATAAAATATCCTTCCCGAGAAAGGAAAGCGTTATATTACAGTTCAAGTGAAAAGGGGCCTGTGTCGATTTTTAGCTAAGACGGAGGGGGGCGATATATATATACCGTCCCGAGAAAAAGGGAGGATGGTATTTCAATCCATGTGGAAGGGGGGGCCTGGCGTCTGAAATTTTACACTATCGCCGTAGCTGTTTCTCTCTTTAGATTTTTTGTTTTGGTAATACTATATGTTCTATTTCAATGGGAGAGGCCTGGGGCGTCTATGAAATTGATACTGGAGCTGTTGGCCATTTTGATTGGTGTTTCTTTCGGCGAATGAAAATGCCAGCCAATAGAAACTTTGGCTCGGCAGCGAATGGAAACGGGGAGAGACATGAATAAAAGAGGGTTTCTTGGCCAAAAGGCAGATTCGATCGGAGTCGCTCAGTGAGAGGACAGTCTTCAGACGGGAGATCAGACCTTTGCCGGCACTTTCGAGAAAAAGGTAAGCCATTTGTCATTATGACTTAGCGCCCCCCCCCCTTTTTGTGTAGTAACCAACCTAGATTTCGCATGGGCCCTAAAGGGTTATAAAGTAACTTCAGGTCACCTCTATCTAAATTTTTACTATGTAAATAGCATATCTCGTCAGTATAGACATGTTCCCAAATTTTAATTTATTTAAATAAATATCTAGAGAAATTTTCTTGTTTTCTCTCATACATATTTCATTCCTTTTGCTTTATGGTACTACCCCCCCCACACCTTAATTTTACAAAGTGTACAAATTATAGAACAACCGACTCTGTTGAAATAGAGTTGTGTACTATATCTTTGCTGTGATATATTGACACAGCAACAGTTGCAAAATTACGACTTTATTAGGGCTACTTTGAGGGTAATTATCTGTCAGGTTTTAGTAATGTTTGTACTTTTATGTGTTTCAGTGCGTTATTCCATCATATTTACCATTATACAACATTAAGGTCTTGCTGCGGGTTATATACATGGGGTTGTTGGCTTAAATTGCTATATATATATACTTAAGTAAGGAAACTTTAATAAGTCACATCGTGTATCCTCCCTTTTCATCTATCCAAACCAGGGAACGCAACAGATTGACCTTCCCCATATTATTTTTTTTTTTTTTCAAATTCAACATTTTTGGTGAGCCGGACGTGATTTCACCTTGTGGTGTTTATACAATTTGTGGAGATGGATAAGCTTAAAAGAGAAAGAACTCCCTTAAGGAATACTATCACTCGTACCACAAATGAAATAAAATCAGGTCTAAGTCTGGAGGAAGTGGATATAATTTTAATAAGGGCCAAATTTGAAAGGTTAACCATTCTTAATGATAGACTGATATTGATTGATGATAAAATAAAAGAGATCTTATTGGATGATCCGAGGTCCACAGAAGCTCAAATCAATGATGAGATGGAACTATGTGAGACTTATAGCCTACAAGTAGGAATTGTCGCACAGAAGGTGAAAGAATATGAGTCTAAATTGGCAGCACCCTGTGATGATAAAATGTCACAATCTAGCACTTCAGATGTTAAAAGACAAATTAAACTTCCAAAATTTGAACTAAAAAAGTATACAGGTGAGCTAGAGGAATGGCTATCATGGTGGAGTCATTTTGAAAAAATACATTTAGATGAGTCACTGTCTGATGTTGATAAATTTGAATACTTAATACAATCCATGGTTGTTGGGTCAAAGGCCCACAGACTTGTGACTAGCTTCCCTCTTACCCAAAAGAATTACAACAAAGTCATTGGAGATTTAAAAGATAGGTTTGGAGACAGAGATATGCTGACTGAGTTGTATGTGCGCAAGCTTTTAAAGTTAGTCATTGCCAGTGCCAGGTCTGAAAAAAGAACTTTGGCTCAACTTTATGATGATTTGGTTGCACATCTCCATTCTTTGGGATCTCTGGGAGTGGATACTAAGTCTGGGGGTGGTGCTTTCTTGTACCCGTTGGTGGAGTCAAGTTTGCCACTTGAACTTATCAAAATATGGCAACGTTCCCGTACACCGTACATTGAAGCGGGAATTGAACATAGTGGGACTAAAGCTTTTGATAAATTAGAGGGTCTGATAGAATTTTTAAAGCAGGAAGTTAAAAATGCAGAACGCATTTCCTTTGTTGCTGAAGGATTTGAACCTTCCCTTCCTCTAAAACAGGGAAAGAGAGAAAATAATCCCCCTAAGATCCACACAGCGTCTGCATTATTTGTTGGAAAGACCAACTTACCGTGTTTATTTTGTGACAAAGATAACCATCTTAGCCAAAACTGTTTTAAGGCAGCCAAGATGTTGGAATCAGACAGATTAAAGAGGGTACAGGATGCGAAAGTTTGCTTCAAATGCTTGAGAAAGAATCATTTGAAGAAGGATTGTAGATCTTTTGTAAGATGCAAGCGTTGCCAAGGACCTCATTTTGAGATAATGTGCAGAGGAACCTCACATAGTCAGGAAAGTTTAAATTGGAGGTCAGATAACAGATCTCACAATAGTTTAGCAGAGCAGAATGAGGGGAACAGTGAGCCTGTAACAGCAATGGCGAATCAAGTATGCACAAATAACATCTCTTTAATGACTCTCATTGTAAATATTAAAGGGCCGAAACGTTCCAAAATGGTAAGAGTGCTTTTAGACTCTGGTAGTCAAAAATCTTACATCAGAAGGTCTCTAGGTAAGGAGTTAGACTTACCCAAGGTGGGAGAAGTCAAATTGAATAAATTTTTGTTTGGAGGGCAAACCACAGGAGAAAAGGCTTATTCAATATTTTATTTCCAGTTGGACAATGTTGATGAGGGAAAGGCTTTCAAAATGGAAGCGTTAGAGGAAACAATAATTTGTGGCAATATTTCACCCGTTGAAACAGGACCCAGGCAATGGGAATTGGATAAGAAAGGAATCACTTTGACTAAGGTAGACAATAATAAAACCGAAATAGACATCCTAATCGGTGGAGACTATTATGGGCAGCTTCTCACAGGAAAAATTGAACAGCTGGCAGGAGGATTGACCGCAATTCAAACAGTTCTTGGTTGGACTTTAATAGGTAATACCTCATCAGAGAGACCAGAGACAAGTGCTCAAATGGTTATCACCTTACTTACAACCCAACAGAGAGTAGCATCCTTATGGGAATTAGAAACAATAGGGATACGAGATCCTACAGAGGTCATCTCTGTGAAAGAGAAAAATGTTCTCATGCAAGAAAAGTTTCGTGAGAAAATCTGTCGAGGCCATGATGGACGTTATCTTGTATCTCTTCCATGGAAGGAAGGAATTGGGACGATATCTAATAACTTGGAAATAGCCAAAAGGCGCTTGGAGGCTATGACTCAAAAGTTGACACAAAAGGGTCAGTTTGTTCCTTATGATGAAGTCTTCCGATCCTGGTTCAGGGAAAACCTTATAGAAGAAGTTGACAGGGAAGACATCAAACCTATTGGACATTATCTACCACATCGCCCGATATATAAGGTTCAGAGTGAGACTACTCCTATTCGACCCGTTTACGATGCATCATGTAAAGCAAGTAAGAGAAGTTTGTCTCTAAATGAATGTTTAGAGACTGGACCAAATCTGATTGAACTTTTACCTGAAATCCTGATAAGATTTAGGAAAAAGAAAATAGGAGCCATCGCTGACATCCGCAAAGCTTTTCAGACCGTAGGTATAGATGAGAAGGAAAGATTCCACAAGGAATACCTCGCCATGCTCGTACAAAAGGGGAATGAAACAGAGGGTAGAAGGTTTCTTCCAGGCGAAGTTGTGCTGATTGGTCGAGATGATCAAAAAAGAATATTCTGGCCACTAGGCAGAATCTTGGAACTGTACCCCGGGAAGGATGGCAGAGAACGTGTAGCTAGAGTTAGGACTGCTACGGGTGAATTTGTAAGACCGTTAAAGAGACTTTTCTCTTTGGAACTTGGTTCTGATATTTCCAGGGAGGTGAGATTACCTAAGACAGAAGGGATCAAAGCCCAGGAGATTCCAACAGATGGAGAACAGTCAATTTTTACTAGGTCTGGAAGAGAAGTGAAAAAACCTACGAGATTGGGGGTGTACACCAATAATCTTTCCTAATTAAGATTTTTTTTTTTTGTATTCCCATACAAAAAGGTGGGAGTATGTTAAAAATAGATAATTTATAATTCTATGCTTTATAGATTTTCCTCTATTATTATTATGTATATATATTTTAATTTTATTTTTGTTGCCTCTTTCTCTTAATGGGTGGAAAGGAATAAAGAATGGAAAGAGCAAGATTTGTAAACAAACAAGACATCGCCCCCCCATCCCATGCGCGAGCACCTATGCGCGGTGACGGGGAGAAAAAAGAAGAAAAGGACAACCGGCAGCGCTGGTGTATAGGCTCGGGGAAATATGAGCTCCCGCCAAATATGAGCTCCTGCCTCAGAAGGAATGAGTAACCACGTGTGAATGAAACAAAGAAGAGAACGCGAAGAGAGTTGTTATAGAATTGCGCACCAATTAAGTGGGTTGCGATATAGTTTCCTGTTAAGGAACAGAAGAATTAATCTGGAAAATTATCTCAAGTGAAGAATTATTTCAAGTGAACTCTTGATCAAATTTATCGACAGAATTGAAAACAAGATTTGTTTTTTTTTTTACAAAACGGAAGCTTAGATAAGTATTTGCAAACTTTGTTTGAAAAAGATTTTGCCTTTCCACCCCTAGTTATTTTGCTCTCTACATTATTTGTTTGTATGTATATTTAACTTGTATCACTTGTTTTGTTTATTCTAATTTTAAATATATCTAACCTTTTGGCCAATTTGATTATCACCCTTTTTATCTGTTTATTTATTTTTATTGCCCAGTCATTTTTGATAAGCAAAATAAAATATATATTTAGGCCATTTTTGTTAAATTTTATTTCTACAACTTGTGCAAACACAACTGGTGAATCTCTATTTTCAATCTGGGTAAGATTGACCTTCCCCATATTATTATTTTTTTTTTTCAAATTCAACACCTTTGATCATTTCTCATAGTCCCTTAGGAAGTTGATTGGTCTTATTGAACTTATGTCAACTCTCTTTTCAGAGAACTGCCTCATCTTCTGTCAATCTATGTTTTCTTCATAGATCGCGAAATGCGTGGTGTCGCTGGAGACCCGTTGGCAATTCTCTAACAAATTCTGCAGCGGTGGCAGAGGCGGTACCATATTCATTGTACATACACCTATCCCCCAATTTACACAGTACTTGTTTTACACATTTTTGATTTTACACGGTTTTCCAAATAAGTTTTTTTTTTATCGCACTATACTAAATGCGATATTCTACTCTATACTACCTATGTTGAAAAGAATATTGGGAGGCTCTGATTCATGAGGGGGCGAACACCTATTCAGATTTGACAGTTTAATATACACCTATCCCTCGATTTACACGTTTTTCTCAGGAACGTATCTACCGTGTAAATCGGGGGATAGGTGTATAATGATATAAATAAAAAGGCATATAATAGATAAAAATATCATTTATTTTACCTGATCCAATATATGCCTTTTTATTTAAAGGTTTATTTATGGATTGCTCTATTTTCAAAACGATATAATGCTATGATGTATATATATATATGTTATATTAAAATATTATTCTATTTAAAATTATATTTCATAGATCCAAATACTCTGTTAAATCGACCGCCAGAGGTCACTCTTCCCCTATAAAAACTCGTTGTTGTTCTTTCCCGATGGCCGGCTCAAAACTTTGTACATTATGTAAATAATCTTTTGTTTTCCTTGTTTACTCGCCTTAAGCCAGGCAGCACTTTTACCAAATTATGTTATTCATATATATTCCTTAGCTCAATTAAAGCAACCACTGATCAAAACCATTATTATTTTTATATTAAGATTTTCAACCACGACTGCATTTCCATACCATAATCTTCAACATGATCAAAATTCAAGCAGAAAATCTATTCAATTTCATATAACATATATATATATATATATATATATATATATTTTTTTTTTTTTTTTTAAATAATGTGCAGACTGTGCACTTTGGCATGTATTTACAAGATGTCAAAAAAATTATCACAATTGTCTTCTGTCAATTTCTGCTCGACTATCGTATAAACACTTCAATGACACCTTCCATCCCCAAGCATGTTTAAAAATGACGTTAAAAAAAATGACTTCCAACTGTCTAAGCCTAAAACATATATAAAGAATCTGTAGAGGGCGATATAGGACCCCAAGACACCAGTTGACTGAAGCACAGACAGAGTGGAAGAAAATGGTTGATTCCATATGGAAAGTCACAAAAGTATAAGACACAATTTGGTTTATAGATTTAGAACTGCGAGTTAATAGAACCAAATAAATAATTAGTATGTGATATTTTGGTAACCATTCTGTTGCAGAAACATCACACACTATGATTTTATTTGGATTTAATCTTATTACCTAGTACGTGCATGTGAAAATAGATCTAGACAGCCAGTTGCTTTTCATTTTAAGTTTCAATAAGGCCAAAACAAATGTTTAATTTCATTCTGGGGCAAGCAAGCACCCCTTATTAAAAAGTTGAAGAAAGTTAATTGCATAAAAGTTAGAACCATTTACTATATTTCCATACAATGTCAAAAAGTGTTGTCTGTCAATTTTTTTTTTTTGTTAATTTTGTAAAAATGGTGCTAATTGAATGATATTGAGCATACATGTTGGCCTGGTGGACTAGATTCTAGTATTTCAGGAAGATGGGGGTTTGAATTCAATTAAAAATAGTGTTAATTGAGAAATATAATAATGAGAATGTGTTGGCCAAATTAAGATTCTAGAATTTGAGGAAGAGCTGAGTTCACGGTAAGAAATACTTACAGAGGTAGAAAGAGTGAATAACCAAAGCTAACATCTTGCTGTGGCCACTCCTTCATTAGTCTTCTTTGGATCTTGGGAGGCGAGGTGGAAGCACAGTCTGTCCCAGAAGTCACAATCTGATATTTTCAGACATGGACGAGTTGCAACCATGACAGCAACACTCTGATTCGTCAGCTCCAGGTTCTGCTCCAGTTGGACAGCCACAATTCCACTACGCTCTTTTCGGACAAGTCGATGCTGGGCCATATGCAATTCAAAAATGCACCACTGAGAACGCAAAAATGCACCACTGAGAATGGCAAGAAACATACGGGACTTATGAATATTTTCAAAAACGTTGAGGATAATTTCTTTGCCTGGTTTAAAATCACGTTTATGAAGGCAGAGCTTCATTTGAGGCTCCAGGTGGGTCAACAGGGAGTTCTCCACCCAGTTTGAATCCTCGTCGCTATAGGAAACAAAAATGTCATATTGGTATTCAAGACTTTGTTTCCTGCAGAGGTACTTGAGGCTGTAGAGCCATAATTTAAGGTGCCACCGATAGAAGGGGTAGGTTAGCAGCAGGATCACTAGCACAATCCCCAGCAGGACCGCCAGGGTTAAGAGCAGCATGTTAATAGGTTCTGAGCATTCCGCCATGTCAGAGTCCCACAGAGATGTCCCTGCATAGTAAAAAGGCTTCTCACAGATGGCATTCTCCAGCACGCCGCGCGATCTGTTGTCTAACTGGAAGCTAACCTTCAACCTTAAAGAAGGGCAGTCAGCGCAGTTGAATGGGTTTTTCTCCAGATTCACTTGGTCCACGTCACGCAAGTCCATCAGCATAGCTTGGGTCATTCCATCGAGCTTGTTGACACTCAGGTCAAAGCGCTCCAAGGAATGGTTAGCATCCAAGATGCTGGTTGTCCAAGGCTGGATTTTGTTTCCAGAAGCAATCAGAATTTTGAGGGTAGTCATTCCTTTGAAAAGAGCAGGATGGAGATAATTTATATCATTCCTATCTATCCTTAATTGAATAAGGGTTTGCTTTAAATGGATGAAGGGATTTTCCTCTGTCTTCTCAAGTTTGAGTTGGCAATCATAAAGGTGGAGGACTCTTAAATTCATGAATACTAGGGGATGAATATATGTGATTGGATTTTCAGCCAGGCTCAAAACTTCCAAGGAGTGTCTCATGCTTTCGAATGCAAACTGCTCTATTGATTCCAAATTTGAATTTTGCAAGGTGAGAATCACCAAATTAAATAAGCCATGGAGCGCGCGCGCGCGCAATACATTGCCTTGAAAACTGACACTGTTAAATATCAGAGTTTTCAAGTGGGGAAACATCTCAAAATTCTCATTGGTGAGATTTAGCTTAAATTTTTTCGGCTGATGAGTGATTTTAAGTTCTTGGAAGGATGAGTTCTGGTTGATGGAGCAGGTGTTTGGGAAATTGAATGAAATCAATTTATTATTATCCAAGGTCAAATTCTTTAGAGTTGGAATCTTCTCATGGATTATGCATGCTAGATCGATTTTTTCAATTGAGCAATCATTTAGCCATAAAACTTCTATAGCAAGTTGAGGAACATCCTCCTTTGTGATGAACGGGAAATAATTTTGCGATAGAACAAGTTCTATCAAGGATGTTTTGGCTAGTGGTGCTAGGCTCCTAGTGGGAAATTTTCTCAGATTAATAAGTAACCTGATGTCTAAATATGCAATACTCGTGGTCTCTAAAGAAGCGGTAAGGTTGTAAAGTGAACTTTCAGTCAATAATGTTGAATGGGCTTCAAGAATTTCCAAGTTATTCAAGAAGCTTAAGGCACCAATTTCAACATATTTGATGGAACAATAGTTCAGGTTTAGATGTACAAGCGAGGTATTGCTCAGTGGCTCGAGGTCAAAGGCTTTGATGTTAGAGAGAAGTTGGTTATCAGACATGTTCAAAGTTGTGAAGGCATCTAGATGGGATAGGGCTAGAGCAAAACTGTATATTG
This sequence comes from Cordylochernes scorpioides, assembly GCA_030710605.1. Taxonomy (NCBI): domain Eukaryota; kingdom Metazoa; phylum Arthropoda; class Arachnida; order Pseudoscorpiones; family Chernetidae; genus Cordylochernes; species Cordylochernes scorpioides. Next base: position 7,794,867 of record CP092878.1, on the reverse strand, counting down.
ATGTTATTCTGTTTGATGTTACATCTAGACTTTCCAAATTGGGGGTAGGATAAAAGAGGAAGGGCTCTAGATGTGAGATTAGGTTATAGCTTAAATCAAGGTGGGTGAGTAGGGACAGGCCTGTAAACACCTCAGAGGTTATGGTTTGGATGTTGTTGGCTGTCAGAATTAGTTCTTGAAGTTTGGAGAAGTTGGAGAAGTAGGTCTGATTCAGAGTGTGGGTGTTGGAATCCCTGATTAACAGGTGAACAGTCTCTGTTGGTAGGTTTTCAAAATTGGATAAGAAGAAAAAGTTCTCAGATTGACATAAAACAGAGATCTCCCCGTTGTTGTCCAGGCTGAAGTTAGAGTAAAGAGTGTTAAAGTTTGACTGAATGTCATTTTCTCTCTCTTCTATAAGTTTGTAGGTGGCCAGGGACACATTGATGCCATACACGCAAGGTGGCACATCTTCAAAAAAAAAATTCAAAAGAGAAGATGTTTTGTTATCATCGTCATTGTTTGTAATTACGTATACCAGAGCTCGAGAAAGTAATGCACAAAGTGGAGAACACCTGGGAAAACAATACCAAGGTTAAACACACAATGTGGTGGTGTAAATGTTCACAAAACAGATTAATCCTGCACAGATTGACTTTTATTTTAGGAATTAGTTAAACAAATATAGCTTGTAGGATATTTCTCAAGAAATTTTCTTGAAGTGGGGTCATATATTTAAATTTTCATAGGTATCCAAAGATCTCTGATAAAATAAAGCAAAAAAAAAAAAAACATCCTTTTTCACACATTATTTTTTGGGGAAAGAAAAGTTTTTTAAATAACAGGTATTGAAAGTATACCATGGATTTTGTAAACCCAACCACACCAAGTATATCAACACCAATTACAAACACACAAGGTAATAGGACCCAATCCAAATAAATAGTATGTGACGGTAACAGCATGGTTACCATCAGACAATAGTACTGAATAAGTTTCTAATCTATAATCCAAATTGTGATAAAGCACAATCTGGATTATAGATTATAATACACCAAAATAAGACCTAATCCAAATAAATTGTGTGTGATGTTTTGGCAACAGATTGTCACCATCATCAGACAAAAATCATTCATTCTTTTGTCTGATGATGGTAACAATGCTGTTGCCGAAACGTCACACACTATTAAATTATTTGGATTAGGTCTTATTTTCTTGAATTATAATCCAAAATGTTACCTTAGCATCAACACCAATTCTTATTTAGATCAAAACACAATAACAAACTTATTTACATATAAAAAACAGAGAGGCAATGAGGGAAATATTCTGAGTGACAAAAAATATGCTGTTTTTGCTATTGACAAATTTCAAAATACACTCTAACCTCTTTAATACAATAATTCATGATATCATAGTTTTTGGTTGAATTAAAGTCAGTTTGATGATTTCATCACAACATTCACTGCTAATGAACATTTTTAAGGGGTAAATAACCATATATACAATTAAAATAATTGTATCAGAAAATACCTTGGCAATATATTTTAATTAATAATGGGAATGGATACAATTGGGAATTTTTTAATCAAAAAAAAAAAATTTTTTTTTTTCAGAATATTTCATGAGATTAGCTTTTAGTGTTGATAAAATTGCATTCTAATTTTTTTTTTTTAACAAAGAAAAAAAAAAATACAATTTTAATCAAAGTGAATAAATTCAATGGGCAAAAGGCGAATATATTTAGAAAATAAAGAAAAGACTAAAAAAAAATTTAAAATATTTTTCTTTTAAAGACATCTTTTATGGCTGTTGAGGCTAGAACCCTATTTGTTGGGCATTCTAGATGATCAATCTTCAAAAGGCATCTTTCCTCTTCTGTATAATGTCACAAGGTATTTTAATTAAACTATTTTGTAGATATGTAAATGTTCTAACTAGTTTTCTATTAATTCATTTTTTTTGTTTGGGTCTATGTAAATATTTGAGAAATAGTTTTTATTATTATATATAGGCTGACTGTCTAGAGTAAGATAGGATAAAGCATATAGTTGTTGTTGGCTTTTTCTATTTGACAGTGTGTTGAATAAAACTTACTTTTGAGTTTGCTTCGTAATTCCGTGGCTTACCAGCTACAGAATTAAAGAAAAGATCGTAACAATATTATTTCAAACAGCAGAACGTTACTCTCTAAGACACCTCGTTGAATTTTTTAAACTTAAGGGCCATAATAAGGCAGTATTAAGCTGGTTAAAAATTCACTCTAATAAACATCTTCTTCATTCATATCTCCACTCAATCATATTAGGATATCAAGTTGTGACCCTTGATGGGGTCTATTTGACAACCATCATGGCTGGGTGAAGTAGAATGTGTCTGCCTTTGTCATTAAGACTGGGAGCACTACTCAGTGGCAGGCCGACTTAGCTCCAATATGAAATGGCCGCCTCTGACATGAGGAACAGATGCCATGTGCAGCTGGGACATGCTAACATGGAAGTACAAACCCTGCTCATCCTGTATCCCTGGATTAGGAGCCCTTACAGGGTACTAACAGCCGGGCCAGCTGAGCCCAGGTTTTTTAGCGAGCTCATTACTGTTCCCCCTCCTCCTTTTTCATCCGGGGTTGAGACCGGCAAAGTTAAAAAATAAAAAATGCATACCTGGAGCACTGGAAACCTAATCATCCTCAAAGTAGTTTCTTCTTGGTACTCCACCCACTTCTCCTAGCAGTGCCCCCATTGTTGGAAACATTCAGAGAAAGTCTTTTCTAACAAACCTTGTATATGCCATATTCTCATGAGAAGTATTCCCACTTATTGTCATTTTTCTTTAAAAAATAGACAACAACAAACAACAACAAAAGCCTTTATTTAGGGCGTTCCGCCCCATACAGGATTCGCCGTATTTACACGTCAACAAGAGGAGAGGGAAGAGGAAACATTTACAACAAAATAAGGTTTGTTACCTATTTACAGATGGTTCATCCTCCAGTATCCTTTGCCCTGCATTCTTTCTAATGCGCCCAGCTTCTGTACAGAACTTAAAGTATTTATCAATCATTAATTTATCATTCAGAGCTGAAGAGAGAAGTTGACATATGCCCTGGTATCTAAATTGACCAGAGGTAGGGCTTGGGAAAGTTTCAGTACGTTTTTCTGTTAAGAGAGGGCATTGGAAGAAATAGTGAACCAAATTATCATCCATGAGATCCTTACAAAGTAAACAGTTCCGGCCATTTTCTTTCCAGAAGTCTTTTCTTTCTTCCCTGAAAAATTGCCATAAAACTCTATGTTGTGCAACTAGTCTTTTGTTGGGAAGCGAGATATTTAATCGTAGGTACTCCTCTGTCATGAATGATTCACTCAAAAATTTGTAGTGAGCAAAGTGGGTTGAATCAGTGATTTTCGTCTGATCGTTTTGAATTAGTTGGTCTGTGGTAGTTCTAATTATGCCTGGCAATTCTTTCTGTATGGCTAAGTAGTCTTCGCAGCCCTTAAGAAAGGAATATCCCTTGGAGTCTAGAATTTTTATTAAATTTTGAGTAAAACTGTTTTCTATTTCCTTTTTCGTGGTGACTTTCCAGAGATAGTTTAAGCAAGCATGTGGTAATCTGCTCGTCTCCATTTTTAAAATCCTGACCCAAAACTTTAATGTGAGTTTTACAGCATTAAGTTCAGTTGATATTCTTCCACATTCTCTTCTGAGGACATATCCTGGTGTGAAGTTTGGTAAGTCTAAGAGACGACGAAGAAATGCATCTTGGGTATTATTGACTGTCTTCAGCTGGTTGATTGCCCACATTGGTGCCGCATATAGTAAAGTAGGAAGAACAATAGTGTCAAGAAGTTTCATCACTGAGGTAAAGGACTTTATTCGCGCCTTTGTAAGGATTCTCCAAAGTGCATTAATTGCATTCAGTGCTTTGTTTCTAAAGTATTGGGAAGCATATTGGGTCGAGATTTTTGTCGTCAGAGGGTAACCCAGATATGTATACTTAGCTACTATTGTCAGGGGTTGCTGACCCCAAAACCATGTCTCGGAACGAGCTGTTCTTCCACCGTTTCTAAACACCATTATTTTAGATTTATTTTGGTTTAACGTTAGGCAGTTCTCTTCTAAGTACTTTTTAAGTAAGTTAATCTTCAATTGCAAATTTATTTTCGATTCTCCTAAGATCACTATGTCATCTGCATACAGTAAAAGGTGTATAGTTCCATAATTCTCAAGATTTATGCCTGGCAATTCTGATTCATCGAACAGGGGTACCAGATCGTTTAGGAAGAGAATGAATAAATAAGGTGACAACGGCTCCCCCTGCAATACTCCCGCTTGTATTTTGATAGCCTCCGTGAAGGAACCCCGCCATCTGACTGTTGCCGTCATTTGGGTATAATAGTTCTTAATTAGTTTAATAAATCGACAGCTCAGACCATTTTATGCTAATTTTTTCCAAAGTAGATGGTGCGGCACGGTATCAAAGGCCTTCCTTAGGTCAATGAAGAAGGCATATAACTTTCCCCTTCTACGGCTAAGGGTCATTTGAATTAATGATACGAGCGTGAAAATGTGGTCCTGACAAGAGTAGCCTTTTCTAAAACCAGCCTGATTTTCTGCCAAAATTGACTTTCTCTCCATCCAATCATTCAATCTTGTCTTCAAGATAGATGTAAATAATTTCGATAGGTTAGAAATCAGGGATATTCCTCTGTAATTTGACGGGTTGTCCGGATCTCCATTTTTAAATATTGGGTGGATTATCGTTTTTGTCCATTGTTGAGGAACTTGGGATGTCCCTAAGATTTTATTAAATAAGTTCCTGAGATAAATTGTATGTTCTTCTAACAAATATTTAATCGCTTCGTTAGGAATTTCATCAAGTCCTGTAGCCTTATTTTTAGCCAATTTGGAAATTTCCTTGGTGACCTCAGTTAGAGATATTCCACAATCTAATTCGGGGTCAATGTCCAATATCTCAAGTGGTAACTGCACAACTTTTGTTAAATTTGAACCAAGTAACTCCCGGTAGAAGACTTGCCAGTCTGCAGTAGAAATTTCACCTTGTAGGTTATTCCTATATTTAAGTGAATTAATAGTCTTCCAAAATTGGGAAGGATCTTTTACATTACTGAGGATAACTTGAATTTTGTCAGTATATTCCCTTTTTTTGAGCTTTAGGATAGCTGAATATTTCTTCTTACTCGACAAGTATGCAATTTTATCGGCCGAGATATTATGTTTTACGTATAATTTTAGATTTTGTTTCATTTCCTTTTTAGCCAAATAACAGTCTTTGTCGAACCATGGCTTAGATTTTATATTTTTTGTTTTTGCCTCCATCCGCGTCCCCAAGCGTAACATTGCTGTTTGAATTAAACCAGTAAAATCCTCAGCCTGAGTATCAATTGTGGAGTCCGCTGGATGTTCGGGAGTTAATTCTTTTAAAGTTTCTATATATGTTGGGATTTTATCTACTGACCAGGAAAATTTAATTTTGGCCTTAGGCTCCATGTAACAATTTTCAGTTTTATTATTAGGGCCGATAAACTTTAAAATTATTGGTAAGTGATCCGAATATGGCATACAACCAATTTCAAAATCTGCTATGTGTTCAAGCACCGCAGGTGAGACAATCGCCAGATCTAACACAGAAGAGCCTCTTCCGGAGATGAATGTAAATTTACCACTTTTATCATTAATGGATCTACCATTTATTATAGTTAAGTGATTTTTATCAAGAAAGTCAATAAATATTTCCGCTTTGGCAGATTTTGTTAGGTCACAGGACTTTCGGGTGGTTGAAAAAAGGTTTGAAGTATCTATCAAATTATGGTAACCCCCCAGATTGCCAATACGGACATTCAGGTCGCCGACCAGTATTATTTCAAACCCGTTATATATCTTATTTTCCATCAAATGAAATAGTCGTCCAAGTTTTGTAGCATGCGTATCATTTGGGGGTAGATATACGAATATTACGCAGATCGCTGGTGAGTCATTGTCTAAACTTGGATTGAGTGTGACTAAAAAAAAAAAAAAATAGACACTTCGGCCAGTTAAAGTTTTAGTAAATTAAATTTAATTGCCATCTATCATTAAAATATTACACAAATAAATTTACTGGCAATGCGCTTCTTTTAAATATCATCAAATATTATCTCTACAGACCTTACTGCAATGATATGAGTTATTGAATGAGATGGCTTGGCTCATCAGTAGTGAACCCTCTCAGCGGTTTTGCCAAATTAATCTCTAGACTGCTCTACTATTGTATTGAATTGGAATATACCCTGTATTTTCTATGGAAGGTAGCTTAGGGGTGTTTAGTGAACTATGGACATAAGCTTATAGGTCTGTAGAGGAACATACATATAATTTCAAGGTATTGCATTGTGCAAAGCTCTTCCGCAAAATATGTTTTCGTAACAAATATATATTAGTAAATTAAATGGCATCAAGGATAATTTAAAAAATGGCTGCTAAATCATTCCTGGATACGTCATTGAGAGGCATGTTTCCCCTCTTATATTAAGGTAAATATTTTGGAAGAGAGGGAGATTTTGGAAAAATGTAAACATATAGCTTAATTATGTAAAATTTTCACACCACTTTTTAAAGGTTGCCTTATTTCTAAATAAAATTAAATTAGGTTTTATTTTAGTCTTTAAATATAAAAAAATATTATTTAACTTTGAAATATCTTGTTTGCATTTTGCCAAATTTGTTTAAAAAAAATAAAAAATCTGTCTTCCAATATTTTAAATATAATAGTGTTTGTGTTCAAAATGAATATTTCACAATTACATATTCGTGCGAACGCATCAAACTTATATATAATTTCAATATTTAATGGACTATTAATTTATTAAGCTGTTAAATAGAATTTTTTTAGTTTCGTTTGGCTTAAAAAAAAAAAAGATAAATTGTATAATAATAAACTGGGAACGCTCCAATATAGATACTTACGCCATTAGTTGATATTATTCATAAAACTTGGAAATTAAAAACTAAAAAACTATAATATTTCAAAATCAAAACTTGTATTTAAATGCAAACACCTTAAGGAGAATTTGAAAAAGAAAACACAAGTCAATACCTAACTCTGAACAAAAAGCCCACAGAGTTTAAAAAAAAAAATAATTAGACAAAATTTTAAAACTGTATTTTTTATTATTTTTATTTTATTTTATTAAGGACATTTTTTGTTTCATTAAGATATTTTTTAATTTCATATAAGAACATTTTCTATCCATATATTGACAACATTTTGAGGTTTAATGACGATTTTTTTACTATATATTTATTACCTAATTTAGAAAGTTAATAATAACATTTAAAAATATGTGTGTAAATATAATATCGAGATTTGAAAGTTTTAAAATCGCATTCAATGTAAAAGACACAACATTTTATAGTTCCAAAACGGGTGTCGCGTTCCCGATTTTAGACCGATGAGAACGGAGCATGTAAGGAGTGACTTAATAGAATTTCCTTATTAAGATATACAAGTGTGACATAGGAATAGGCAAATATATAGGACTTATACAGCTAAGGTTATACTTGAGGAGATGGAGTATCAGATAATATACAAGGTACAGGAGGACTCAAGTGAAAACTTTCTTCCATACAAGGCGTGGGAGGGACCCCTCCAAAGGGGGCTCAGATCGGGAGGACCGTTGACAGGTCCTTCCTGGAATGTACAGGAGTGTCGGGTGTCTCAGGGAACTAACGAAGGTCTATGGAATGTGGAATTCCAACGTCCATCCCCCCCTTCTTCTTCCACGAAAGAGATAATGGTGGACCCTTCCCTGCCCCCCTCTCGTCTCAACTATCCTCTACGAGATTTCTGGTACGACATATTCTTTACTATTCTCCCTCAATATCCTTGCCTAGCACCAAATCTCTTCCAGAATTATCCATAGTCAATTTGTGGCATATACTGTGCAACATCCATGAAGTCATTATTGATTAGACAATCTATAAAGACACCTTCTGGCGATTTAGCTACCCGCTGGAGACGCTGTGAACTATTTCAGAGAGGGAAATTATGACAATAGATCTCCATAATTTCTACAGATCAACTGTAAATAGATTCATACACAAAAGATATAGCGCGGAAAATTTATGACAGATGTGTAAAGGGATTCCTCATTAAACTACGATAATATAAGACCAAATTAACATTTTATAGGAGTATGATATGTTGAAATCAATATTTCAAATTAGATATCATGAAGTACCAGGTTCAGATTTTATTGGTAGAAAATCTGATTAAACATGCAGGTATCCTTTAATCCCGATTTTTATAATAAAGATTCAACAAAATGCGTTGAATTAGGTTATTATCTGGATATATGGAAAGGACTCTATTTGTAAAGATTATACTAAAACTAATAAATAACCTATAAAGACAAGCAAACTATAGACTTAATAGTGGTCGGCTCTCCCACCAAGAAAATATACGCTGAAATGGATCGCCATCCATTTGCCGCATCTACCGCCCGACGGACTCGGGTCCGTGACGCGCCCATTTTTGTTTCACTTTCTCTGGGATCATCCAACAACTTTAAGGGATCTAAGATATAGATGAACATGTTATTATTAGAAACTAAAAACCTGAATATAAGACCAAATTAACATTTCTATTGAAGTATAATAAGTTGAAATCAATATTTCAAATTAGATATCATGAAGTACCAGGTTCAGATTTTATTGGTAGAAAAATCTGATTAAACATACAGGTATCCTTTTAAATCCCGATTTTTATATCAAAGATCTAACAAAGACTTTCAATTAAATTACTATCTGGACATATATGGAAGGGACCCTACTTGTAAAGATTATACCAAAATCTAACAAAATAAGCTATAAAACAAGCAAGACTATAGACTTATACTATTGACAATGACATTTGTAACATTTTTAAAATAAAAATAAAAAGGTTTACAATAAAATCTGTTGTGTTTTAACTTTAAAAGCACACAAAAAATATAATAAACTTGAATTTGTTTATTCAAGTATCAAAAACAAAGCTTTACATATAGAACAAATAATAATTAAGAAGAAGAAAGAAACATTTTAGGAAAAGGCAAAAACAAAACAAAAGTACTGGTCAAAAAGAAACATTTAAAATCACAGATTAATATCTTCAACACTTCCCTTTAATCAGATTTCAAATGTCCCTCATACCCAGTAGATATCTCAGCATTTGGAAACGCGGCTTAGGGAGCCCTTTGGTCATAATGTCAGCGACTTGATCTTTTCCAGAAATATGTTCTACATTGAAAATACCTTCTTGATACTTTTCTCTCACAAAATAGTGTCTTACTTCTATATGTTTGGTTCTCTTATGAAATTCAGGATTTTTGATCAATTTAATTGTACTTGCATTATCAACTTTTATAATTGGTTGTTCTTTTAGTGGAGAAATTTCACTGAAAAGTCTATTTAACCAAATGACTTCCTTTGCTGTATTGCTTGCTGCCACGAGTTCGGCCTCAGTTGTTGACAAAGATACTGATCTTTGTTTTTGGCTAAGCCAAGAAATAGCACCACCAGCCAGTTTACACACAACTCCACTGGTAGATCTTCTAGTTTCTGGGTCTCCAGCAAAATCTGCATCACTGAAAGATTCCAAAACTCCTACTTTATGACCCTTTTGGTACATAATTCCATATTCAGTTGTTCCTACAAGATATTTGAAGATTCGTTTAACTGCTTCCCAGTCATATTTTGTTGGTGCTGCAAGTTTTTGAGAAACTTTATTCAGTGCAAAAGTGATATCGGGTCTTGTTAAGCAGCTCAGATGCATCAGACTACCAATCGCTTCACAAAAGGGAACATTTTCTAGAATCTCTGCTTCCCCAGGAACAGTAGAATTATCAGTTGGTGTTCCCACTTTATTCGCTTGAGACATATTGAATTTCTCAAGAATTCTTTTTATATATGCCTTTTGATTTATAAAGATTGACCCATCCGGTTGCCGCTCTATCTCAATACCCAAAAAGTAATTTAATGGTTCACTTGTGATCTTAAATGAAAACATTAGTTCATCAAGAAATTCTTTGATTTCCTGTTCATTTGTACCAGCAATGATTCCATCATCAACATATATGGCAATAATGAGTAGATGATCATTTGTTTTTCTGAAGAATAAACAGGGGTCAGCTGTACTTTCCTTCAGACATCTTTCTTTCATGAAGTTGACTATTTTCTGATTCCAGCATCTTGGTGACTGTTTAAGTCCATAGAGACTTTTCTTCAATTTCCATACAAGATCTGTTCCATTGTTTAATCCTTCAGGTTGTTTGATATAAATTTGATCTTGTAAGTCTCCATAGAGAAAGGCTGTCTTTATGTCAAACTGAACCAATTTTAAGTCTTCATTAGCAGCAATTGCTAAAAGAGTTCTTATGGTGTCATGTCTTGCCACTGGACTAAATGTTTCTTCATAATCTATACCCTTCTTTTGTGCAAACCCTTTTGCCACCAGTCTTGCCTTATATCTTGTAATCTCTCCTTTAGAATTCAATTTGGTCTTTAATACCCATTTACAATCAATTGGTTTTTGGCCAGGTGGTAATGTTGTGCATTCGTATACATCATTTTCCGTTAAAGAATTCATTTCTTCATTCATTGCTTCTTTCCAAAATTGTGCATTTGGAGAATCCATTGCTTCTTTGTATGTCTTGGGTTCAAGACCTTCTGCAATATTTATTTCAGCATCAATATACCTTTGAGGTTTTGATATATTTGATCGATCTCTTAGATTGTATACGTCTGATGTTTGAACATTGCTTTCAATTTTCTCAATATCTTGAGTATCATTTTGTTCATCAATCTGATTACTTGAAGGTTCCTTATTTCTCTTTTCAATATCAAGGCTAAATGTTGGTATAGTTTCCTTGAATATTACATCCCTACTTGTGACAACTTTGTTTGAGTTCGGCATCCAGATTCGATACCCATCCTTGTTACTGCAATAACCAACCAAAATACCTTTTTCGCTTTTGGCATCTAACTTTCTTCTCTTTTCATCAGGCACATGAACAAAACATTCAGTTCCAAATATTCGAAGATGATCAACTGCTGGTTTTTTATCAAACCATAGTTCATAAGGTGTCTTTCCCTCAATTTGTGTTGGTCCTGTTCTATTCAAAACATATGTAGCAGTATTAACTGCCTCTGCCCAAAGCTTTAGGCTCATATTTTTGGCATATATCATTGAACGAGCTGCTTCTATTAAAGTCCTGTTTTCCCTTTCCGCTGAACCATTCTGTTGTGGAGTATATGGCATTGTGATCCTATGATTAATACCATACTTGTTTGTAATTTTTGAGGTTTCTTTATTTACAAACTCCTTTCCTCCATCTGTGAGAATTTCTTTCACTATATGTCCAGTAGTCTTTGTTTCCAAGAGAAATTGTTCTAGCTTTTCAATGACTTGTGACTTTTCTTTTAGGAAATACACTGATCGGTATTTTGTAAAATCATCTTTGAAACACACAAAGTATCTCATCCCTCCTTTCGAAACCTCCTGCATAGGGCCACATACATCTACATGAATTAAGTTTCCAGGTTGAGTAGAAGCATATTGTTCTCTTGATCCAAAACTCAGTCTGTTGTTTGCCATAAATGCATGCCTCGCAAGGTTCATTGTCCATGACTGCATCTATTCCTTGTTCTTTAAGCCATTTTTGAACATGCCTTTTATTTTGATGTCCAAATCTTTCATGCCATAGTTGTAGCATATTGACATTTTGGGTTTTGGCTAAATTGACTTCTGCAGCATTTTCAGGTTTGATACTTGTTATTAACATACCATACAAGCCTCCTGGTAGTCTTTTCCCTTCTACAATAACTTCTCCAGTTGTTGTCTTAAAAAGTTTACAACCTTTTTTATCCATTTTCATTTCAAACCCTTTATCCAATGTGGACTGTAATGACATCACATTACGACTGAAATTGGGAACATACCATACATCAGTTAGGTAGTGAGTTTGCCATTTACCTTTTACACAAGTTTCAATTGTTATAGTTCCACTTCCATAAGCTATCAATTTTTCATTACTTCCAACTTTAACAGCGTGTTGGGTAGGAAAATCCTTATAAGAAGTATAAAAACTTGCATTTCTTGTAATGTGGTTAGTAGCTCCTGAGTCACCAATCCAAATGTCTTCATCTTGTTCATTGAATCTTTCACTGATTAAACTTTCACTTAATTTTGAATTAAGTTTTAATTTAGTTTCATCCTTTTCTTTTTCCTTTAGTTTCTTCTGTTTTGCATACCTACAATCTTTGGCCAAGTGTCCTTTTCTATGACAAAAGTAACATTCTCTTGTTTCTCTTGTTTTCTGAAAATTTTCATTACTTTTGGTAACTTTTCCTTTCATATTTTGCTTATTTTCATATGCATTTGCCATTAGTGCTGTCGAACTTGATGCGCTGCATTCATCTCGCTGTTGAATTCTTATTTCGAGTAACCGAAGCCTTTGTGTGAGATTGTCTACAGAACGTTCTTCTTTAGACACTGATTCCCAAACACTTTTAAAATCAAAATATTCATCAGGCAAGGTGTTTATGATTCTGCACATCAGCATGGATTCTGGCAATTTCAAATTTTCTTGTTTAGTAAGTTCATTTTGCATATCATTCCATAAACTTTCTAATTTTGAAATGTGCTTTGAAATCTCATCTGTAGGATCCTTCTTAAAATTAAAGAATTGATTATAGAGCATGTCTAATCTTTGACCAGAGCTTTGCTCATAGACACTTAACAATTTGTCCCACATATCTTTAGCACTTGAGCAGGGAATGATTAGTTGACTTACATCAGGCATCACACTTGTTGTAAATAACAATTGGGATATTGCATCCTCACTTTCCCATTTTACATATGCCTCTTTTTCTTCATTTGTTTCTTGTTTTATTGGCTTTCTATATGTTCCATCAACAACGCCTATTACTTTGTTTATTGTTAAAAGCAATTTTATATTTTTCTTATATTCTGGCCAGGTTATTAATCCTTCCAATTTGGGAATATTCATACCCATTTTAATATTATCCATTCCAGCCATTACTAATATAAATTTTAACGTAATAAACAAAATAGAATTCTTTTTAGGCTTACCGTTGCTTTGTTATATTTCGCAGTGAATGCGTGGTTGGGTCCATAACCTGTTGTGTTTTAACTTTAAAAGCACACAAAAAATATAATAAACTTGAATTTGTTTATTCAAGTATCAAAAACAAAGCTTTACATATAGAACAAATAATAATTAAGAAGAAGAAAGAAACATTTTAGGAAAAGGCAAAAACAAAACAAAAGTACTGGTCAAAAAGAAACATTTAAAATCACAGATTAATATCTTCAACAAAATCATAAAGAGAACAATCTAGGAGTATAAGGCGACATGGGTCTTATTAGATTTAAATCAAGAGATGGTATAATGGTAAATATGATGGAGTAACTCACTGAAACACAGACAGGAGAACTGGCTCCTTTGGCAGGAACGTTCGGCAGTGTATGTTGGCCAGTAACTTATTAGAAGACTTGATTAATTAGTAGCATTCCCTCCAACTAGATAAGAATCATACTATATCTCGTTTTAAACAGTGAAAGAAGGGCAGATTCTTCACATGAGGATACAAATATTACTAAAACCTAACAGATAGATACCCTCAAAGCAGCCCTAATAAAGTCGTATTTTGCAACTGTTGCTGTGTCAACATATCACAGCAAAGATATAGTACACAACTCTATTCCATCAGAGTCGGTAGTCTATAATCAATACAATTTGTGATAATAAGGTGTGGGGGTAGTACCATAAAACAAAGGAGTGAAAAATGTATGAGGGGAAACAAAACTCTCCATATAAGTTGTATACTAGATATTTATTCGGATTATGCAGAATTTTTGGGGACATTTATACTAGCGAGACATGCTATTTACATAATGGTCTAGGTCAGTGTCGGGCAACCGGTGTGCCGTGGCACACTGGTGTGCCGCGAAGAATTCTAGGTGTGCCGCGAACATTTTTGTAGGTATTTAGAACTTTTGGTTAAATTTAAAAATAATGTTTCAAAAAATATTTTTTATAATTTTTATTCAATTTTAATAATTTTTTTCAAAAATTTTCATATAAAAATGAAATTAAAAAAAAAGCAAATTTCATTTTATATAAAACTTATTTTGGTATTATAATTACAACAGTTTGCATAATTTTATATTTCATATAACGTATGTACATAATCTTGACGTACATAACTGGCACGTGCCATTATTAAAAAATAAAAATGCAAATAGGTACGTACCTATTTAAAATCATAAGTTAAAAAAAAACAATCCGCGAAAACAACTTTATTTAATAAAGTTGAATACATACTGCGGGAAAATACCTAATTCACTGAAAAGGAGCTATCTGAGTTTTGGTTGTGCTTAAACTCCAAATTTCCTAAACTTAGTAATGCGGCCATCGAATCATTGTTGCCATTTGGAAGTTCCTACCTGTGTGAGCAAGGTTTTTCAACACTCACAGAAATGAAGTCTAAGAAGCGCGAAAGACTTCAAATGATAGATGAGGAGATGCGCGTTTGTCTTTCACAAGTAGATCCCCGTATTGATTTGATATGCTCTCAAAAACAATCGCAATGCTCGCATTGATTATGTTAATTTAATATTGAAAATTAATAAAATGTGATATATATGTTTAAATTTTTACTAGTATTTATTGTTGTATTTTAATTACCTACGAGGAAATTTATAGTGAGAACCACAGGTGCGCCGCGAAAAAAAGAAATTAAGCTTAGTGCGCCGCAACTCGAAAAAGGTTGCCTGACACTGGTCTAGGTAGAGGTGACTTAAGGTTATAAATTCTTCTTTATATATATATATATATATAGGGGAAGGCATAGATCTCCATCTATTCTAGCGGGACAAGATACAAGAATCCTAACATTCCTTTAAGTTATTATTTAAAGCCCTTTAGGGCCCATTCAAAATCTAAATAAATTCGCTCCTTCTCGAAAAATAGGGGGGGGGGGGTAGGAAAGGCTAAATCATAATGGCGCGGGGCTTACCTTCTCTCGAAAGCGGCGGTAAGGTCTGGTCTCCTCTACGTCTCAGGCCCGACTGGCTGGATCTCTCCTGTCACTGAGCGACTCTGTGTGTGTCTCCTTAGCCAAGAAAAGCCCCTTTTATCCTAGCCTCTCTTCATTTTCATTCGCTGATCACGCCAATGTTTCTATTGGCAGGCATTTTCATTCGTCGAAATCAAACACGCACGTGATCATGACCACGCCTCCAATTTACCGTGTTGCCGCGCGCGAAAAAAAAATTGTAATTGAAAAAAACAAATTAATTCCTTTAGTAAATTAAATAGTATATATATCCCGATTATATAAAAAAAAAGGTTATTGATTTAATGTTTATATGACAAATTGTTTTCCTTTGGTCACCTCTAACTAAAATGAGTGGGATATATGTACATATGGTACAGCAGCTCTCAGCACGGATGTCTCTGGATGTCACCCATGTCTTCCTCCCCACCAGGCATCAGCTTTCGGCATGGAAGTCTGGTGTCCTCAAGTGTCTAGTTTTGTTTGTACATGTGCTCCTTGTACATCTTTCGTGGGAATGGAGCATCGTCGACCATCGTTGGGAGTTCTCCACCTAGGCAACAAACACTTCGGCGAGACACTGCGTATATATTTATATGATGTAAATGTTTACATCTTTGTTGGGTCTTGTTTGGTGGAAAATCTGACCCAACACGGGCATCCTGGAATTATATAGCAATTATTGAATTTGAATAGTAGTATTTTTATTTTTCAGTTGATTTTCATATTGATACCTTCCTGCTTATTTACCTTTTGTAAATAGTTTTTTACACTTTAAGACATTTTATACTGTAATGAAAACGTTTTACACTTTAATGACAACAGTTTACACTTCAATAACAACCCTTTCATTTTTTAGGTTAAAATTTTAAAATTTATTTGCAATTTTAAAATATATATTTTTTTCCTTTAAAAAATTTTAATTGTAATACATTTATATTTTTAATGAAATTGTTGGGCCAGATTTTCACAAAATAGACCCAACAATGATGTGAACATTTACATCATATGTATATGCACAGTGTCTTGCCGAAATGTTTGTTGTCCAGAAAGGTGTGTAGTTTGATCCTCGTGTTGTTTGATCCTCCAGCAATGCCAACTCTGGGAATCTAGAGTAATAGTCTGCAATTAGAAGATAGTATTTGCCCTTTAAGTAAAAATGGTCGATTCCTACTTTCTCCCATGGCCTGCTTGGGAAATCAGAAACAATTAATGGCTGCTGGGGATTAGATCTTTCTTCAATACAATTTGGGCAGTTCCTCACAAGTTCTCCAATTTCTTGACTGATTCTAGGCCACCACACAGATGATCTGGCACGGCCTCTACATTTTTCGATGCCAAGATGACCTTCATGGAGGCTGTTTAGAACCTTTGATCTGAGGGACTTAGGAATATAAATCCTGGAATTTCTCATTAGAAGACCATCTATGACAGACATTTCATATCTGAGACACCAAAAGGCTTTTGCTTCTGCAGAAAGCTCATTCTTTGTAGGCCAGTCCTTTTCACAATAATCTTTTATTTCTCTACACACTCTCTCTTCATTTTGATATTGCCAGATTTCTTTCATATTTTCATCCTTGAATGGAGGACATTAGTGATCTGTTGAACAAAACTACAGATTTCATTCTCCAGATCTTTCTCATGCGATATCTTAATTGGGCTTCTGGACAAAGCATCAGCAACAACAATGTCCTTGCCTGGTGTGTGATGAATGCTATATGAATAGCGCATCATTCGAAGTCGTAGTCGCTGTATGCGTGGTGTCATTTCATCTTTATTTTTGGTTGAAAATATTGGAATGAGAGGTTTATGGTCAGTTTCAATGGAAAATGTATTTCCCATCAGATAGTCTTGAAATCTTTCACAGGCCCAAACTATTGCTAGAGATTCTTTCTCAATTTGAGCCCATCTCTTTTCAGTTTCGGACATAGTCCTGGAGGCATATGCAACTGCTTTTTGGTATCCATCTTCAGATTTTTGTAAAAGCACTGCTCCTAGTCCATATGAAGAGGCATCTGCAGACACTGTAGTTGGTAGATTGGGGTCAAAAAGTGTTAGTGCTGTAAGATTTGTTCTTACGTCCCATTTGAGGACATCTCTATTCTAACCCAGACTAGCTCAGTGGGCTAAAATTTAACACATATACACAACAAAAAAATGTAACCCACACCAAGGATACGCACCTGTTCTGTATTTGATTGTGCATAATAATACCAATACGCCCTTTAGAATATTAACCACAGTAGATTAAATTTTAAACACATACACTCAAAATTTTATAACACACACCAAAGATTTACATGTGATATGTAGTTAATCATGGATGAAGCAATACCAGCGCACCTTTAGAATGTTAAACAGTAGATTAAATTTTACACACATATACTCAAATTTTATAGCACACACCAAAGATTTACAAGTGATATGTGGTTAAATATGAATACCAACACACATTGTTAAATATCCAAACATTAAAGTTTATTCCCCATTATAAAATTTACACTAAAAACATTCTTTATATGTGGATAGTATGAGTAGGCATAAAGAATATTGGAACATTAGATTATCTCATCCTTGCAAATTTTAAATTCCTATAAATAAAATGACTGAGAACCTACGATTTGGTAATTCAACCAAATTACTCCATCTGGATAAAATAATCAATCAAAATGACTAATATAAAGAAAAGAAAACAAAAAGGTCCACACCTCTATTCGCTGTATATATCTTAAGTAGTCAAATTTACCAAAATTTTGATATCTGCCATGGCTTCGCCATGTTTTCTATACTGACCTCTTTATGTCAAAATTTAAGTTGACTTACCGGGTATCTTGGCTACATACCTCTCTCCTGATAAGAAAATGGATCTGTTCCCTCCGAAAGCTTGCTCCAGACTGGTTGGAAGCTCGATAAAAACTAACCCCAGACTGCCGTCCTTTTCAAACAGCGCCCTCAAGGTAAAAATCTCTTACAGAGTAATAAAACTTGAATATAAAAAATCTCGGAATATTAAAAAAATAATATTATTATTATTTTTTTAAAAGAGAAATTAAGGAATAAAAATAATATTATTATTATTTTTTTTATTTTAAAGGATAAATTATGAAATAATAAATATACTTGCTCAACTTATGAGAAATCAATTTAGAATAAAATAAATATTAACGAAAATTTAAATTTATCTTTCTTATCGAGAGATAATTTAGATTAGCAATGAAATCAAATAAAATTTAAGATGCTTGCCCCTCTGAGAAATTTATATACTAATTTCTTCTTTAAGAAATTCTAAAAAATTCTAAATATGCCCAATCTATCAAAATGTGATGTCATAAGTTATATACAAAAATTAAAAGAAGGAAGAAAGAAAAGGAAAAAGGAGGTGAAGAGATGGTCTGGTTTAACAAAGAAGAATGCTCGACGTCCTTTTCTTTCTTGTCGGGGCAGCTTCTCCATTGTCCACCAGCTTTCCATTTACACTGTGGGTGAATTTTAAGGCATAGATGGCATTTCCAGCCTTCTGGTGTAGATCCTGCGCTGGACCTCTCTGCAATGGGATCCATGATCCTTGGGCAGGACTCGTGTCATCTCCACCTTTCTGGTGTAGATCTGCGCTGGACCTCTTCGCAATGGGTTCCAGGATCCTTGGGCAAGGCTCGTGTCATCTCCACCTTTCTGGTGTAGATCTGCGCTGGACCTCTCTGTAATGGGTTCCATGATCCTTGGGCATCGTCGGCCACCGTGGTGGGGTCTCCATCTGGACACCAAACACTTCCGGCGAGCCACTGTATATATATATGATGTAAATGTTTACATCTTTGTTGGGTCTGTTAGGTGGAAAATCTGGCCCAACAATTCCTCCCCTGCCAGAGTAAAACAAAATGTGTTTATTCCAATTCAGATCTGTTCTTACTCTATGAGAAATATGAAATTGGGAGAAATGTATTTTTTTTTATGATACCAGTATGCAATCACCGACACTCAGGCAAAGGGGAAACAAACGGGCCATGGAACCTGGGACAGGTTAACTCATCGTAATTACTGAAGGAAATTCTACCCTACCATTTAATGGGCAATGCACTAAGCCCATCTTGCACTGTTTGTACGTCAGAGGGTCTTGACCCAGGTGTGAGGTGAGTCTACACGTTCTCAGCCGTAGTCCCTATGGGTGGAGATGGGGGGTGGTCTAAGCACAGATTCTGTACACACAGATTCTTAGTCCATCCTAGGTAAACATAATTATTAAGGGCGCCAAGGAATTGTGCGTGTTAATGTAGATATGTACAATTCCTAAAACATATCTTAAAAATTCTTTATTTAGCTATAGATAATGGGGTATATGAGGTAATTTCATAATACGAAAAAAAAAACAAAAGAATGATTATATAAGGTTATATAGGGCGAAAGAAATTAAAAGTGATATATAAGATTAAATAATAACAATAATATGGTAAATAACGAGGGGAAAGACATATACCAAAAAAATGAATGAACATGATATATACATAGAAAAGAGATGGCGTTGATATAGAAGATATAATGATAAACAACAACACATATGCTGTGGTGAATTTTCTCATTCAGGCCATTTGGCTGAAGATGGTAACAACACTGCTACCGAAATGTCACACTAACTTGCTTATTAGGACTTGGTCCCGTTATCTTGTGTCTATAATCCATAATCCAAATTGATTGTGCCTTATATATATATATAGATATACATGAATATAATAAGGAATGGTATATGATATATGATAATAACGAGTATATATAATAACAACAATATAGTAAATAACGAGGGGCATGACATATACCAAAAAAAAATTGAATGAACATGATACATATACATAGAAAAGAAATGGTGTTGATATAGAGGATATAAATGATAAACAAAATATATATGCTGTGGTGAGATTTCTCATTCAGTATATTTGGTTGAAGATGGTAACAACGCTGCTACCGAAATGTCACACGCCACCTGCTTATTAGGACTTGGTCCCGTTATCCTGTGTCTATAATCTATAATCCAAATTGATTGTGCTTTACATATATATATATAGATATACATGAATATAATAAGGAATGATATATGATATATGATAATAATGAGTATATATAATAGTAATAAACGAGTAGATAGGCACTGAGGGTCTAGGTTATTTCACTAGTATTTCAATTCTATATGTAATATCTAACAAAAGAAAAGCTTGTTCTCACCAACTTGTCACTGGGAGTGTTTGTCTGGCGTGTTCCCCGCCTCTCTTAATCCAAAAGAAAACATATAAGAGAGGAAATCCTGGTCGTCAGTACATCTCAAAGCCAGCTTACTTTCAAATTACCTTACCTGTGGTTGCAATCTCTCCTATCTTTGTTTTTAGCTGAACGTTGATTGCTAACCCCTACTATACATTGTTTAGCTTATCTATAGAATGTGTACTCATATTTTGACCAACAAATCCACTCTAATAAAATACTTAAATTAATTCTAAAATAAATCAAGATGATTAACAACCTAGGTTTAACTTTTACCTTATGATATATCTTCCCACTTGAGGTCTTAATAACTCTTTGAAAATTTGACTCTTTGTCCAAAAAATAAAATAATAAACTTATTGCTCTGGGCCATTTCACAGCCAAATCAAAATTGATATTTAATCTTCCCTTAAAAAAAAAAATTCTTCCTTCTCAAGTCTGGAATACTGTATTGGCTTGTTCTGGCAATCTGCTTCAGAGGTTCATTTAGGTGTCCTACTAATTTAAAATTTATCTTAACATAGAACGAGTTATTCTCGTGAAAAAAAAAATTCTACTTACTAACTGGTATTTAGACTTGAACTCGTCCTAACTAAACGTATGGCAGATTATAGTCTTTAATTAGGTGATTAACTTTTGCTAGCCTGGGGCGATATAAAACGCAAAGAATCTGGACAGTCCATCTGTCACTTTGCTAACTGGTACCTAAAAATCTGTAGACGGAATCGCCTCGTCTAATCGTAACTTGTCTCTTACACGCTCCCATTGTTAACTCTCATTAGAAACCCCCTTTAGACTTATGACTTAGGGACAAGGAGTTACAGGGACTTTGTTTCCCACCACATGTTCCAAGTATTTGTCTATAGAGAATTGGTTCCAAGCTGCGCAATTTATAGGGGAGCCTTCAACGTGTCGAATCTACCCAACCTCCCGACTGAATCACCCTCATCTCAGCCACGCTTAAAGCGTCGTAAACTACGGTGTCAGATCGGTTATTCGAGGTTTGTCGCTGTACACTTAGCTTGCGACATCGGTAACTAAATCCCCCACCTAGCACAAAGTTCTCCTGATACCTCTGCGTTCCCTCTAAAGAGGAGAAGTTTTGTGGGCTTTCTGGTCTGATCATAACCTCCCACAACCTTCCAGTCTGAGAATCGAGACATGATCATTATCTATGATTCTTAGAATTCAAGTTGATATAATGAAATAGAGTAACTGATTACCCTAATAAAAGAAATCAATACTTACACTCCTCTAAAAGGAGACCTAACAAATGGAGCGGATACCTTCCTATCAATAGAGTTGTACGGTCCTGTGAGGCTATCGATCCTAACAAATAAAGAAATCAAAATCGAACCTATTAAATTCCTTAATCCTATTTTAATGTATTTTGGGCTCACAATATAATAGTTTTTTTAACCTTCTACACATTCATTAAACCAATCCATTCATACACCCTCCCCCCCAACATTCACGGTTTGCATACAAACTAAAGTTAAAAGCTGCTACAAAGGCCAAAATACTCACTTATCAAAATCAACAGATCCTAACTAATAATAACATCTTTCAGGACACAATGAGAAATCAAATGAATAATTACATTAAAACAAATTGGGGACTAAATGTCCCAATTTACTCAAATAAGGTGCCTCTTACAAACTCTAACATAAATTATTTATAAAAATTACAGGGACTCTTACTAGTAAGAGTTATATTTATAGTTATATTTTTGCCTGTCGAAGGGCTTTTGCCCGAAAGCTTGTATTTCGTTTAAAAGAAACTTATCTTACTTCACGTGTTGTCCAGCTTTATAAATTATTTATATTTAAATAAATTAATAGAAATTGATTGTTGACAATCAAATGCTGAAATCTAACCTATCTTTAAAAGTGTGTGTCTAACAGTTTGAAATCTTCTTCTTATCTTGACACGTGGTGTCTAAACAAAACAATTCATCAAAACTAGCACTTAAATTGGAGCGAATTTAACCTCGAGCATTTACCTCATTTGCCAAATGTGATACATCTACAAGTGCATGCCAACCCTATTTCCCATATAAGGTTATTGGCATTCTTCTTTCTCTGCTATTCAGCTAAACTCTTTCTTTGGAATTATAGGGCTTTCATTACCCAACCCGTTCTGGAGATTAACAACAGAGATCACTTGCTATCCTATCATATCAACTTTTAGACTATAACTGCCTTACACACTCTCATTAGACATTCCCTTTGGGCTGTATTGTGGACCTATGGAGTTACAGGGTGTCTAGTTTTAACCCAGCGCATATTCCTAATCAACCCATAGCGAATGTATTACAAGCACAGCAGATATCTGATGCGTCTAAGTTCCTTAATCATTCTTAAAGTTTAACCAAAATTCAGAACCTTAAAATAAAATTAAAATAAAATAAACTGTTGGACTTTGTGTCTTAAATTACAACCTGCCTCCTAATACAGGATTGTAGTTTTATTAAACACAAGAGAAGTAAAGCTGAAAACCCTTAGATTTACCTCCAAACATTAAAGTTCAATGGAAAAAAAAAACTGAAAACCCCTTTACAGTGACATTTAAAGAAATAAAAAAAAACCAAAGTTGTTGCAAAAAAAAAAACTGAAATCCTTTTTTAAGACCACATTTTGAGGCCTTCAAATCACTTCCTAATACTTCATACCATGATCAAAAATTTAGCTAAACTCAGTACACATTCTATGGATTTACTTATTGGCAGCCTGGGCATGATTTACACCCAGTGGGCTTCTTGACCCTGGTCGAACGGCGTATTTCAGCGCCGCCAACATTGCCACCAATTGCCCTATTAACTACCTCTAGCGGGTTTCTCAAGATTGTCGTCTCTTGTGGTTCCTCTGGTCCTACAGTTCTATGGGAACATATGGGGTACGTTGGATGTACCCAGTGATCCTCATCATCTATGACATCATCTGTTTGTTCCCGTATGTTTTCGTCCCCCACAGGGTATGTTTTTATTGAGGCGTGGTAGGCCTTCATCCTGTCTATGTGGATTTTATCTAAGTTCCCCGTCTCCAAGTCCTTCAAAAGATAAACAGTGTCACCCGCCCTTTCTAAATGACACACTAACATTAAAACAAGTTGTGAAAACCTTTAAAGATGACAAGCTAACACAAAAACAAGTTGTGAAAACCTTTCAACTGTGAACTTAACATTAAAATACGGTTGTGGAACAGTGTACCACACAAAGACGCGGTTGTGATAACCCTTTCTAAATGACACACTAACATTAAAACAGGTTGTGAAGACTCTTTACAATGACACTATGACATTACAACAGGTTGTGAAAACTCCTTTCAACTGTGAACTAACATTAAAACACGGTTGTGAGATGGTGTACTACACAAAGACAAGGTTGTGACAACTTTCTACAATGACACATCAATATCAAAATAGGTTGTGAAAACCCTTTTCAAATGCTGTACTACACAAAGACAAGGTTGTGACAACTCTAAAAATGACACACTGACATTAAAACAGTTGTGAAAATTCTTTAAAGATGACAAACTAACATTAAAACAGGTTGTGAAAATTCCTTTCAACGACGTACTACACTAAAACGAGATTGTGACAATTCTAAAAAAAAAAAACGATATACTAACACTAAGATAAGGTTGTGAAAACTCCTTTCAATTGTGAACTAACATTAAGACATGGTTATAAAATGGTGTACTGCAAAAAGACAAGGTTGTGACAACTCTTAAAAAGACACACTAACATTAAAACAGGTTGTGAAAATTCTTTAAAGATGACAAACTAACATTAAAACAGGTTGTGAAAATTCTTTAAAGATGACAAACTAACATTAGAAAAGGTTGTGAAAATTCTTTCCAACGATGAACTAACATTAAAACAAGGTTGTGAGACGGTGTACTACACAAGGACAAGGTTGTGATGACCTTTAACAATGACACACTAACATTAAAACAGGTAGTGAAGACTCTTTAAAGATGAACTAACATTAAAACACGGTTGTGAGACGGTGTACTACACAAAGACAAGGTTGTGACAACTCTTAAAATGACACACTAGCATTAAAACAGGTTGTGAAAATTCTTTAAAGATGACAGACTAACATTAAAACACGGTTGTGAAACGGTGTACCACACAAGGACAAGGTTGTGATGACCTTTTACAATGACACACCAACATAAAAACACGTTGTGAAGACTCTTTAAAAATGAACTAACATTAAAACACGGTTGTGAGACAGTGTACTACACAAAGACAAGGTTGTGACAACTCTTAAAATGACACACCAACATTAAAACAGGTTGTGAAAATTCTTTAAAGATGACAGACTAACATTAAAACAAGGTTGTGAAGACTCTTTCAACTATGTACTACACTAAATTGAGGTTGTGACAATTCGTAAAAATTGATATACTAACATTGAGATAAGGTTGTGAAAACTCTTTTTAACTGTGGACTAACATTAAGACACGGTTGTGAAACGGTGTACCACACAAGGACAAGGTTGTGATGACCTTTTACAATGACACACTAACATCAAAACAGGTTGTGAAAATTCTTTAAAGATGACAGACTAACATTAAAACACGGTTGTGAAACGGTGTACCACACAAGGACAAGGTTGTGATGACCTTTTACAATGACACACTAACATAAAAACACGTTGTGAAGACTCTTTAAAAATGAACTAACATTAAAACACGGTTGTGAGACAGTGTACTACACAAAGACAAGGTTGTGTCAACTCTTAAAATGACACACCAACATTAAAACAAGTTGTGAAGACTCATGAACTAACATTAAAACACGGTTGTGAGACGGTGTACTACACAAAGACAAGGTTGAGACAAATGACACACTAACATTGAAACAGGGTGTGGAAACTCCTTTCAGCAATCATTTATCACTAGAGTACACATTGTAACTTAAATAAAAGAAAACTGAAGATTTATTAAGATTTATTATAACACTTAAGACAAATTTGTAGCTTAAAATAAAAAAAATTTTTGAAACCTTTGAGATTCATTACAACACTAAGACAAAATGTGGCTTAAGATAAAAGAAAAAAAAACTGCAAACTCTTTAAGGTTCACTATACACTCCGACAAAATTGTAGTTTAAAGTAAAAGAAAAACTGAAAACACCTTAAAGTTCATCATTACACTAAGACAAGATGTAGCTTATAATAATAAAAAAAAGAAAACTGAAAACACTTCAAATCACTTCTTATCATTAAGAACAAAGTGTTGTTTAAAAAAAAAATCAATTGAGTAACTCTTCAAAATCATATACCAACACTAAACAAAATACACTGGATATATATACTGGACTTATTCATATAACTTAGTGCATACAGTTAATAAAATTTAGGTAAACCAGCCCATACTAACTCTCAGTGCATGTTTTTGTCCTATTTACAACTACTCTTTAACGTTGAGCGCACCTTCTCCTATCAATCTTTATCTTCTATTTACAAACTCTTTATCAACTTTCTTCAAATTTTTCCTCTTTCAACACTTTCTCTCTGTCGAATTTCGACATGCTTCGATACCTTTCTAATATGTCTTATCTTCTACCACTCAACTCCCTTTTATCGCTTTCAACACACTTCAACGCCTTTTCATCGTCTTTCTACACTTTACAACACCTCTCAACATAGTTCAGCGCCTTTTTTTATCCTGTCTCTAAACGCTATTCAATCTTCTTTCATTCCTCTGAGTCTCCTCGAAACCCGTCATCGGGAATTGGATCCCGATCTATTATTATTCTTCGTTTTGAAGCTATTCTGGTATACTATCCCCTCCTCTGCCAGCTCTATGCTAAAGTCTGACATTCGTTCAGGGCGAAAGCTACCGCAAAATCTCGAGGAAATTCCTGAGAACCTGTTTCCACCCCCCTAATCTCCCCTTCGAGGAGATAAGCTCTTTCTGGATGTATTGAAACTAGCTAGCTATGATAACCTACTGATAAAGGCGCTGTTCTCTCTGCTTTTACTGTATATCAGAATGAACTATTAATTATTACTAGTGTAATATTATTCTGACAACCTATGATCTCTAAGCCTCTATACACACTCGGCGCGGTAGTCACCTTGTTAACAACAAAAAGAAAATCCATAACATTATAGACCAGTTAAAACGCAATAAAGTTAGATAAATAATTTGCTTCAACCAAATGAAATAGGGCAGCCTTATCATGGAAATTGGAGATATATATGTACGAAAGTCAGTTGCCCTATAACTCGAATATTTGTGCCTAATGGGTTACACCTAATTGCCAATATAAAGAAATTCTGCTCAACTTTATCTTTCCCATTTAATATATAATAAAATTTTATAAAATGACTGTTTCTTTATACAGCCTTCCATCATATTGTTCCTTTCCCTATTCCAGCCGGAACTCGTGTTCACTACACGTTGGTTCGAAAAAAAAATACTGCCAATTGTAGGCTAATCTCTTTTACGCCTTTGCTGATATCGTGTACTTTGTCTTGACCTGGTTTGGTTCAGCACGCCTTCCCATCGGAATCTCGTCAGGACACGGAGGTGAACATTTAACATAAATATATTGTGATGGTACCAAAGACTTGTCTCGTCAAGACATGGCTGTCGCAGTGATTTTTCGTGGTATGACAGAGATGAACCGAGCTTAGGTACATCTGATCAGGTCCGAGTTGGCTCAACCACATCTTGCGTAGGTTAACTTGGTATGCCGATTAGTTAACTTTGGAAGATCTGAGCGAATCAGGTGCATCAGCCTGGCAGATGGATGTATATAGAATAAATCTCTATATTTTATAAATGATGCATATATTTCCGTTGATTTCTTCACATACTACCACAATGACTCCCTCTTCAACTGGTTTATGTCATGTGGTTTTGCGCGCGGAGGCGCCCAATGGGATATTGTTGTGTATCCTTTTCCAGCTCACGTCCATCTTCGTGAGCATCTTAAACCCTATTAAATGATGTACAATCTTGTAGGCAAAATCACATGCTCCGACATCCACAGTTCAAGACTACGCAAGATACCCTCCTAGTTTTCAAGGCCTATTCCCGACCCCTCAGAAATGTAGTCTCTGCTACTGGTTACCAATGTCTAATGTCACATTTCATAAAACTACGAAAGCCAATGTCGAAACGGGTTTTAGGTCTGTTGTGATGCTGTAATCCTTTCCTTTGTTGCTGGCTTCTGCTGCCAAATACTCTGAAGGTGGTGGAGTAGATAAAGGCTTCTGGAAGGGCTTATCAAACCAGTCAAGTGCAAATATACACGAGGTGCAATACCCTTTATCTCTGTTTGTCTAAGGTTACTTATAATCACAATCTGGTGAACTACTAAGTTCTTACTTCAAAATAGAGTCACTAATTTCCAAGGACGTAGGTTATAATAAAAAGGTGATTTCGTTCTGTGGCTGGAGTTAAAGAAATGAAACAACAAATCTCATTACTTTCACAAAAAAAATGGAAGCCTTTCCCACTAAGTTCTGCAATATGGATTATTATATCATAAAATCGCCATCAAATTGAATACTAAATGACTAAATAATAAAATATAATTGCACCTCTATAAATGGGAGAGATAAAATTATGTGCAGTAATTATTTGTAATGTGCGTGACATATGCAGAAAAAAATTACAAAGATGACTGAGAAAAAAAAATTATACTATTTAGTTGTTTGAATCTTTCAAAACTGTTGTCCAAGTCCACCAAAGATAGTTTGTCACGCAAATATTTATGTTGAAATTTGCATCAGGAAGGGAAATGGGAAGGTGGTGAAATTCAACACTTGAAGGATTATATTAACAAGGAAAAAACAATTCTGGCTATCGTGATACTAGTATGCAAAATATTTGCAATAAAAAAAATCTTGCAAATCTAAATATATAATAAATATTGGGCGGATTCTGCCCACAAATGCCAAAGAAATAAAAGCCCAGTAAATCAATATAAATTCAGTTGTCCTATTTTATAACCTAAATATTTTAAAAGAAAGCGGACAGAGAGATAGCGGAATTAAACACTCGTTCTGGGGGATATAACATCATTAACAAGAAAAATCTGAGAGATAAACATGTCGTTTCTCACAATAATCTAAAGCGCGATAAGTAAATATTTGCGATAACTAGAAAGAAAGAATTATGATATTAGTTGCTAAAATAAAAAAATTTATCCTAAAGATGACATGTGGATTATTTGTCGAAATACCCAATAACTTCATACAAAACGGAATGTTATTTATGAAACATTCTATCGTTTAAAAATTAAAAGGATATACAGTAGAACTTGGATAATTCGAACTTCTTTAATTCGAAAACCTCTTTAATTCGAATATTTATCTTGGTCCCTAGAATTTCCTATAAATAGAATTTCCGTTTTTAATTCGAATTTTTGGATAATTCGAATTTTTTTATGGTCCCTTGGGGTTCGAATTATCCAAGTTCGACTGTACTAAATATCTATCCCTATCCATTTCTCGTCCGTACAGTACAAAGTCAAAATATGTCAGTTTAATTGTGAGGGAGGCTAAGTTAGATTAATGCTTAAACATTAAACGCTGGAAAAATATATATAAACAAATTTATGCTGCTTTATCACTTTAATGATTAGATTTGGGACAAATGGTACTAAATAAATATAAATATTAACCATAAAATTCGATGTAACATGAGTTGAAAGTCGGGCGTAGTACGAGTCTATCGACCGCCATCTTGGAATTTCGCCGTGATTGTACTTCGACATGTAAGCATCTATAGTAAATTATACCATATCAAAAAAAAAAAGATCCTATTCAACGTTTCAAAGAAGCAAAACAAACTATTACTATGTAATCTTAAAATTAATAAAAATACACCCTTCTAAATCTCGGAGGGTTAATTCCAAAAAAAAAAAAAATGCACATTCATATAAAGTTAGCAAAAATTTAAAAAAATCAAAATACCGTTTTATTTCGTGTACATTATCGGGAATTTATATTGACTGTTACTTATAAAATACTAATGACATAAAAGGAACTACGAAAGAGTTTGTGTGAAAGCATGACTGAGCGCGTCTACAATTGAAAAATCGGAGCTGATACTTAAGTCTGAATATTACGCTCGTATAAGGATAAAACAAAAATAAAATATAAACAATTGGACTATTAAATAAAGAAAGAAAATCTGTATGAAATAACTTAGTAAAAATAAAAAAATTAATTGGGAACATATATGAGATTAACTAAATCGCGTGACATATGCACATTTTTCCTTTAAATTAGATAAGAAAACAAAGGCTTCAAATCTTTATATTTATACTGATAATGCTCAATATCGAAAAGATAAGAGAGAACTAAGCGTACTATCGCATTAACAAAATTCAAAATATCTCCAGACTTATCAAGTGGAATCATTTTGTTGAAAAAAAAAATAATTGAAAAATAAAATTATTAAACCTTGAAATAAATAAAAAAAATAAAATTATTAAACCTTGAAAATAAGTCGTATTGATCTAATAATTTAAAAATAATGGTGAGAAACTAAAAGAAGATAGAATATTCAAGAGGGGAAGTCTTCCCACAATGGTGGGAAGAGGTAGCAAGAACCGACCTTTTCAATCAGATGCTGGGAGTCAACTGAACTCCTAGTTGTTTTTCTACCTCCCACCTTGGAATGCCCACATGTGTTTGACACATGTCCACCCCAAAAATACCTCCCTTCTCCACCCCCCATGCACACGTGTTAGGAGGGGAGGGGGAAAACACATGTGTCCCAAAGGACCCCAAATTTGGAACTCGTGGGAAATTCTCAGGTTTCTGAGAAAGCGTTGGTTTTTTTAGGCCTAAGTTTCACATTTTAATATATATATATATATTTTTAAGAATCATGTAAAACGTACTATTCAGAAAAATTAGGCTAAAGCATGAGTTTTTCACTCATAAACATTTACTAAATACACAATAAAAATTGCATATTAAACAAAATTCACTTTAGAGCCATGTAATACACTAAATAAATGAAATTATACATCAGACATCTTCTGAATAAAAGAAGAACATGCCACACGCGAGTGGCCAACGGCGTTTCTGGATATATAGAGAAATAATAAAATTAAAATTGTGTCTGAAGTTTAAAACAGTTGTAAGAACTTTTAAAGCCTTGCATTAAAAAAAAAAGATCAACGATCTTTTGAGAAATGTTTAACTCGTGGCGATTACCCGCCGAGTATAACGTATTTTTAAAGTGGGTGGAAGACAATTTCGAAAAAAAAAAAAGGTATAAAATTACGCGTGTGCAAAATATGTAAAAAAGGCGTCGTGAACAGATAAAAAAAATTTCGACTCAAAATGATTATTCACCATTACAATGTATTTTAAAAGTGAACAAATAAGAAAAATTGACTCATAAAACGACTGTACATCATTACTACGCATTTCTAGATATTCAAACAAAGCTCTTATCAAAACATGAAAATACACAAAAATGGGCGTATTAAACGTTAAACATTTCTTTGAAATTATACAGAGAATTGAATAAAAGGCATAAAAATAGCACACTCGTAAAATATGCAACGGCGTCCTGAACAAAATAAAAATTTTACTCGAAAACGATTGTTCATCTTTGCTACGCATTTTTAGATATTAAAATAAGGCTCTTGTTAAAACATGAAAATACATTAAGATGGGTGTATTAAACGTTAAATATTTCTTTGAAATTATACAGAAATTGAACAAAAAGCATAAAATTAGCACGCTCGTAAAAATATGCAATGGTGTCCTGAACAAAATAAAAAAAAATTTACTCGAAAAAAGGATTGTTCATCATTACTATGCATTTTTAGATATTAAAATAAAGCTCTTGTTAAACAAGAAAATACACTAAGATGGGTGTATTAAACGTTAAACATTTCTTTGAAATTATACAGAAATTGAATAAAAAGGCATAAAAATAGCACGCTCGTAAAATATGCAACGGCATCCTGAACAAAATAAAAAAAATGTACTCGAAAACGATTGTTCATTATTGCTATGCATTTTTAGATATTAAAATAAAGCTCTTGTTAAACAAGAAAATACACTAAGATGGGTGTATTAAACGTTAAACATTTCTTTGAAATTATACAGAAATTGAATAAAAAGGCATAAAAATAGCACGCTCGTAAAATATGCAATGGCGTCCTGAACAAAATAAAAAATTTTACTCGAAAAAGGATTGTTCATCATTACTATGCATTTTTATTTTAGGCTTAATGTGAATCGTGGTAGAGCATGAGATTTTTTTCATTTCGGGTCGTAGGGTTTACTTCGTGCAAAGTTGCTTTGCACTTTTCGACAGTAACTTGCCTCGCGTGGGCGCCAAATGTTGGATTTGTTCTTAGTGTTCTATTTAAGAACATCCCTATTCAGGCCTGACTAGCTCAGTGGGCAAATTTTTTTCTTTTTATTCAAGTAAATATACACAGAAAATGTAATACACGCCAAGAGCTTACAAGTGATTTATGGTTGATTATGGAAGGAATAATACCAACACACTTTGTTAAATATTGGAACATCAAAATTTATTTACCATTATAAACTCTACACAAAAGCATTTTTATTTGTGGATAGCATGAGTAGGCTTAAAAGGGTATTGAACATTAAATTTTATTCATTTCTATACATAATTATACAAGAAAAATTCTTTATTTGAAGGCAGCAAAATTTTGACTGATAGCCTATAATTTGATAATTCTATCAAGTTACCGCATCTAGATAAAATGATCAATCAAAAAAATAATTAATACTTTTAAGAAAACATAAGGTTGAAACCTCAATTCATCATATAAACACGCCATAATTGGCAAAACATGCTAGCTAAACATAATGGAACATGAAGACTTCATGTTATGGACAAAATATGAATTTTTCGGGTCTACCAAAATTTGTTATCTGCCATGGTTATTACCATGCTTTTATATGGACCTCTTTATGTCAAAATTTAAGTTGACTTACCAGGTATCTTGACTACATACCTCTTTCAAGCCCCCATGGGCCCAGAACGTCCCGTTTGTCCCTCCTCTTCTGATAAGAATTCGATCCGGTCTCTCTGAAGGCTTGATCAAGACTGCCGTTAATTTTTTTTAACAGCGCCCCACCTTGAGCTCAATCGTCATCTTCCTACAGAGTAATAAAATTAAAACCTAGATATTCTCAGAACATTTATTAAAAATAATATTTTTATTATTTTTAAAAGAGAGATCTAGAAATAAAAAATAATATTATTTTTATTTTTTAAAAGAGAATGATGAAATAAGAAATATATATGCTCATCCTATGGGAAATCATTTTAGAATAAAATAAATATTAACGAAAATTTAAATTTATCTTTCTTATCGAGAGATAATTTAGATTTGTAATGAAATCAAATAAAATCTATGATGCTTGCCCCTCTGGGAAATTTACACAATAATTTCTTCTTTAAGAAATTCCAGAAAAAAAAAAAACTAAATATGCCCAATCTATCTGAATGTGATATCATAAGTTATATACAAAAATTAAAAGAAGGAAGAAAAAAAAGAAAAGAAAAAAGGAGTTGAAGAGATGGCCTGGTTTAACAAAGAAGAATGCACGAAGTCCTCTTCTTTCTTGTCGAGGCAGCTTCTTCATTGTCCACCAGCTTTCCATTGATACTGTGGGTGAACTTTAAAGGCATTGGTGTCATCGCCAACTGAATGCCTTCCCGGTTCCTGGTCTTCTCTGGTTCTGTCTGCATCGGGCTTCTGGCTACTTAAACAGGGCCGATGTCATCTTTCTACAGCAGGTCTTGTGATACACGTCCAGGGCTGCGTCCTCCCCTGCCTTGACCTTTAAAGCACCGTCGGCCATTGTTGTGGGACTTCCACCTGGACAGCAAACATTCCGGCAAGACACTGTGTATATATATATATATATGATGAAAACGTTTACATCATTGTTGGGTCTTATTTTGTGGAAAATCTGGCCCAACATCTGGAAGTATTTTAAATATTGATCACAAAATTTGTGCAAAAGGAAATATAAAAATTAGTCAATTCCAGACCACATTTTAAAGGAACGCCAGCCACTCAATACGCTGGAGAAAGGGCTGCGGTTACTTTCGCTCGTTTTTGAAAAAAGGAAATGTATAAATTCTCAATTCTATTCCTGACCATCACGGCCACCTGGAAAAACCTAAAATTTTGTACATTTGCAATGTTAGTAGGATTGAGCAAGCTTATTAAGTACCAGACATCTAAATGTTGGCCAGAAAAGTATATTAAAAATTGATCAGAAATTTAAAAGAATAAAGAAAATGACAATTTCCAACCACCCAGAAGTCTGAAATTTTATCAAATTGCAATGTGCTCTAGGTGTGCTCTGTAAATTAAAAATTAATCACAAAATTTGAAATGAAAATAGTCCAATTCCCGACCACCCATAAGTCTGAAATTTTGTCAACTTGCAATGTTTTTGGGCTTGAACAAGTGAACCAAATTTTGGACATCTTAGTACCCTATAAGTATGTTAAAAATATATTTATGTACAGACAGACATGAAAGCATGTTAAATAAAAGCTTTTAGAAAGGTAATAGGACAAATAAGGTGTGATGTTTTGAAACTTGTGGTTATTGAAGAGGCGGGTTTCACACGGCACCACCAGATGTGATGGCAACAGGACCTGTTGGACTTTTCCCTAGACGGCAGCCTGTACAGTTCACGTTTCACCACATTAGTATCGTTGCGCTTATCCTTGATTAGTCTGTCATTGGGATGGGACAGAGTGATATAGACAGTATATCTTCCAAGGATTCTAGTCACCTGGGATGGTGTTCAATTCGGGTTCATACCTTTTTAAAATCGCCATTTGTTCATAGATATTAGTTAAAATTTCTTGAGTTCCCTTGAGGAACCTTTCTAACGTTCATATAACTGAATGAACTTCAGTTGTTAAAAAAGGACATGGCTTTTTTATAACCATTTACTTATCTTTGACATTTTTAATGAATATATAGTGAGTTAGATTAGTTGCCCTAGACGGCAGCCTGTACAGTTCACGTTTCACCACATTAGTATCGTTGCGCTTATCCTTGATTAGTCTGTCGCGATTGGGATGGGACAGAGTGATATAGACAGTATATCTTCCAAGGATTCTAGTCACCTGGGATGGTGTCCAATTCGGGTTCATACCTTTTTAAAATTGCCATTTGTTCATAGATAT
Organism: Cordylochernes scorpioides; assembly: GCA_030710605.1. Classification (NCBI taxonomy): domain Eukaryota; kingdom Metazoa; phylum Arthropoda; class Arachnida; order Pseudoscorpiones; family Chernetidae; genus Cordylochernes; species Cordylochernes scorpioides. The sequence goes on along the minus strand of CP092878.1, from coordinate 7,760,326 downwards.
TAGTTAAAATTTCTTGAGTTCCCTTGAGAAACCTTTCTAACATTCACATAACTGAATGAACCACAGTTGTTAAAACAGGACATGGCTTTTTTATAACCATTTACTTATCTTTGACATTTTTAATGAATATATAGTGAGTTAGATTAGTTGCCCTAGACGGCAGCCTGTACAGTTCACGTTTCACCACATTAGTATCGTTGCGCTTATCCTTGATTAGTCTGTCACGATTGGGATGGGACAGAGTGATATAGACAGTATATCTTCCAAGGATTCTAGTCACCTGGGATGGTGTTCCAGTCGGGTTCATACCTTTTTAAAATTGCCATTTGTTCATAGATATTAGTTAAAATTTCTTGAGTTCCCTTGAGAAACCTTTCTAACATTCATATAACTGAATGAACTTCAGTTGTTAAAACAGGACATGGCTTTTTTATAACCATTTACTTATCTTTGACATTTTTAATGAATATATAATGAGTTAGATTAGTTGCCCTAGACGGCAGCCTGTACAGTTCACATTTCACCACATTGGTATCGTTGCGCTTATCCTTGATTAGTCTGTCGCGATTGGGATGGGACAGAGTGATATAGACAGTATATCTTCCAAGGATTCTAGTCACCTGGGATGGTGTCCAATTCGGGTTCATACCTTTTTAAAATTGCCATTTGTTCATAGATATTAGTTAAAATTTCTTGAGTTCCCTTGAGAAACCTTTCTAACATTCATATAACTGAATGAACCACAGTTGTTAAAACAGGACATGGCTTTTTTATAACCATTTACTTATCTTTGACATTTTTAATGAATATATAGTGAGTTAGATTAGTTGCCCTAGACGGCAGCCTGTACAGTTCACGTTTCACCACATTAGTATCGTTGCGCTTATCCTTGATTAGTCTGTCGCGATTGGGATGGGACAGAGTGATATAGACAGTATATCTTCCAAGGATTCTAGTCACCTGGGATGGTGTCCAATTCGGGTTCATACCTTTTTAAAATTGCCATTTGTTCATAGATATTAGTTAAAATTTCTTGAGTTCCCTTGAGAAACCTTTCTAACATTCACATAACTGAATGAACTTCTGTTGTTAAAACAGGACATGGCTTTTTTATAACCATTTACTTATCTTTGACATTTTTAATGAATATATAGTGAGTTAGATTAGAAGATAGGATTTGTTGAAGAGAACACTTTGTCACAAGAGGATGGTGAAAACTGATTTGAAGTGAAGGGTGGTGTATGTGTCTGAAACGTGGTCTATTGTGAAATCTATCAATGTAACAGTGGAAAGAAGATCGCAAACATTTCAAATGTGGATCTGGAATGAAAAGAATATGATTGGGGAGCTTGAGAGAGGGATAAGACCTGATGAAGATTATCTGAAAAAGACAAAATAATTATATGCAGAGACATATTAATAGAAAAAATTGATGAAAAAATTCTGAAGGGTATAAAATGAGTGGTAAGTAAAATAATAATTGGACAGAATGAGAGGAGGGAGCTATGAGGTTTTAAAGAGGATTTTCTCAAGAGATGAAAACTAAGGAATTGACCATAATCGTATCAGAAAAGCAATGCTAACACTGCAAAACAAACTACACATAAAGAGGTTGTAGCTAACATTGTTATGAAACCTCACCTTTTCCTGTGAGGATTTCTGACTAACTCCAAGTTATCAATTTCCTTTTTTATTTCCTGTTCATTGTGATAAGAATTAGCTAACAGTTTCCCTTTAAAGAGGTATCGCTTGCCTCAGAACTTCTTTGACAGAACAAATGGACAAAAATAAAATATACTGTGAACAAAGAACACAAAATACGAATAATTTTTACTTATTTCATTGTATTATTCTATGTTCAATGAAAAATTCTTCTTTAAGGTGGAATTCAGTCCATTGATTGGTTGACCATCTTCCACTTCTTTATCCTGTTATCCTTTATTAATACCCCTAGTATATGTGGTATAGGCCATGATAATCATGGAGACATAACTCCGCCTTTGCCGGTCCCAAGCCCAGATGAAAAAGGAGGATGGGGAGCAGAAACAAGCTCACTAAAAAAACCTGGGTTCAGCTGGCCCGGCTGATAGTACCCTGTAAGGGCTCCTAATCCAGGGATACAGGATGAGCAGGGTTTGTACTCCCATGTTAGGAGCGGCTGCACATGGCGTCTGTTCCTCATGTCAGAGGCGGTCATTTCATATTGGAGCTAAGTCGGCCTGCCACTGAGTAGTGCTCCCAGTCTTAATGACAAAGGCAGACGCATTCTACTTCACCCAGTCATGGTGGTTGACACCATCAAAGGTCACAACTTTATACCCTAATATGATTGAGTGGAGATAAGAAAGAAGAAGATGGAGACTGATTTTACTGTAGGTGCATCACAAAAGGTAATCAGTTAGACTTACCTGCTTACTTATCAGGTAGACTAGATGTATCTGAAGTCTCTTAGTTGTTCTATGTAGTAATGTCATAGTATTCGTTTTTAGCAGGATCCCCATAAGTTGTCTTTTTTCCAGAGTTATCTTCATATGTCTGTTCTTTGAAACATTATTCCATCTTGTCTTTTTTTTTTTTCTCCCAAAAATTATCCCTCTATCTAGACTTCTTCAGGCTTATTCCCATCTATCAAAATTAGTCCTGAATGTTACAAGACACTGTCTGTTATGAAACTTAGTATTTTCCTTTTTCTTCCCTGCACACAAACTCCACAAAGAACTTCTAAATTATGCTCTAGCCAACTACTGGTTTCTCCAGTTTAATCAACCAGACAGCCCTGGAATATAGCCGGCACTGTAGAGGAATTCTTGGTGTAGGTATTTAAGGAACTATGGGCATAAGCTTTGAGGTCAGTAAATATTTATACAAATATATCAAATATCTCTCAATACAGGTTGGTGGCTGGCAATATTCCTGTTCTCCCAGAACTTTTCTATGGCTGCCCTTCTTTTGATGATATTGAAGTGCCTTCACTTGGAATTATCCAAGAATTTTAGTCTTGGCTTTCCTTCCATACAGAACCATATCTCTTTCTTTCTATGGCTCCAAGCTTAAGAGGCATATATGCATACTACAAATATAGATTTTTGATAAATTTTGGATGCTCTAAAATACACTTATGGACAAAACTAAAGGAATTTGTACCATTTACCATGTATATCGGGATTCAGAAAATAACTCTGTAAGATATTACAGTGACCTTTAATAAAAACACACAAGATAACCAAGTGTGAACAAAATTTCCTCTCTACTCTCTCTATGCATCCAAGCGACATCAAAGTTTTTCCACTTCCTTATGTTTTGTTCATGAGTGTATATTTTTTCTTATGTTTTCAACTGTAGGCTCTAATAAATGGGGCTCTAATAAAAGTCTAACTTTCTTTTTATTTCTACATGTGTATATAGATTAGTGGTGAACCCTTCATCACCGATGAGCCAAGCTCTTTCATTCTATAACTTTTATCATTACAGTAAAATCTGTAGAGATAATATTATTATTGATAATTGTTAAAAGAAACGGATTGCCAAAAAAATGTATTACGAATTTTAACAAGTGGCTATTAATCTAAAAAAAATTGTAAAAAAAAAAAAACTATTTAGCATCTAGCGATTGTTTTTACAACTAGCGGCCTAGGTTTGGTGACAAAGCCACAACACTAGCTTTGGCAAATTCAGAAAGCCCACCTGGAAAACATGGTTTGGGGTTATGACCCTCGTCAATGCAGGTGGGGCTTTGTTTCCACAAGATCCACAAGAGAATCATAAAATTGACAGAATACCATAGAATCAACCAATAAATCTTGCTATAAGGCGAAGCGTCATCTATTGGATCAAAAAGGAACTAAACATTAATTTAGGCTTATTCCATGATATTTGGCCAACCCATTTTCTTGATAAATTAAGAAAAGACAACCACGTATGACTTTCCTGCAGTTGACCCTAATCAGCATAGAGCAGGGTGTGAACAAATATTTCGTGTGTTAGAGGATTCCTGAAAGAAATGGGTATTTAAAGCCAAATTTGCATAAATTTACTATTCATGTGTTAAAACAATCATTATTATTATTATTTTATACATGTACGTATATAATATAGGTGTGTGGAGGGTATAAAATGATTTTCACACCACTATAATAATACACAAACAAATATCACAGAAATTATAGATAAAAAAAAAACTTTTATTTTTCAATAACAACATTAAAAATATATATATAAAAGCATTTTAAAAAAATGGATGGAAGCTCTTTATAAAATATATAATTTTATGGAGAAAATGTATATATGTCTAAAATAGAGCAAATCTATACTTGATTATTTGAAAGAAGCTTATTTTGGATCAAAATATGTAACTTAATTTTACAATATTTTGTATGGCAACATTTCCTCAAGGAAAAAAGTTACATGGAGTTTGCGTATTCCATACTCCCAGTCTATATTGGAATAATAAATTCTTTTGAAACATACAAATACGTATATGTGGAAAAATAAAAAATATAAAATGATCAGGTGTTGATATTAAAAAAACAAAAAAGTCATAACCTGACCATTCAAATGAGCATTTTATTATAGAAAAGCGCCATCTAGTGGAACAAAAATCAACTAAACATTGATTTAAGCATTGTTCCATAATATTTGGACAACCTATTTTCTTGATAAAAAAAAACAAAAAAACATGAATGTGTTTCGGGCTGTTGGCCCTCGTCAGTGTTGAGCAGGCTATACCTCAACGACCAAATTTTTGTCCCTAGAGGCTTCCAGAAAAATAAAAGAAATGGGTAAGTTAAGGTCAAATTTTTATAAATACGCTAACCATGTGAAAAAATTATTTATAATATCAACACCTGAGTTTTTTTTTATGTACTTTAAAAACTTTTTTACATACATATCTATATACAGTAAAACCCCGCTATAACGAACCATGGATATAACGAACCTTCCCTTATAACGAACCCACGCCGATTCCCAATTCCATTCCATTGAAAATACCATCGTTATAACGAACTTTGCGATTTTTAGAATAACGAACTACCCCTATAACGAACCTATTTCGGGTCCCAAAATGATAAAATCTATTAAAAATACTATGCTTATAACGAACTTAGAATTGTAATTTAAAAAAAAATTAAAAAACAAAATTTTGAGCATGTTTAAAGCTCGCGGATCGCGATTTCAAAACAATAAATTTAGCGGCATTGTTTGTTTGATTTTTGCACTTTATTTTTGCTGTATGTTGTATAAATTTTTACACATTATACTTTTTATTAATTAGAATATCTTTGCATCCATTAAATTTGAAATATAAAAAATGCAAATGGCTTCCAAAATGAAGAAAACAAAGGCATTTTAAAAACAAAAGCATTATTTCATTAAAAAAAAAAAAGGCCATTTTCAGAACTTTTCAAAGTGAAACAACATAGGCAAAATGTTAAGAACATATTAAAATAAGAGAATATAACTTTTCTATTATAAAAGATAAAATATAAAGTTATTAAAAATTGTTACAAAGAGGAATCAACTTCAACTTTTGCCGCGATCGCGATCGTACGTTTTAGAACTTAAAAAAAAAGTCCAAATAAACGGTCCCGTGATGAAACAAAAATTATTTTTATGCCATTAACTATGGTGATTTTAAAGTCAGCAATGTTTTGCATGGCAGGTTAAAAAAAAAAAAAAACGAAATCTAGACCTAGAAGAATATGGGGAAACATGAAATGGAAGAAAAACACTAACTTTATTTGAATGGTGCAATGCTTGGAAGAATGCTTTGAAACAACAAGGTATTAGAGCCATTTTTTTCAAGTAAAAATTGTATTATATAATGTGATAATGATGTTTTAAAATCATTTCATATCTTTGAATATATATTTAATAAAACTTTGCCTAGGATTTGTCTTGATTTTTAACTTAGACATAGAGGTACATGTATGTTAATCATAAGAAGAACCTATTATCTAATGATTTCTATTATTATTCAGTATTAATATAAGGAAATTAGTCAATTAAGGGAATTAAAATAAAGTGACCACTATTAAGAGGCAGCCTCTTCTTGTGTGTATGGCTGTTTTTTAATTATACGGTCTAAAATTTTTGAAAAGTAAAAAAAAATAGCCAAACCGTGGCTATAGTGAACCGTGGCTATAGTGAACCAAAAGCTCTGTCCCATTGGGGTTCACTATAGAGGGGTTTTACTGTATATAAAAATCAATGTTTGTATGTTTGTTTGTTTGTATGTCCGGTATACAAATTCGCAGTAGTTCACTAATTCAAACCAAAATTTCCATACATAGGTAAAAAAAATACGGGGAAGACGATAGGCTATTTTAAAAAATATATAAATCAATTATTAAAACTATATATTCAAATTATTCTACTTAGCTCACAAACAGCGCCCTCTATCAAAGATTAGATTATGCTGATGCAAACAAATAGATAATGCTAATAACAAACAATTATTTAAAAAAATCTTATCTAAATATATATCACTCGGGTAGATATGCACACGGGTCAATCCCGGGGCAAAGCCCGGGTCACCTGTCTAGTATGTTATAAACTATTGATGAGAGATGAAATTTTAGCTGATTTCAAATACACAAGTAATAGACCAATGGTATGCAGTCATGCCACATATTGAAAAATATAATAAAACAACTTTAAATAATTTGATTTAATTGTGATGATAAAATAATTTGAGGATGAAATACCTGACTTGAGGTGAGAAGAAGAAAGAAAAGATTACATATTTAAACACAAGTTAATTACTTCTACCCACCATTATCAACATGGCCTGTACCACGTGTACTAAGGATAAGAAAAAAAAAAAACCACAAGGTAATAAGACCCAAATCTAAATAAATCTTATAACTCTTATTATCTTGAGTTTATAGTCTACAAGTCAAATTGTTCCTTATCACAATTACCTATTTACATATTTACATAGATCTGGCCAAAGGAAAACAACACCAAAGAATTTATACAGTGATAAAGCACAATTTGGATTATAGATTATAAACACAAGGTAATAAGACCTAATCCAAATAAATAAATAGTATGGGACATTTCGGTAACAGCGTTGTTACCATCTTCAGACAAAAGTACTGAATTATAAATTTTACCTATGTATGAACACAAGGTAATAAAAATCCAAATAAATAAATAGTGTAGGTAAAATTTCTCATTCAGTACTTTTGTCTGAAGATGGTAACAACGCTGTTACCGAAACGTCACACCCTATTTATTTATTTGGATTTGGTCTTATTACCTTGTGTTTATACAGTGGTGTTATCTGACTTCACAGAGTTGTTCTACAACATTTTAAAATCAAATAAAAATTGTTTATATGTGACATATATATATACATATTAATTAAGAAAAAGGCATCTTCTTATCGTGCAACTATTCTCGTTGATTTTTAATTATTCCAGAATTGGCCATATACCCATTCTTGATTAATCAAGAAAAGCTAACCATGGACGCGTTTCGGGCTGTTGGCCCTCATCAGCGTGGTGCAAGCTGTACCTCAACGACCAAAAAAATTGGTCATTGAGTTAGCTTTTCTTGATTAATCAAGAATGGGTATTTGGCCAATTCTGGAATAATTAAAAATCAACGAGAATAGTTGATATTTATTCCGATAGATGGCGCCAGCCATCAGCAACTTTCAGTTGCACGATAAGAAGATGCCTTTTTCTTAATTTATGCACCTTATCCCAGTACAATGTTACATTTGTACTATTTTTTCATATATACATATATATTCAAATTTCAACAACTATCTATAAACAAAAGGTAAAAGACCAAATAAATAAATAGAGCGACGTTTCAGTAACAGCGTTGTTATCATCTTCAGACAAAAGTATTGAATGAGAAAATATACCATAACATGTTTTTTTTTTAAGTTACTGTTATCAAGTGTGTAAACAAGATAACAGATAAGAAGAGGATATTTTTCTATAGGAAACCTAAAATATTATTCTTAGAATTAGTAAAATATTATTCTTAGAATTAGAAGTGGAAAAAAAAACTTCTTCTTAAAACATGCTGTGATAATTATTTTCTCATTCATTACTTTTGTCTGAAGATGGTAACAACGATGTTATCAAAACATCGCAAACTATTTATTTATTTGGGATCCTTTTGTTTATAATTCATAATCCAAATTGTACCTTAGAGCAACACACTGGAATTATTTCTGAATAGGGAGGGAGATCAAGAAGGGTAATATCTTATTTAAAAAAAATAAAATAAAATCAATGTTTTCTGCAAATATACATGGTTTAATACCGTTCACAAGTTTTCCAATAATTTTGGTGTTCTTTGATCTGAGGGGGGGGACATTGATAGTATCTGGTATTGGACCAGGATAATTAGAGTCAGCTTCCATGTTCTTAATTCTATGGATTCCTTTGATCATTTCTTATAGTCCCTTAGGAAGTTGATTGGTCTTATTGAACTTATGTCAACTCTCTTTTCAGAGAACTGCCTCATCTTCTGTCAATCTATGTTTTCTTCATAGATCGCGAAATGCGTGGTGTCGCTGGAGACCCGCTGGCAATTCTCTAACAAATTCTGCAGCGGTGGCAGAGGCGGCACCATATTCATTGTACATACACCTATCCCCCAATTTACACAGTACTTGTTTTACACATTTTTGATTTTACACGGTTTTCCAAATAAGTTTTTTTTTTATCGCACTATACTAAATGCGATATTCTACTCTATACTACCTATGTTGAGAAGAATATTGGGAGGCTCTGATTCATGAGGGGGCGAACACCTATTCAGATTTGACAGTTTAATATACACCTATCCCTCGATTTACACGTTTTTCTCAGGAACACCGTGTAAATCGGGGGGATAGGTGTATAATGATATAAATAAAAAGGCATATAATAGATCAAAATATCATTTATTTTACCTGATCCAATATATGCCTTTTTATTTAAAGGTTTATTTATGGATTGCTCTATTTTCAAAACGATATAATGCTATGATGCATATATATATATGTTATATTAAAATATTATTCTATTTAAAATTATATTTCATAGATCCAAATACTCTGTTAAATCGACCGCCAGAGGTCACTCTTCCCCTATAAAAACTCGTTGTTCTTTCCCGATGGCCGGCTCAAAACTTTGTACATTATGTAAATAATCTTTTGTTTTCCTTGTTTACTCGCCTTAAGCCAGGCAGCACTTTTACCAAATTATGTTATTCATATATATTCCTTAGCTCAATTAAAGCAACCACTGATCAAGACCATTATTATTTTTATTTCAAGATTTTTAACCACGACTGCATTTCCATACCATAATCTTCAACATGATCAAAATTCAAGCAGAAAATCTATTCAATTTCATATAACATATACAGTAAAACCCCGCTAATACGAACCCTGGATATAACGAACCTTCCCTTATAATGAACCCACGCCGATTCCCAATTCCATTCCATTAAAAATACCATCGTTATAACGAACTTTGCGATTTTTAGAATAACGAACTACCCCTATAACGAACCTATTTCGGGTCCCAAAATGATAATATCTATTAAAAATACTATGCTTATAACGAACTTAGAATTGTAATTAAAAAAAAAAAAAATGTGAGCATGTTTCAGCTCGCGGATCACGATTTCAAAACAATAAATTTAGCGGCATTGTTTGTTTTGATTTTTGCACTTTATTTTTGCTGTATGTTGTATAAATTTTTACACATTATACTTTTTATTAAATAGAATATCTTTGCATCCATTAAATTTGAAATATAAAAAATGCAAATGGCTTCCAAAATGAAGAAAACAAAGGCATTTTAAAAACAAAAACGTTATTTCTCTAAAAAAAGGCCATTTTCAGAACTTTTCAAAGTGAAACAACACAGGCAAAATGTTAAGAACTTATTAAAATAAGAAAATATAACTTTTCTATTATAAAAGATAAAATATAAAGCTATTAAAAATTGTCACAAAGAGGAATCAACCTCAACTTTTGCCGCGATCGTACGTTTTAGGGCAAAAAAAAAAGTCCAAATAAACGGTCGCGTGATGAAACAAATTATTTTTATGTCATTAACTATGGTGATTTTAAAGTCAGCAATGTTTTGCATGACAGGTTAAAAACGAAATCTATACCTAGAAGAATATGTGGAAACATGAAATGGAAGAAAAACACTAACTTTATTTGAATGGTGCAATGCTTGAAGAGTGCTTTGAAGCAACAAGGTATTAGAGTCATTTTTCCAATTAAACATTGTATTATATAATGTGATAAAGATGTTTTAAAATCATTTTATATCTTTGAATATATATTTAATAAAACTTAGTCTAGGATTTGTCTTTATTTTTAAATTAGACATAGAGGTACATGTATGTTAATGATAAGAAGAACCTATCATCTAATGATTTCTATTGTTATTCAGTATTAATGTAAGGAAATTGGTCAATTAAGGGAATTAAAACAAAGTGACCACTATTAAGAGGAAGCCTCTTGCTGTGTGTATGGCTGTCCTTTAATTATAAGGTCTAAAAATTTTGGAAAGTAAAAAAGAATAGCCAAACCGTGGCTATAGTGAACCGTGGCTATAGTGAACCAAAAGCTCTGTCCCATTGGGGTTCACTATAGAGGGGTTTTACTGTATATTAAGGGGGGTCGGTGGAAGGCTGGTTAAACCGTTTGGTTTACGACCACTACGACCCGGGTTCGATCCCCGCATTGGACACTTTTTTCTGTTTAAAAAAAAAAAAAAAATGCTCCAATGGCCCCCCGATTCTTGCAAAAGTCCAACCCCACCAGCGAGTGCAAGTTACCAAACGGGGCTCTGGCATATTTGTAAGTGCAAAGTCGAACTGCTTTCACATGTGTAGACATGTGGTGCGCTTACAGTAAAAAAAAGCAGTCGCTAACTACCCACCATGATTATCATGGCCAGTACAACGTGTACTAGGGATAAGCAAAAAAAAAAAAAACTGTATATTAAGATTAGAATTTTTTTGTGTTTGATTGTTGAAAAGAGGTGCAGTCATGGAAAAGTAAAGATAATTATTTATCTTTCAAGTAGATTTTATTTTGAATTACTTGAAGTAAAAATACACATAAAATTATTTATCACTGCAATATAGAATTTATACAATGAATTCTCTCTCTATAATCGTGATTTTAATTAAAAATGTAGGGTTAACCTTACATATTTATAACAATAATAATTAAAAGTAGTATGTTCTGCATCTATGGTCAAAAATATGTAAAACAGTCAATGAATGAAAATAAAATATATGTTTAAAAAATATATATATATATATTTTAGAGTATATAATATATATATATGTTATATTAAAATATTATTCTATTTAAAATTATATTTCATAGATCCAAATACTCTGTTAAATCGACTGCCAGAGGTCACTCTCCCCCTATAAAAACTCGTTGTTGTTTCCCGATGGCCGGCTCAAAACTTTGTACATTATGTAAATAATCTTTTGTTTTCCTTGTTTACTCGCCTTAAGCCAGGCAGCACTTTTACCAAATTATGTTATTCATATATATTCCTTAGCTCAATTAAAGCAACCACTGATCAAAACCATTATTATTTTTATTTCAAAATTTTTAGCCACGACTGCATTTCCATACCATAATCTTCAACATGATCAAAATTCAAGCAGAAAATCTATTCATTTTTATATAACATATATATATCAATTGAAAAAGCCCTGTACGATTTATAAATAAATAAAACAAAGCATCAAGGGCTGCGTTTCTTTATTAAAACAAATATATACAAGCTTTCGTTTTCGTATGTGCCCGAAAGCTCGTATATATTTGTTTTAATAAAGAAACGCAGCCCTTGATGCTTTGTTTTATTTATTTACATATATATATTTTTTTTTTTAAATAATGTGCAGACTGTGCACTTTGGCATGTATTTACAAGATGTCAAAAAATTATCACAATTGTCTTCTGTCAATTTCTGCTCGACTATCATATAAACACTTCAATGACAGCTTCCATCCCCAACCATCTTTAAAAATGACGTTAAAAAAATGACTTCAACTGTCTAAGCCTAAAACATATAAAGAATCTGTAGAGGGCGATATAGGACCCCAAGACACCAGTTGACTGAAGCACAGACAGAGTTGAAGAAAATGGTTGATTCCATATGGAAAGTCACAAAAGTATGATAAGACACAATTTGGATTAAAGATTTAGAACTTCAAGTTAATAGAACCAAATCCAAATAAATAAATAGTATGTGATATTTTGGTAACCATTCTGTTGCAAAAACATCACACACTATGATTTTATTTGGATTTGATCTTATTACCTTGTACGTGCATGTGAAAATAGATCTAGACAGCCAGTTGCTTTTCATTTTAAGTTTCAATAAGGCCAAAACAAATGTTTAATTTCATTCTGGGGCAAGCAAGCACCCCTTATTAAAAAGTTGCAGGAAGTTAATTGCATAAAAGTTAGAACCATTTACTAGATTTCCATACAATGTCAAAAAGTGTTGTCTGTCAATTTTTTTTTTTTTTTGGTTAATTTTGTAAAAATGGTGCTAATTGAATGATATTGAGCATACATGTTGGCCTGGTGGGACATAGGACTAGATTCTAGTATTTCAGGAAGATGGGGGTTTGAATTCAATTAAAAATAGTGTTAATTGAGAAATATAATAATGAGAATGTGTTGGCCAAATTAAGATTCTAGAATTTGAGGAAGAGCTGAGTTCACGGTAAGAAATACTTACAGAGGTAGAAAGAGTGAATAACCAAAGCTAACATCTCGCTGTGGCCACTCCTTCATTAGTCTTCTTTGGATCTCGGGAGGCGAGGTGGAAGCACAGTCTGTCCCAGAAATCACAATCTGTAGGCTTCAGACATGGACGAGTTGCAACCATGACAGCAACACTCTGATTCGTCAGCTCCAGGTTCTGCTCCAGTTGGACAGCCACAATTCCACTACGCTCTTTTTGGACAAGTCGATGCTGGGCCATATGCAATTCAAAAATGCACCACTGAGAACGTAAGTATGCTTCACTTAGAATAGCAAGAAACATACGGCTCTTATGAATATTCTCAAAAACGTTGAGGATAATTTCTTTGCCTGGTTTAAAATCACGTTTATGAAGGCAGAGCTTCATTTGAGGCTCCAGGTGGGTCAACAGGGAGTTCTCCACCCAGTTTGAATCCTCGTCGCTATAGGAAACAAAAATGTCATATTGGTAATCAAGACTTTGTTTCCTGCAGAGGTACTTGAGGCTGTAGAGCCATAATTTAAGGTGCCACCGATAGAAGGGGTAGGTTAGCAGCAGGATCACTAGCACAATCCCCAGCAGGACCGCCAGGGTTAAGAGCAGCATGTTAATAGGTTCTGAGCATTCCGCCATGTCAGAGTCCCACAGAGATGTCCCTGCATAGTAAAAAGGCTTCTCACAGATGGCATTCTCCAGCACGCCGCGCGATCTGTTGTCTAACTGGAAGCTTACCTTCAACCTTAAAGAAGGGCAGTCAGCGCAGTTGAATGGGTTTTTCTCCAGATTCACTTGGTCCACGTCACGCAAGTCCATCAGCATAGCTTGGGTCATTCCATCGAGCTTGTTGACACTCAGGTCAAAGCGCTCCAAGGAATGGTTAGCATCCAAGATGCTGGTTGTCCAAGGCTGGATTTTGTTTCCAGAAGCAATCAGAATTTTGAGGTTTTTCATGCCTTTGAAAATATCATTCCTAAATTCATTTATATCATTCCTCTCTATCCTTAATTGAATAAGGGTTTGCTTTAAATGGATGAAGGGATTTTCCTCTGTCTTCTCAAGTTTGAGTTGGCAATCATAAAGGTGGAGGACTCTTAAATTATTCACTTTCATGAATACATTAGGGGATAATATTGTGATTGGATTTTCAGCCAGGCTCAAAACTTCCAAGGAGTGACTCATGCTTTCGAATGCAAACAGCTCTATTGTTTCCACGTTTGAATTTTGCAAGGAGAGAATGACCAAATTAAATAAGCCATGGAATTGTTGCCGCCTTATTACATTGCCTTGAAAACTGACACTGTAAAATATCAGAGTTCTCAAGTGGGGAAACATCTCAAAATTCTCATTAATTAGATTTAGCTTAAATTTTTTCGGCTGATGAGTGATTTGAAGTTCTTGGAAGGATGAGTTCTGGTTGATGGAGCAGGTGTTTGGGAAATTGAATGAAATCAACTTATTATTATTCAAGGTCAATTTCTTTAGAGTTGGAATCTTCTCATGGATTATGCATGCTAGATCGATTTTTTCGATGGAGCAATCATTTAGCCATAAAACTTCTATGGCAAGTTGAGGAACATCCTCCTTTGTGATGAACGGGAAATAATTTTTCGATAGATCAAGTTCTATCAACGAGGTTCTGGCTAGTGGTGCTAGGCTCCTGGTGGGAAATTTGCTCAGATTAATAAGGTACCTGATGTCTAAATATGCAATACTCGTGGTCTCTAAAGAAGCGGTAAGGTTGTAAAGTGAACTTTCAGTCAATAATGTTGCATGGGCTTCAAGAATTTCCAAGTTATTCAAGAAGCTTAAGGCACCAATTTCAACATATTTGATGGAACAATCGTTCAGGTTTAGATGTTGAATAGAGCTATTGTTCAGTGGCTTGAGGTCAAAGGCTTTGATGTTAGAGAGAAGTTGGTTATCAGACATGTTCAAAGTTGTGAAGGCATCTAGATGGGATAGGGCTAGAGCAAAACTGTATATTGATGTTATTCTGTTCGATGTTACATCTAGACTTTCCAAATTGGGGGTAGGATAAAAGAGGAAGGGCTCTAGATGCGAGATTAGGTTATAGCTTAAATCAAGGTGGGTGAGTAGGGACAGGCCAGTAAACACCTCAGAGGTTATGGTTTGGATGTTGTTGGCTGTCAGAATTAGTTCTTGAAGTTTGGAGAAGTTGGAGAAGTAGGTCTGATCCAGAGTGTGGGTGTTGGATTCCCTGATTAACAGGTGAACAGTCTCTGTTGGTAGGTTTTCAAAATTGGATAAGAAGAAAAAGTTCTCAGATTGACATAAAACAGAGATCTCCCCGTTGTTGTCCAGGCTGAAGTTAGAGTAAAGAGTTTTAAAGTTTAACACAATGTAATTTTCTTCTATAAGTTTGTTGGTGGCTAGGGACACATCGATGCCATACATGCAAGGTGGCATTTGTGACATATTCAAAAGAGAAGATGTTTTGTTATCATGGTCATTGTTTGTAATTACGTATACCAGAGCTCGATAAAATAATGCACAAAGTGGAGAACACCTGGGAAAACAATACCAAGGTTAAACACACAATGTGGTGGTGTAAATGTTCACAAAACAGATTAATCCTGCACAGATTGACTTTTATTTGAGGAATTAGTTAAACAAATATAGCTTGTAGGATATTTCTCAAGAAATTTTCTTGAAGTGGGGTCATATATTTAAATTTTCATAGGTATCCAAAGATCTCTGATAAAATAAAGCAAAAAAAACATCTTTTTCCACACAGTATTTTTTGGGGAAAGAAAAGTTTTTTAAATAACAGGTATTGAAAGTATACCATGGATTTTATAAACCCAACCACACCAAGTATATCAACACCAATTACAAACACACAAAGTAATAGGACCGAATCCAAATAAATAGTATGTGATGTTTCGGTAACAGCGTGGTTACCATCAGACAATAGTACTGCATAAGTTTCTAATCTATAATCCAAATTGTGATAAATTAAAATAATTAATAATTGGGAATGGATACAATTGGGAATTTTTTTAATCAAAAAAATTTTTTTATTCAGAATATTTCATGAGATTAGCTTTTAGTGTTGATAAAATTGAATTCTATTTTTTTTTTTAACAAAGAAAAAAAAAATACAATTTTATTCAAAGTGAATAAATTCAATATATTTAGAAAATAAAGACTAAAAAATTTTTAAATTTTTTTTTCTTTTAAAGACATCTTTTATGGCTGTTGAGGCTAGAACCCTATTTGTTGGGCATTCTAGATGATCAATCTTCAAAAGGCATCTTTCCTCTTCTGTATATTATTTCAAACAGCAGAACGTTACTCTCTAAGACACCTTGTTGAATTTTTTAAACTTAAGGGCCATAATAAGGCAGTATTAAGCTGGTTAAAATTTCACTCTAATAAACATCTTCATTCATTCATATCTCCACTCAATCATATTAGGATATCAAGTTGTGACCCTTGATGGGGTCTGTTTGACAACTATCATGACTGGGTAAAGTAGAATGCATCTGCCTTTGTCATTAAGACTGGGAGCACTACTCAGTGGCAGGTCGACTTAGCTCCAAAAGAAATGGCAACCTCTGACATGAGGAACAGACGCCATGTGCAGCTGCTCCTAACATGGAGTACAAACGCTGCTCATCCTGTATCCCTGGATTAGGAGCCCTTACAGGGTACTATCAGTCGGGCCAGCTGAGCCCAGGTTTTTTAGTGAGCTTGTTACTGCTCAACCTCCTCCTTTTTCATCCGGGCTTGGGACCGGCAAGCTACATCAACCAATCTACTTCTTGACATTTCAATGACTCACTCTCTTCAGAGGAATAAATTTGACATGATGTGGAAAAACGTTCTCCTGAAGAAAGTGAGACCCTGAAATGTCAAGAATTAAATAAATTATTCATGACAAGCCACAATTTGGATTATAGATTATAAACACAAGGTAATAAGACCAAATAAATAAATAGTGTGTGATTATCATTTTTATAGACTTCTATGGACCTAAGAAGTTATTCTTGTTATGAACTGAAGAAAATGAATACACACTATTTATTTATTTGGTCTTATTACCTTGTGTGTAAATAAATTATTGGTTGATATATTTTTTTCCAAGCCAACTTCCAACCAATAATAAATGATCTTCAAAAAAAAAAGAAATCTAATAAACAGTTACTTGCCCTACTTTGATCTTAGCCAAAAGGCAGAGAAGCGATAAACTTAGTTACATATGCAGTTACAAGGTCTGTTATTCAAGTATCTGACCTTCGGGTGAAAAAAAAAATCCTTCTTCTTCTTTCTTATCTCCACTCAATCATATTAGGGTGTCAATCTTGTAAAGCTTGAGACTTTTGATGGTATCTGTTGACAACCATCATGATTGGGTGAAGTAGAATGCGTCTGCCTTTGTCATTAAGACTGGGAGCACTACTCAGTGGCAGGCTGACTTAGCTCCAAAAGAAATGGCTGCCTCTGACATGAGGAACAGACGCCATGTGCAGCTGCTCCTAACATGGAGTACAAACGCTGCTCGTCCTGTATCCCTGGATTCCTGGAGCCCTTACAGGGTACTATCAGCAGGGCCAGCTGAGCCCAGGTGTTTTAGTGAGCTTGTTACTGCTCCCCCTCCTCCTTTTTCATCCGGGGTTGAGACCGGCAAAGTTAAAAAATAAAAAATGCATACCTGGAGCACTGGAAACCTAATCATCCTCAAAGTAGTTTCTTCTTGGGACTCCACCCACTTCTCCTAGCAGTGCCCCCATTGTTGGAAACATTCAGAGAAAGTCTTTTCTAACAAACCTTGTATATGCAATATTCTCATGAGAAGTATTCCCACTTATTGTCATTTTTCTTTAAAAAATAGACACTTCGGCCAGTTAAAGTTTTAGTAAATTAAATTTAATTGCCATCTATCATTAAAATTTTACACAAATGAATTTACTGGCAATGCGCTTCTTTTAAATATCATCAAATATTATCTCTACAGACCTTACTGCAATGATATGGGTTATTGAATGAGAAGGCTTGGCTCATCAGTAGTGAACCCTCTCAGCGGTTTTGCCAAATTAATCTCTAGACCGCTCTACTATTGTATTGGATTGGAATATACCCTGTATTTTCTATGGAAGGAAGCTTAGGGGTGTTTAGTGAACTATGGACATAAGCTTATAGGTCTGTAGAGGAACATACATATAATTTCAAGGTATTGCATTGTGCAAAGCTCTTCCGCAAAATATGTTTTCATAACAAATATATATTAGTAAATTAAATGGCATCAAGGATAATTTAAAAAATGGCTGCTAAATCATTCCTGGATACGTCATTGAGAGGCATGTTTTCCCTCTTAGATTAAGGTAAATATTTTGGAAGAGAGGGAGATTTTGGAAAAATGTAAACATATAGCTTAATTATGTAAAATTTTCACACCACTTTTTAAAGGTTGCCTTATTTCTAAATAAAATTAAATTAGGTTTCATTTTAGTCTTTAAATATAAAAAAATATTATTTAACTTTGAAATATTTGTATTTTAGTTAAACTTCTAAAAAGTGGTATGGAAATTTTACCCTCTTGTTTGCATTTTGCCAAATTTGTCAAAAAAAAAATCTGTCTTCCAATATTTTAAATATAATAGTGTTTGTGTTCAAAATGAATATTTCACAATTACATATTCGTGCGAACGCATCAAACTTATATATAATTTCAATATTTAATGGACTATTAATTTATTAAGCTGTTAAATAGAATTTTTTTAGTTTCGTTTGGCTTAAAAAAAAAAAAAAGATAAATTGTATAATAATAAACTGGGAACGCTCCAATATAGATACTTACGCCATTAGTTGATATTATTCATTAAAAAAACTTGGAAATTAAAAACTAAAAAACTATAATATTTCAAAATCAAAACTTGTATTTAAATGCAAACACCTTAAGGAGAATTTGAAAAAGAAAACACAAGTCAATACCTAACTCTGAACAAAAAGCCCACAGAGTTTGAAAAAAAAAATAATTAGACAAAATTTTAAAACTGTATTTTTTATTATTTTTATTTTATTTTATTAAGGACATTTTTTGTTTCATTAAGATATTTTTTTATTTCATATAAGAACATTTTCTATCCATATATTGACAACATTTTGAGGCTTAATGACGATTATTTTACTATATATTTATTACCTAATTTAGAAAGTTAATAATAACATTTAAAAATATGTGTGTAAATATAATATCGAGATTTGAAAGTTTTAAAATCGCATTCAATGTAAAAGACACAACATTTTATAGTTCCAAAACGGGCATCCTGGAATTATATAGCAATTATTGAATTTGAATAGTAGTATTTTTATTTTTCAGTTGAGAGAGAGATTTTCATATTGATACCTTCCTGCTTATTTACCTTTTGTAAATAGTTTTTTACACTTAAAGACATTTTATACTGTAATGAAAACGTTTTACACTTTAATGACAACAGTTTACACTTCAATAACAACCCTTTCATTTTTTAGGTTAAAATTTTAAAATTTATTTGCAATTTTAAAAAATATATATTTTTCCTTTAAAAAATTTTAATTGTAATACATTTATATTTTTAATGAAATTAAAATATACTTTAGTATTGTTTTTGTTGCTGTTGTAAAGCCAACGCTGGCAATAATACTCTTGAAAAGTCCATGCTACCAAACATCTGGAGGGTGAGTTGCCATTCACAGACCACATTCTTATTCTCTCTGTTTTCCCATATATGGTGACAAATGAACTCAGAAACACATGGTATGAATCCTCATGTAAACGAGTCACATTCCCCTCTATCCTTGAATCATCGCTGCATCAAGTCGTTTCCATTCTCCAAGAGGCATCAACTCCTGAAGAGATTAACTGTTTAGATCCATCCTTCAAGGTGCCTGTGACGCCTCCATGCGGAGACGATCCAATAGTCCCGGACCTGCTCGCAAAGCACCCAAATGCCAATTCGGTATTTTTTGTGGCCTCTATCGAGAATACCACAACCAATTCAAAGTAGCATTACTGAAAACCAAGCGTAAATGTTGCCTAACCTCTGCAACAAAGTTTCAGCCACTCCATGGAACGTCATACACCGTTTTATAGCATAGGGCCATAAACCCCACGGGGGTCCTCCTCCAGCATAACGATGGTTCCCCTCTTCAATCCAGAGGAGACAAGCCGCACAGTTCTAGAGCTTTTCCTTCCACCAGACCATCGACTGCACCCACCAAAAATTGATCCTCCACCCTACTCCAATGAAACTTCCTTCCATGGGAAATTTCCTGAGTCATCTACCATTGTAGAAGCAGAAAGACCCCAAGTCGAATGGGCTTAGCTCTCTACCTTGTCCTAGGTGGAGCCCCATTACATTAATTACTGGCCAATATATTTTCAAAGTGTCTGAAAATCATCCACTTTGTCCCTGGAAAGTGTGTCACCTAATTCTTATCTGTAAAACTTCTCGCACAGCCCCAAACAAGCTAGATAGGTACAGACCCATTAGGCTATTAAACAACTTGGCAAAAGTGTTTGAAAGATGCATTTTGGCCAGACTCTAATAGCTGGCAGATCGACACGGATGGTTCTTTGACAACCAATTCTGTTTTATTCATTGGCGTTCTGAAGAAGATGCCCTGGCCAAAATCACATAGTTTTTTTGACAGCAGATACTCACACTGGAGGAAGACTCTGGTAATAAGCCTTGACATCTGCAAGGCTTTCGATACCATATGGAGACCGGCTATTGTATAAAGCCTTCTTCGCCTAATTTTTCCAGACTCGCTTATTTGCCTTGTGCAAAGTTTCCTTGATGACAGAGAAGTCTCTTATTCCGCGTGGTCATTCAAAGTTTCAACATTCTCCCAACTGGGATTACCCCAAGGCTCTGTGTTAAGTCCCTTCCTCTAGAATGTTGTCGCTTGTAACTATTCCTGCTTTTTCAAATCAGGGAAAATTTTCTAGTAGATTTTGCCGACGACTTCACTCTCCTAATCCAGCTTCGTGGTCGTTTGTCTGACAGAGCTATCAAACATTTTCTTGGTAGGACGAATGCCTGGGACAGCTTAACCCCAGGAAGACAGGTCAGCATCTTCCAGTGGAGGAGAGCTCGCCTGGATCCTGGTTTAAATATTCTCGGTCAACCATAAGCCATAATATTACCATATTGAGGGTCGAATTTGATCAAACACGAAAATTCGTCTCTCATCTTAAGAAAATTGTACTCCAGACCTGAAGCATAATTCCCCGTCTAACTAATGCCATCTAGGGAAAATTTGGTCTGTCATTTTTAGCTGGAAACCGCATACTCAAAACAGTGGTTCTCTATGGAGTCTCTGCCTGGGTCTGTCACGCTTCCTTTAGAGAAGGCATCCGGAGTCTGCAGTAACTCCTCCCACGTCGCATAGTACGAGGTGGCTCTTGCACTCCCCTTTATTTCCCTAACGGGTGATATCATAATTTTCCAATTTAATCTACCATACTGTTGTAATATGGCTACAGAATAATTATTTTGAATACTCTGTTGTTTATCATCATAAATATTTGCCTCGTTATCACCCCTTACCATGCTAGTATATAATCACTTGTAAATTAAATTATAAAAATAGTTGTGCATTCTAATCAATAAATTAATCTTACTTAAACTTTTGTAATACTCGATATCACTACCGTGACAATATTGATTTGGATTACAATAATAGAGTGGTATGATAAAATTGGAGAAACCGCTGTGAGGATTCACTACTAATGAGCCAGGCCCTCCCATTAATTTATGATTGCAGTAAGAGCAATAGAAAGTTATATTTTAATTACAAAAAGAATCAAACATGTCTAAAATAGTTTACATTTCCTATAACAGATGGCGTATCATATTGTGGCGAAGAAATATTTTATTATTTAATTTAATATTATTCAATGATCAGCTCTGGATGATGAATTACTGATTGTTAGATACTTTAAGTTCTGCACAGAAGCTGGGCGCATGAGAAAGAATGCAGGGCAAAGGATACTGGAGGATAACCTATCTGTAAATAGGTAACTGAATGTGAGACAAACTTTATTTTGTTGTAAATGTTTCCTCTTCCCTCTCCTCTTGTTGATGTGTAAATACGGCGAATCCTATATGGGGCGGAATGCCCTAAATAAAGGCTTTTGTTTGTTTGTTTGTTTTAATATTATTCAATGAAAATATTCAACAGATTATAAAAATATATATTACTCTGTATTTGTAAAATCATCTTAAAATATCTCTTTGCTTGCTTGCTTAAGATTCCCTAGCTGTCGATAGTTTTGCCGACTTGTTAATAATTGTCGACTCGTCGCTTTGACGTCATCAATAAATACTTTTACATCTTAGGATATTTCAAGGCTTGATTTCTACGCTACAATATTATATTTGATATTATACTTTGTTAAACTTAGAAATTCTGTTTTTATAATATTCGCTAAATATAACTAAAATGTTAATATTATCAGATAAAATGTCGTTAATAAACTTTTTAATGTGTTCTTCTTGAGAGTGCAAACATTTGATATACACACAAAAATTTCCAGAATACCACAAATAGCCATTTTAAGATGGTAAAGCGCCATCTATCAGAATAAAAAAAAACAATTCAATGTTGAGATGAATGACTCTTAGTGCAATGGCATATGGAGGCAGAAGTCAAATCTTACATTATTTATCTAGAATAAAATCCTCACTATGTCCGTCTTCCATCAAAATAAACGTAAAAACTACACGCCATCTATTGACCGTCGCCGCAAACTAGCGGCCTCGGGTCGGTGACAAAGCCACAACACCAGCTTTGGCAAATTGAGAAGCGTCCACCTAGAGACCATGGTTTCGGGCTAATGGCCCTCGTCAGTCTAGGGCGGACTTGGCGTCATGGCGTCACTCTATGGCGTCAGCTTTTGATATTTATTTTGACGGGAGAAGCGCCCTATGCTTCTATTTTGTCAGAATTAGGGCAATGCTGGGTCATTCAGTTACTATATAATAAAACCACAAACATATGCGGGTTTTTTAAACTCTTTTATTGTGACAATAAAAATGTATAACAAATACAAATATATTCGAATTATTAAAAAAAAAAACGTTATTTTATATAGGGTTGAGAAACAAGATGGTTGGTCAGTTTCGGGACAGATCAGATGGGAAAGGGGGTCCGAGCAGCGGCTTCCGACAACACAGGGAAGTATGAATTCTGGAACGCACTGGAGAGTTCTGAAGAGGCATGAGAGGCCAGAGCGGACTTCAGATTTGAATTAGAGGCCAAACGACCCATACCAGACATCTCTGTGGTGGCTCGACCAATATTCAATCTTGGGTTAGGGGCCAAAAATTGACCACCTCCCTGTCTTGATCGGATTTCGACAAAGAGGAAGGTCGGCTGAAACTTGATCCTGTACACACACCATTCAATTATATTGATGGGGCAGCTCTGATAGAGAAGATGGGCTGGAGCGAAGTGGATCACCTTACAGGGTGTTACGCGGTGAAGAAAAGGTCCAACAAAGCTCGGAGTGATGTGAACACGGCGTTAAACAAATCTGATTCTGATTATATATAAAGATCTGTTTTAGGATTTTTTTTACAATATTCCCTGAAAGACTCAGGAAATTCACCCTGATTTTAAGAATGGAGAAGTTGAATGAACGATTTTTCTACAATGAGAAGGAATCTTCAGAAAAAAAAAATTGTCCAAAACGGGATTCGATTCTGGGTCCTAATTGTCGAAAATCGACGGTTTCCACCATTCCTCCAACAATAACCACCGAGGTCAAATTGTAATAAATACTTACTTGGGAGTCAGAGACAAACTAGGTCCAATCTTTGGCTTGACCTTGCCATGGTATTTGATCTTGAGATGACCGAATTTGATGGTGCAGTTGACAACACGTTCCCCGTAAGAGTAGTGGATCTTGCCGCAGTGGCCAGATCTTGCCGCGTCCTCCAGACCCTCCAGTTTACCATCGAAGAATTTGCCCTTCATTTTGACACTGAGGGGACCCTTGAACTTGGCCGTGAAGTTGGAGAGGCGAAGTTTATTGAGGCCCCTTGATCGAAGGATAGGCGTCGTGTTCCCTAGCAGGGCATCAAAATACCTATCTTCGGTAGTACATTGGCAAACGCCTGAAAACACACAGAAACCGCTGTTGATGTTTATTGTTCTATAGTTTGGAAAGTTTTTCATGTTCTACCTCCGAAACGTCATAAGATGATAGCAGAACACCAAAGAAGAGGAGAATGGAGGAACTACTGTGGACAATGGAACTGATGTTAGCAGAACACCAAAGAATGGAGGAACTACTGTCGACAATGGACCTGATGTTAGCAGAACACCAAAAAGAGGAGAATGGAGGAACTATTGTCGACAATGGAACTGATGTTAGCAAAACACCAATGAATGGAGGAACTACTGTCGACAATGGACCTGATGTTAGCAGAACACCAAAGAATGGAGGAACTACTGTCGACAATGGACCTGATGTTAACAGAACACTAAAGAATGGAGGAACTACTGTGGACAATGGACCTGATGTTAGCAGAACACCAAAGAATGGAGGAACTACTGTCGACAATGGACCTGATGATATCAGAACACCAAAGAATGGAGGAACTACTGTCGACAATGGACCTGATGTTAACAGAACACTAAAGAATGGAGGAACTACTGTGGACAATGGACCTGATGTTAGCAGAACACCAAAGAAGAGGAGAATGGAGGAACTACAGTCGACAATGGACCTGATGTTAGCAGAACACCAAAGAATGGAGGAACTACTGTCGACAATGGACCTGATGTTAGCAGAACACCAAAGAATGGAGGAACTACTGTCGACAATGGACCTGATGTTAACAGAACACTGAAGAATGGAGGAACTACTGTCGACAATGGACCTGATGTTAGCAGAACACCAAAGAATGGAGGAACTACTGTCGACAATGGACCTGATGTTAAAAGAACACTAAAGAATGGAGGAACTACTGTCGACAATGGACCTGATGTTAACAGAACACCAAAGAATGGAGGAACTACTGTCGACAATGGACCTGATGTTAGCAGAACACCAAAGAATGGAGGAACTACTGTCGACAATGGACCTGATGTTAGCAGAACACCAAAGAATGGAGGAACTACTGTCGACAATGGACCTGATGTTATCGGAACACCAAAGAATGGAGGAACTACTGTCGACAATTGACCTGATGTTATCGGAACACCAAAGAATGGAGGAACTACTGTCGACAATGGACCTGATGTTAGCAGAACACCAAAGAATGGAGGAACTACTGTCAACAATGGACATGATGTTAGCAGAACGCCAAAGAATGGAGGAACTAGTGTCGACAATGGACCTGATGTTAGCAGAACGCCAAAGAATGGAGGAACTACTGTCGACAATGGACCTGATGTTAGCAGAACACCAAAGAATGGAGGAACTACTGTCAACAATGGACCTGATGTTAGCAGAACACCAAAGAACGGAGGAACTACTGTCGACAATGGACCTGATGTTAGCAGAACACCAAAGAATGGAGGAACTACTGTCAACAATGGACCTGATGTTAACAGAACACTAAAGAATGGAGGAACTACTGTCGACAATGGACCTGATGTTGAAAGAACACCAAAGAATGGAGGAACTACTGTCGACAATGGACCTGATGTTAACAGAACACTAAAGAATGGAGGAACTACTGTCGACAATGGACCTGATGTTGAAAGAACACCAAAGAATGGAGGAACTACTGTCGACAATGGACCTGATGTTAGCAGAAACACCAAAGAATGGAGGAACTACTGTCGACAATGGAACTGATGTTAGCAGAACACCAAAGAATAGAGGAACTACTGTCGACAATGGACCTGATGTTAGCAGAACACCAAAGAATGGTGGAACTACTGTGGACAATGGACCTGATGTTAGTAGAACACCAAAGAATGGAGGAACTACTGTCGACAATGGACCTGATGTTAGCAGAACACCAAAGAATGGAGGAACTACTTTCGACAATGGACCTGATGTTATCAGAACACCAAAGAATGGAGGAACTACTGTCGACAATGGACCTGATGTTAGCAGAACACCAAAGAATGGAGGAACTACTGTCGACAATGGACCTGATGTTATCGGAACACCAAAGAATGGAGGAACTACTGTCGACAATTGACCTGATGTTATCGGAACACCAAAGAATGGAGGAACTACTGTCAACAATGGACCTGATGTTAGCAGAACACCAAAGAATGGAGGAACTAGTGTCGACAATGGACCTGATGTTAGCAGAACACCAAAGAATGGAGGAACTACTGTCGACAATGGACCTGATGTTAGCAGAACACCAAAGAATGGAGGAACTAGTGTCGACAATGGACCTGATGTTAGCAGAACACCAAAGAATGGAGGAACTACTGTCAACAATGGACCTGATGTTAGCAGAACACCAAAGAACGGAGGAACTACTGTCGACAATGGACCTGATGATAGCAGAACACCAAAGAATGGAGGAATTACTGTCGACAATGGACCTGATGTTAGCAGAACGCCAAAGAATGGAGGAATTACTGTCAACAATGGACCTAATACGTTTAGTATATCAATGTACCTATTTTACCAATAAGAGAGAAACAGAATTTCTATTTATAGAAACAATGGGGATTCTTGGTGGAATATCCTCAACTATTTTAATTGTTATAATAGTTAACGAAGAAAAATAGAAATAGCTGTTATTGACAAAATAAAATTATTTCCATAGATAACGACTATAAAGCCAAAAATATATATACAATAAATTAAATTGCTATGAAATCACGGAATCTTAATGGGATTTGTTTCTTTATTATGATCAATTTGGGACACCGTCTTTCAAGCTAATAGCTCTTAATTATAACCCATCTTGTTTTTATCGCAAGTAGGGATTTGATAAATAGCTATTTAGAGCTTGAAAGCTGGTGGCTAATTGTATAGTAATTAAGACATTTTTAGTTATTGCGATTTTAGGATTTCGTGAAATTTTAATATGAAACATGTCTGAAGTCTGACATTTGGCGACATCTGTAACCTCAATAAGTCTGATATATGGTATAAAAGGTGGGGAAAGAAACACATCACAAGTTGGAAGAGGAACCTAGGCAACCAGAGAGAGAGAGACGGGCCCGGCACAGCCGGGCGGCCATTCGTGTCGCACACAATCCCCAACTGTCTTAAAAGTCCCGAGGTGTTAACTGACGGACCCCAGAAAGTCGCCCCTTGGAATATCGCTGGTGTCTCAAGTGACCAGACTTTACCCTCCCTTCTCTCTCTGGGTTGTCTGTAGGTTGGCTTTATTATTCCTGGAAGAATAGATATTATGACATATATATAGCCTTTTTATTGGGGCATCCAGCCCTATACATGATTCCCCTCTACAGGATTTAGCAAAGGAAGATATTTCAAAAGTAAAAACTAGAATACAAGAAGTAATAAGGAAAAATAAAAGAGAGAAAAAAGAAAAAAAAAAAAGGAATTATGACATATATATAGTAAAAGGTTCAAGAAATATGCAAATGGGTTTATCCTGTAGGATGACTGTAGTGTGGCATGTTGGCCTCAATGTTCAGAGTGGTTTCAGCCGTGAATGAATTGTACCAAAGAACGAGACATGTTGGATGTCACCTTAGAAAAGGCTAGATAGAAAGTGAATGCAGCCGGTCTAAGGGAGTCTTATCTATATTTGAGCAAAGGGAGAGGACACCCCTGGGAATCCGACTGTTTTTAACGGACCGATGGTGTAATCGGAGACCTTCCTCCTATCTGGCGCCGGCTGTCACTCAAGCTAATTTTATTATTTCGTTTTGGTATTACACTATAGTTATATTACATATAGGGATATAAGTATACATTTATATATATTACAATATATATATCATAATATCTATTCTTCCAGGAATAATAAAGCCAACCTACAGACAACCCAGAGAGAGACGGGCGGGTAAAGTCTGGTCACTTGAGACACCAGCGACATTCTAAGGGGCGATCACTGGGGCCCGTTAGTTAACACCTCGGGATTTTTAAGACAGTTGGAGATTGTGTGCGACACGAACGGCCGCCCGGCTGTGCCGGTCCCGTCTCTCTCTCTCTCTCTCTCTCTCTCTGGTTGCCTGGGTTCCTCTTCCAACTTGTGGTGTGTTTCTTTATCCACCTTTTATACCATATATATATATATAATATATATATATATATGATTATTTAAATATTTACATATTTTTGTAAACACAATATCAATAAAATTATTTTCAGATTTATTCTACATCCCTATTAAGCTTCTCTGAATAATTCTCATTCTAATGTTATGATCAACACAAATAATATTTAACATGATCAACGCCACCAAAATTGTACTCACCAAGTATGAAGGCACACAAGACAAAAATGAAAAGCTTCATTTTGTTGATATCCCTCCTGAAACACAAATCTTATGTGAAAATACAATCTTATAAATATGTTAACTTTGGAACACTACCGTAACGCATCTTTGGGATGATTCCCTTTAGAAAAGAATTGGATCACAATATCCTTCTTTCCTCAAATCCATCTAAAAATTTCATTCTTTCCAATGAGAGTAATTGGCGCGCTGGTGAATCATATTATAAATGTTCTAATAAAAGACACAATTTGATATTTGCGGAAGAGCGATTGCTCGAAGCATTTTATATATTTATAAATTTATTTAATTCTACTGTCCTCAAAGCTTATGTCCATAATTCTTCTAAAATACCCATTCCAAGAGTCTATCAACAGTATCACTATAAAAGGAAGTTCCAAAAAAATGCAATATAACAGCTGTATGGTAGATTAAACTGGCGAAACCGCTGGGAGGGTTCACCATTGATGAGCCAGGACCGCTCATTAATTTTTCCATTGCAGTAAGGACAGTAGAAATTGTTTAATTTCAAAAGAATCATACGCGTTTAAAATAGTTTCGAATTTTGATATATTGTAGCAAAGTATTTACTATTATTAACATGTATTTTTAATTACTCTGCGTAAACTTCCCTTATTGCTTCTCTTGTATTATATCAATTCTAAATGGTGCCTTAAATAAATTGCTGTGTCATCCTGAAGTTTGTCTTTCCTAATTTTCTCTATGTTATAATATATATATTTTTTAAATAATATATAAAACACTATGAAAAAACAATAGAAAAAAATAAATAAGTGGGTCAGGTGTTGATATTAAAAATAAAGAAGGCATCTCCTGACCCACTTATCTTTTATTTTTTTCTATTGTTTTTTCATGTGTTAAGCGTCTTTACGCAAATTTGGCCTTAAATACCCATTTCTTGATTTCTCAAGAAGCCGCTGGGACCAAAAATATTTTTGGGCCCAGTGGTTACAGCCTACTCCACGCTGACGAAGGCCAACAGCGCGAAACGCGTTCGTGGATGGCTTTTCTTGATTTATCAAGAAATTAGGTTGGCCAAATATCACGGAGCAAGCTAAATAAACGTTTAGTTTATTTTTTCTCCACTAGATGGCTCTCTGCCATCTAAAAAGCACATGTGCTCGTGGTCAGAAGATGCCTTCTTTATTTTTAATATCAACACTATATATTTTTATATTATATACTATATTTAAAAAGATGCATATATTGGATTTATAATGATTTTATTGTTCAAATATTTCTAGGGGCAACTCGCCTCTCTTTATCGAGGATGTTTTTTGTTTTTTTTTTTACTAAAACATGCGAGCACTACCCTCGTTCGTAATAATTTATTGTAATCGAAATTAAAAAATAAAAATTCTTATGAATAATCCAACTCCAAGATCCGATAAGGAAACATTCCTTAATAAAAACAAATCTGCCGGAAAAACAAATATTTTTGTAAATATGTTTATATTCTCTCACACCTTCCTTCTAATACCTATAACAATCTGACAACACCAAATTTGTAAAAATATCATAGAATAAATATAATTAAAATGAAATATGTTACACATTTTATTTTTGATTATTATTGTTGATTTTAACACAAAATTGATGACGTCAGATCCATGTCAATATCAACAATATTTGCAAGCTGTGAGTCACAGCTCCAATAGGGAAGGGGCTATGTAGCGAAATATTTATTATTTTATGTATAGATTATTAATTTTGTGTCATAACTTAAATATATCATACAAGATACTGAAGGAGGACTTGAACCAACCCGATCTAGAAGATATGTACCAAACTTCCGTTAAGAAATTATACCTTCAAATGCAAAATTCAAATAATCCAACCATACAAGATAGTCTACAAAATAAAGGAAATATCAATCCCCGATTCCGACGACCCGGCCCTGACACTTAGTTAAGAGCTCATCGCCCAACAGCTGCCCTCCTGCAAGGTCCGGGGGGGACCACCTCTACTCCACGCCATGTGTAAATAGCCAGGACAAGGTGACTCGCGAGCTGTGACTCGAATGTAACACCTGTAAATTGAGACGAAATAAATAAATAAATAATATATCATCTTTTCTCCTTTATTTTATGTCGAAATGTCTATGAAATATTCATTTAAGTTACGCGTTTCTTGGCTGTTGGTCTTCTTTATTACAGCGTAGGCGGCAATAGTAGAGAAGTACAGGAGTATTTTTTAAAAAATGATATTGCAATAAGGCAAAAAAAATTATGAAATGTATGTATTGATAAAAATTATATTAATATAACATATTGAAGGAGTTTATATTTTCTAAATATACAAATATACATATTTTACGGAGAGTTTTCATGTCTAGTAGCTTATGTAGTTAGAATAAATGGAATATACAATGAGGTTTGAAGCATCAAACGGGTTGAGAAAGATCAAGACTTGAAAGCTTCCAATTTTACATATATATATATATATATAAAACTTGTGGGAAAAAAATAATTATATTTAAATAATTCTGATCACTAATTATATCCCGGAATTAACAAATTTCTCCAATTTTCGAATTTGACAAAAAAAAAAAAAAGATGGACAAAACTTAAGAAATTTGTATCTTTTAGCATGTATATCGGGATTCAGACACTAACTCTGAAATATATTACAGTAACCTTTATTGAAGACACATGAGATAACCAAGTGTGAACAAAATTGTCTCTGTCTCCATATAGACGACCGGCGACATCAGAGACTTCCCAATTCCTTAAGTTTTGTCCATAAGTGTATTTTAGCTGGCCCCATATGTTAAAATATTTACATGTATGTGA
This sequence comes from Cordylochernes scorpioides, assembly GCA_030710605.1. Taxonomy (NCBI): domain Eukaryota; kingdom Metazoa; phylum Arthropoda; class Arachnida; order Pseudoscorpiones; family Chernetidae; genus Cordylochernes; species Cordylochernes scorpioides. The sequence continues at coordinate 7,729,363 of CP092878.1, read as the reverse complement.
TACTGTTGTTGCATATTTCCAAATACATATTGGCCATGATAATATTATTTTATACTTCTCACAAATCCACGTGGTACAAGTAATGATGATCATGGTATGATATTTATCGTCTGCTTTTTACCATAAGTGCACCATATGTCTACAAAGTAGAAAACAGCCCAACTTATACACCCTTACAAACAAATGTATATTTTTCTAAAACGACCCTTGAAGTTACACCGCATGAGTTTCTTTTCGACGAAAAATCAAATTTTCATTTCAAGGTGAAATATCGACTATTTCTAACCTTTTTGGATGAGGTATGAAAGGATGAATTATGAAGAGTAATGATGAACACGGAAAAATAAAAGTGTCCAGGGGTGTCGTTTTACAAACACAAGCCGTAGTGTATTATATTGTATATTTTTCTGTCGTTCATATTTCTTTAGAAGCAAATATTTTAATATATATATATATGCGTAGATATGTAAATATACCAATTTATTATCTTATGCGTCTTTATTTATTTTAATTTCCTGTTGAAGGATATAAATTCTCGAAAGCTCATATAAATAAATAAAAACCTACTATTTTATTCTTCTCTATACGAAAATACGTACAATTGTGCCAGAGCCCCATTTGGTTACTTGCAATCATTGGAAGGGTTGGCCTTGCGAAAGAATATGCAAATATATACCACTATCATGGCCTATATTAACAAAGACACAGAATTACCCTACTCACCTGGGAAGGGTCTGGCAACTTCGAAATCTCCCGTAGTGTCGGATTAAATAGCTCGCGTCACGTGACCGTCTGAAACGGAAGTCGTCTGGGTAACTATATCCGGCTCTGCGGTCAGATTCCACCAAATTAGTGGAACCCAAACTAAAATATTTTTTCAATTTTTTTTTGCATCTATTTATAAAATAACGTGAAAATATAATATATCTTTACTAATAACATAATTATTTTAATAAACGCATACACATTATTTGTAAAAAAAAAAAATACATTATATTTATTTCTTTTTGAAAATAGAACAATCCACAAATAAATCTTTATATAAAAAGGCATATATTGGATAAAATTTAAGATATGCAAATATATATATAGGACTGAATTATTATATATTTAAATATCTTTAAATGAAAAGGCATATATTGGATCAAAATATCATTTAATTTTAAATTTATTAAATTTAATCATTATATTTAAATATCTATATGATAAGTGTTTTGGACGAAAGTAGAAATCATAGTTTTACTTTAGTATATACAGGAAAAAAGCTATGATAATCATGATTCTTTAATATTGCAGTGCTTCGGAGTATAGGACTTCAGCCCTGCCTTGTCTTACTTCATGGTTTAACCTGGAACTAGCTGGTTCACCACAGCATGACTGGAACCTTCTTCTTCATATATATGTATATATGTAAAATAGTAAAAATGTGATATTGTACCGGGATAAGGTGCATAAATTATTAAAAAGGCATCTCCTTATCGTGCAACTGAAAGTTGCTTATGGCTTGCGCCATCTATCGGAATAAATATCAACTATTCTCGTTGATTTTTAATTATTCCAGAATTGGCTAAATACCCATTCTTGATTAATCAAGAAAATATAACCACGGACGCGTTTCGGGCTGTTGGCCCTCATCAGCGTGGTGAAAGCTTTGCGCAGAGGCGATATCGTAACCAGTGAGGAACCTTCTTCTGTGGCAGCCCCGGTAGTTGGCCAGGGTTACACTCATGGACAAAACTTGAGGAAATGGAAAGTCTGGCCAGGCCTTCAGATCCAGGGGCACTTCGCAGGAGGCGAATACCTCCCGGAGCAGGGGTCGCACAGCTCGGCAACTCCAGTATCTATGGGTCAGCGACCTGTCGCGGGAACCACAGGCGGTACAGAGACATTTTGAGATTCAAAAATATTATATTGATATCATACACAAGTCAATATTATAAAATAATCATAAAAAGAGGGATACAACAACAACAACAACAACAAAAAACCTTCATTAAGACACTATTGTCTTACAAGGGGATTCCCCTAAAAGGTTATATATGTACATGAGTGAGGAGGAAAAGCAATTTAGAGGGGAGGGGGAGCAATCAGCCGTTTTCTGTGGAGTTGAGCACTTATTTCCTCATTTTATCAATCGTCTTGAAAATTTTTAAACATTTATAAACAAATGCTTTATAAAAAGAGGGATATATGAGAAATATAAAATAAAAGAGTAAACTATACACAAGTCAATAAAGTAATCCCTTGAATCAATATTAAAATAAAAACATAAAGCCTCCAGGGAAAAGATTCTTTCAAAAATATGTAATTACGAGCGTCTTTCCGAGCGTCAATCAACCGACTCTGTCACCGTTTGCTTTTATTGGTTGGCTACGGTCAAGCCACCTTTGCCCCCCCCCCCCCCTGCCGGCGGCGTGCGCCCGTTGGCTGCCGGCGAGCACGTGACTTCCCTGTGCGCGCGCATGGCGGGCGGTAGGCTATAGTTATTAACTAACATATGCAATTAATTAAGGCGCCAATTTAGAATTGCAACAAATAGTATTTGAATCAAAACATTCAATCGGGTAAAACACGGGCGTTGCCCGGGTCATTCGGCTAGTGTAAAATATGTAAAATAGTTTCTCCCGTAGAAGGACTTACTTGCCCGAAAGCTCGAGATATTTTTAAATAAAAATATTTTTGAAAGAAATATTTCCCTGGAGGCTTTATGTTTTTATTTTAAAACTATATACAGTAAAGTCCAGGAGATAAAGAGTCCAGACAGTAAGTTCTCTCCTCATCTTAAGGCTCAGAAAGAATCTATGAATTGATGACAGAGAGTGAGTGTGTTTGTATGTATGTATGTACCAAATAAAATGACTTTATGTCATGTGAACAATGCGAAATTTTTTCTTTTCTAATATAAAACAACCTTCCATTGCTCTTTCTACGATGAAATAAAAATGTTGGGAGGGTTTACCACTGATGAGCCAGGCCATCCCAATAGTTTGTCATTACAGAAAGGAGACAGTAGAAAGTTATTTTAAATTAAAAAAAAAAAAAATTGATCTTAAAATAGTTTCCAGGTTCACGCATAGATGGCGGTCTATTATGTCATTCTAAGTGATATTTCGATCAGATTTTGATCATCATCAGAGTGGTGAAATCAGCAAAGTAGATATCAAAATTTATATTTATTTTGTCGTTTCACTCATTGAGATTATCCAAGGATAGATTATAGGGATAGATTATAAGGATAAATTGAGAAAAATACATCTCCTAATTGTACAACTAAAAGTTGCTGATGGCTTACGCCATCTATCGGAATAAATATCTAGAATAATTTTAAAAAATCGAAGATTAGTTGATATTTATTCTGACAGATGGCGCAAGCCATCATCAAATTTTAATTAAACCATTAGGAGATGTCTTTTTTCTTAATTTATTCACTTGATCCCAATACAATTTCACTTTTGTACTGTTTTTCTCCAGGAATACGATTCTTTTTTTTTTATGTTATTCATATATTTATCTTTTATCTTGACAGTCCTACTCTATGCAGCTCCAATATGGGCACATGATCAAGCCTTAACCTTAGATAGAATCCAGGATACCTTTCTCAGACGTTTCCTGTGCCTTTCAAGCTATACTCCGGGCTATATTTTGAGGGCCGAAACAGGAAGAAACTCTCTTGATATCACAGTGAAAAAATTAACTTTAAAATTCTGGACTAGAATTCTGAAAATGGACGGCAGCAGGCAATTTCTTCAAAACAGAATATCGGACTGGTAAAAAGTATAACAGAGCTACTTAATAACACCGGCTTCTCATGGCTTGTTGGATGTACAGACTTCAATAGTCTACAAAGATACATCCCCCTAATTATTAGAACGGCAACCGATCAGTCCTTGCAGCTCGATTATGTAAGAATAAGAAAATCAGCGCTCTACTCTCACTATAAATACTTTCATTCATCACCTACAATGGAATGCTATCTGAATGACAATATCCCCCTAACCTTAAAGAGAATCATTGTACAAGTAAGAAGCCTTTTTTGTAGTACAGAGAATTAATCATGTTTCACTATTGAAAACTAAGATAATAAAATGCACCTTATGCAACGGTGAATTTAGTCTCGATTTTCCACACTACATGTTCTACTGTGCGGCAATGGAAGAAGAGAGAGAAATTCTTCGTCAAGAGACCGGCTATAATAGCAATTCGCCTTATGTTTTAATGGAAAAAGTAGTAAAATCCAGACCCTTTGCATTCGCTTTTTATAAATACTGGAAATCAGCTCAATCAAAATGTTTGTCACAGATACCGGATCCAACTCGATAATTGGTCGAGATCAATACCCAATACATATTTATATATAACTATGATGCTAACCTGTTATTTATTTATTTTGTCCTACCGGGAGAATCCTGTATGGCACGTGTGCCCAATAAAGGCTATTGTTGTTGTTATTTATTGTATTTATCTTTCGGGAATAAAAGCTCTAGAGATATGAGTTAACTTTTTTTTTTAAACCTATACCTGGAAGCCCCTGGATGTTTTCACCTTAACTCATTGATTATGCTCAATAGCGGCTAGATGGTATTGTGAGGTTCAGAAACATGTGTTACATCTATGTCTTTTCTTGATTTATCAAGAAATTGGGTTAGCCAAATATCAGGGAACAGGTTAAATCAATGTTTAGTTGATTTCTGTTCCACCAGATGGCGTTCTGCCTTCTGTAAAGCACATGTGCTCCTGGTCAGGATATGCAATTTTTATTTTTGATCTATGTCTTTGTTCTTAAAATATTAGACAAAAAAATGACAAAAAACCACGTAGTCATTTCCTCTCCTCAAATTGTAGCCAAGAACTTTGCTCCATTTCCAAATCACCATCAGTAGTTTCCGGATATCCTGTATTGATATCTCGCAGTTAATTGGATGATATGAATACCACGTGACCTCTCCTAATTATCCCAAGACATCCTTTGGGGAAAGAGAAAGGAAGATAAATGATGGAAAGTTTCCTAAGTCTGGAAAGTTACTCCACGGTATTCTACATTTCTCCAATTCCCTTTCGACACCGTTCCTATACTGATGATGGCCATAGAACGAAAGCCATTGTATATGATTAATTTACATAGTCTACACGTTGTGTTGTAAATGGCAATTTTGTGTACACATTTCATACGGTGTACATATTTCAAGCTACTATTTCTAATTACTATATGCAAAATTTGACATCGAATGTGTAATTTGCGTGCTTCCCAATATTTAATTATGTTAATTTCACGATGATTTGTATATAATTTCATATTTACACGCAATTATCCTAATTGTGGATATGGCGTGTCTTTGCAACTGTTAAATAAATAATAAAATAAATTCTATACAGATTGTTAGCGTTTTGTAGAATCTGGGAATTTGTAAAATCGGGAAGAGGGAGGGGGGGATATTAGGATATATATATACAGTAGAACCGTTCTGTAAAAGACACCTAATTTCAAAGCCAAAGTGTCCTTTAGGGAGAGGTATCCTCTTACCGGAGAGTTGCTTAATAGTAAAAATGGTAGTTTTGCGAATGAAAACTGTCCTTTGTAGAGAGGTGTCCTCTAGTAGGAGTGTCCTCTCATGGAGGTTCTACTTTATTAATAATATTTATATAAAATATAAATATTAAAATAATACAACAAGTTTATGGAGATGAGATTATTTTCATTTTATTAATAGTGCATTCTCAAGCTTATATAATAAAAAATATGATTTCGGGCTAATGGCCTTTGTCAGTCCAGGGCTTAAATGTTGTTTCTTATCCCCTTGTGTAAAGATTACACAAATTCCATGTGAATGGGCTTAAATAATATTGAATAATTGCGATAGAGAAATCCTTATTGTCAAACCAGTTATACTACCTCTCTTTAGGTAAAAAAGAAGAAGAATTACCCTTTATTTGCATATATTACATTCGTGAAAAATAATAGGTTAGGACTAACACTATAGAAAAACACCTTTTATTTCATTCTAAAAAAATATTTCTTTGGAAGGGAAAAAACAAAGAAATATAAAAGATAACAAATCTTTCATATAAAATAAAGAAATATATAAAAAAAATATTAATATCCAATTAATACATTGGATTTCTGAATATAATAAAATGGGAATAAAGGCAGGTTTTATCGGCGAAAGCATTGTATTTTTCCTTGACGATATCGAAATAGCCGAAACCTTTGAAAACCCGCCCCGGGATCGTGGAGTAACTTTGGTCCCAACTTTTCCTCTTGTAGTCGCTGTACACGACAGCTTGGATTCTGGTGTTTACGATTAGGTATAAGGCTTGGTGCCAGCGTTGCCCGTAGGTTTGACTCTGTGGGGCCAGCAAGATTCTTAGGCATCTGCCGCCTATCGATCGTGAATATTGGTCTAGTTTGAGGAAACATGGGATCCCATTAACATCCTGTGGATCAAGATCGGCTGCTGTTGAGAAACAATCCTGAATGCAAATTCCGGTAGGAATATGGGTCATATAATCGCTGTTTCGTTTATGGTTTGGATAGAATTGGATTGCGATTTTTTCCATTAACTGATCAGGTGAATATTTTGGAAAACCTCTTTCCGATTTCCATTTAGAAAGATCTAAAAAGGATGATGAATCTGTATATCCTGTATTTATGATTCTCTTTACTAGTTCAGTGTTAGGATCAGGCATATTGGTTGGTCTGTATTGAGGGGTTGTCGTTATTCGAGAATTCTCAATGAATTCAAGTAATCTGTTAAAATTATCTTGAAGTTCGTCGTGTTCCTTCTGTAATTCCTCTAAGGAATCCTTTAAAATATCATAGTCAACGGTCAATGTTTGGAGTCTCAGCTTAGTATGAATACCCAGATCTATGATGGACTTTTCATTAGCGTCTTGGGATTGAGCCAATTCCTGAACTTTTTCGTGAAATTTGACCTTGATATCATGGTTAGTTTGATTAATTATCCCGATAAATTCAGACATTATCATATTCACATCCTTGGTGTTAGTTTTTATTGTGTTTTCGTTCTTGTCCACCGCGTCTATACTAGGTTGGATTTTTGAGATTTCTTTTAATAAGGTATATTTTTCTTTTTTCAACATTTCAACTTCTTCCTTTAATTGTCCTTTACTTTCTTCCAATTTCAAAACTTGTTTTTTCGTTTTCTCTTGCTCTATTTTTAATTCTAAATATTGCAGCTGATCAGTCTCTCTATCTTGTTGTATTTTCTTAATTTTTTCTGAATAAAAGTTGATCTGATCTTGTAAATTGGCTATTTTATTATTTTCCTTTTCATTGCAAAATAAATTTGAACTTAAAACTTTTAGTTTTTCACAAATTAGCGGATAATGAAATTGGATATCATTCTCATGCATTTCTATATTTTTATCTAAAAAATTACATCCCAAATGTCGTAAAGAACAGGTCGATTTCTTTTCTGGACAGATTTTAAAATGTTCACGTGCTTCTTTCTGCAGAAGACTTATATTACAAAATTCACAAGTAATCATTTTCTCTGGACAAAAATTCGTGTGATAAGGAATCTCTTTTTGCAAAAAAATGCCATTACATGTTTCACATTTTACATTACGCATTAGACATTCCTGCTTAATGTGATATGACAAATCTTTTTTGCAAATATTTTTGCCGCAAAAGAAAGGACAATCATATTGTAAATAAATACAATTTTGTTGATGCTTTTTTAAAGGCTCCATTTCAGTAAATGTTTGTCGACATCCAAACCTTGAAAATAAACAATATAATATATGATTAGACATTTCTATTCGAAAATTGTAATCTTGATTCGGTAATTGAGAAAGGTCAACGTAAACACACCTCCGCCATTTAAAGAAAAGTTGTCTATGAATGTATATTTTGAGTTTGATTTTTAAAAATCTTTAAAATGAGATTTTTAAAATAAACAGATATAGAAAGTGTAATTTTAAGAATTTTAAACAAATATCCTCTTAGGTATATTTTAGCATGTGCATAAACAATAGTTTTGTTACATATTTATTCACAATTTTATTAATATAAAATAAACTATTTTACCGCATTTTCACAAATATAAATACATTTGCGGAAATATAAAAATTGCTTTCAAAATATAAATTATATCAGTAAAATTTTTCATTTTTATTTACATTTTAAATTTGTATATTTTATTTAAAGCTTTTTATTTAAAGTCAACTGAAGGTTTCTGATCGTTTGTAGCATTTATCGGAATATTGGACACATTTAATTATTGCTTCAAAAATGTCCTAATCTTTTTTAGCCCACCCTATAGGTTAATTTATTACGTTGTATTCTATATATTTTTATTTATATATTAATTATACATTTATATCCATAGTAAAAACTCATTTATTTGCGTATTTACATTTTTTTTTTAATAAATTAGTGTTAATCTCAAACACTCTCCTTTAATTTTTATCATTATTTTAGAAATTTGTAAAAACTAAGATTACTAAAAATGTATTTAAATTTTATGACAAAATAATCTATATATAATATTTAGGATTTTTAATTAAATATAATTTCGCTGAAAATATTTTGATTATGTTCCCTATTTTATTTCTACTCTGTTTTGCTTGCCTTACCAAATTTTAAGGTATATATATGTGTAGTTCAATTATTGTACATTCCAGAAACGAGGTTGATCAAATAAATTAAGTGTTCGTTTCTTATCAAAATCGAACGCCTGATATCAAAAATTCAAGATGGAGAATCCTATGCAGAAGATTTATGAAAGATTCCCACCTAGGCTTCACTTTGAGGAAGGTAACGTAACTTTTAGAAAGGGCAGATGGTTGGGAAATGGAGGTTACGCGCTTTGTTTCGAAGCCATTTCAGAAGAAAACGGCAAAGTATTCGCCTGCAAAGTTATTCCAAAGAAGATGTTGAAAAGAACCAGACTTCTTCGCCTTCGAGATGAAATTAAATTCTTATATTCACTTAAGCACAATAATATTGTAAAACTTCATTTTCACTTTGATGACAAAAATTATTTATTTCTTTTTCTTGAGCTCTGTGACGAATCTTTATTAGATCGTTTGAAAAGTAATGATTTTGAGCCAACAAAAATTCGATCTTACTTTTTGCAAATCGCGTCTGCTTGCAGCTATATGCATAAAAAGGGGCTTGTTCATCGTGATTTGAAACTGGCTAATATCCTGTTGAAGAATGGTAAGATAAAAATAGCAGATTTTGGATTATCGATTCAATTAGATAGTCCAGATGATAAAATATTAACGAAAGTTACTGGTACCAAAGCGTATCTTGCACCAGAAGTTTTAAGCCATCAACCAAGTGGCGTGAAAGCGGATTGTTGGAGTCTTGGATGTGCCCTTTATGCATTAACTTTCCATCAATTACCTTACAATGGTGAATCCAGAAGAGAAATACTCACTAACGTATTGACTCAGGATACTCCGATACCTTTTACTACTGAAAAATCTTTAAAACAACTACTTATAGGTCTACTTCAAATTGATCCGGAAAAAAGGCTTTCAATGGATGAAGTTATTAATTCTGATTTCATTCGTAAAGGTTGGCCTCTACGTAAAACAATTAGGGAATTTTATAAAAAAGTAACACGCAAATTTAATTTATAAAATTTAGCGCTATATTGAATTAAGCTTTGAGGGCAAAACTAAATTTTTTAAAGCGTTTGAATATAAAAATTTGTTATCTAAGCATATAACACTTTTTAATACTGTAATTTTAAATAAATTGTATTATAGTTTTTAGTGTAATACCTGTATATATTTTGTTCAAAAATGTTATTTTGAAAAGCAAATATACCTCAGAATTCCATTGATTAATTTCAGAAAAATTTAGGAAGCAAAGGATAAAATATAGTGCAAAACATTTATTTAAATAAAGTTTGAAAAGAAATAAAATAAGCTCTACAATATATTTTTTCTCTTTTGATTTTTTAATATCTTGAAGAATTATTTGTATATAGTTGTTTTTGTAACGCATTTGTATATGATTAAAATATTAGAAATAAATTATTTAATACTATTTGATACTTGTATTTGTTATCTCAAGATTTGTAATTAAAATTTTGTAAACTTTAATTTGTACTTAAAAATAAATGTATTTATGTTAAAAAAAAGACTAGTGTGATATTTTTTTAAAAATTATTCTGAATTCTTTTTTTTTTTAGATATACACACACATACATTATACGAGCATTTATCTCATTAGAATTGCATTATTATCTAGAACAAACATTATCCATTTTATAAATACATAAAGATTTTTAAAAAATTAACTGCTTCTAATTAATAAAAATTTTATATATTATTTTGAGTTTACGAATGTATGTTTGTGCCTACATGAGAGGAATCGCTCTTTCAGTTAATTTTTTTAAAATTACCTTTAAGCTATTTTTTTTTTTTATCGAAGAAAAAAATTTCTTAGTTTTCTACATATTTAAACAAATCTTTAAATATACATATTTTACGAATTTCCTTTACAAAAAGAAAAATATTTATTCTATAAGCGTTAAATTAATTATATTTGAAATAAAGTTTTCAAGAGAACACAAAAACTAAAATATAATAGAAATATCAGAACCTTCTTATATATAATTAGGATAATAGGATGGACCTTTAACGGAAAAAAATACACATATATATACTCTACCTATTTGACAAACAAATAAAATGATCTGAAAATCAATAATAAAATAACCTATCAAGCTGTCCCATAAATAATGACTGTTTGGAAGCGACCAATTAAAGACACCACATCTAAGCCAAAAATGAGTTTATTTAAACAATAGGCACCATTAGAATCACAGCACTTATGCCAACGTGATGGTGACATTTTAATGCCATTTTCATAAAAGTCTGGTTGTCTTGAGGCCAAAAAATTCAAAAAGGCGTTTTCCACATATCTCCGGTTGATCAGCCGTTTTCCATGAATAAAGTTATTGAAGTATCTGCGCCCATATTGCAGAGGGGAAAAAAGGTAACAGATTATCTTTTTGGTCGCAGTGGTACAGCCTACTCCACGCTGACGAGCGCCAACAGCGCGAAACGCGTTCGTAGATGGCTTTTCTTGATTTATCAAGAAATTGGGTTGGCCAAATATCAGGGAACAGGCTAAATCAACATTTAGTTGATTTCTGTTCCACTAGATGGCGCTCTGCCATCTAAAAATCACATGTGCTCCTGTTCAGGTTATGCCTTTTTATTTTTAATATATATACAACCCCCAAAAAAATGTATATACAATTTAACGTCTTTAACGACGCAAATAGAGAAAGGGGTTGTTAAGCGAACATAATAATGTACTTACTTAATGAAGCTGTGTATACTGATGTAGTTGAGATATTTTCTAAAACGCCGTGATATAATTGGATTAATATTACTTATAAACGTTCTTCCCTGATTTATAATATTATAACATAAATAAAGCTTCCAGAGTTAAGTTTCTTGTTCAAATTTTTATTTTCAAGTTTTCGGACTTGTCAATTCTTTTACAGGAGTATCACATTAATAAATATTATTATAAACATACTATTTTTATATACAAACTAGCGGACGTACCCGGCTTCGCCCGAGGTTTAACCCGAGTAAAGGTTTGTCTAGCGAACATTTGTTAAAACAATTCTCTAAAAACTTATTTAAAAAAAAAAGATATATTTTGATAATTTGAAACTCGTAAATTTGAATCTCTCGATAAAGTGAACATTTTTTCCCGGTCCCTGTGTGCCGTGTCATCCTGAATTTTGTCTTTCCTAATTTTCTACATTAGAAAATCATAGTTTTATCTAGTGAACATTTTTTCCCGTGTCACATTGCCGTGTCATCCTGAGATAATCTTACTTTTGATAAATAATATTTAAGATAACAAACTTAGTGATAAGAAAACTTGTTATCATCGTCACAATGGGGGCGCTGCTTGCGAGTTAAATCTACAAATCTGCAAATAACTCTAAGGATATTCAAGATATTCAGGAAATTATTTTTCAAAAACCTTCCCGGTGATATACCTAATAATATCCCAAAATTTCACGGCGATTGGATGTATGGTTTTTGAATCTATAGAGTACAGACAAACAGACAGACATTCAATTTTATATATATAGATTAATTTTTACATATTTAATTAATTTACATATTATCGTGATACTCCTGTTGAAGCACTGACAAGTCCGAAAGCTTGAAAATAAATAATTTGAACAAGAAACTTAACCCTGGAATCTTTATTTATTTTATTATATTAATATTACTATTAAATATTAATAATGTTTAACGCCTTGCCAAACGTTTTAATTTTTACTCGTTCCTGACGAGGACAAAAGATTTTTGTCGAAACGTCGAGATAAATAAAAGATTTAAACTGGCCGAAGTATCTTTAATAATAAAAATAAAAAAAACTAGGAATGCCGGCCAGGCAGCCCTATCTTTATGACACTGTTCTCTCTTATGTTGTTATTTTATGTTATTTATTATGCCTATGTTATTGGTTATGTTATCTAATGTATTTTTTTTTCAAAAATAATATTGTACGTATCTTCTTCTTTCTTATCTCAACTCAATCATATTAGGGTATCAAGCTTGTAAATCTTGACAACCATCATGACTGGGTGAAGTAGAATGTGTCTGCCTTTGTCATTAAGACTTGGGAGCACTACTCAGTGGCAGGCCGACTTAGCTCTAAAAGAAATAGCCGCCTCTGACATGAGGAACAGACGACATGTGCAGCTGCTCCTAACATGGAGTACAAACGCTGCTCATCCTGTATCTCTGAATTAGGAGCCCTTACAGGGTACTATCAGCCAGGCCAGCTGAGCCCAGGTTTTTTAGCGAGCTTGTTACTGCTCCCCCTCCTCCTTTTTCATCCGGGCTTGGGACCGGCAAAGGCGAAGTTGTACGTATCTTGAAATACCAGAGCATAGGATTTTTCTTAAAAATAATATTTCAAAAAATATTTAAAATGAAAAAAAAAAATAAAATAGAAAAATAAGTTTACTTTAAATTCATCGAACATACGCGAGTCAATTTTCTACAAAACAAAATAAAATTAAAAGCAGACGCTATTTTATTTAAAAATAAAATTTAAAAATGTATATACAGTTAAACCTGTCTATAGCGCACCCCTCTTGGGACTCACCAAAATAGTGTGCTATAAAGAGGGGGTACTATAGACAGGTCACTTTTAATGTAAATCGCATCGTACTACGTATTTAAAATCAGGCGCTATAGAGAGGAGGCGCTATAGACAGGTTTAACTGTATATTAAAATTATTTTAAGATAATATATATATTAAATTTAAAAATCCTAAAAAAAAATCCCAAAAGATTTTATGGTTTAATTTAATTATTCGAAATTTTACTGATGAAAAAATATTTTGGCAATATATATTGGTTAATAGAGTCATATATATATTTACAAACAGTTCTCTAGATAAAATTGTAAAATAATCAAATTTCGGACATTTCAAAGTGTAATGACATTTAAAAATTGCCAGACGCCGCGGTGTCATTGCCTTCAGGTCATCCTTTCATCTTGCCGACAGTCTATGCCGCCGTTGCTGAATCATCCGAAGTGTCATTCTTGTTGTTTTGAAGAAAACCGCACATCCAATTCCAGCTCAAAAATAACTTTATTAGGTGCTGCTCAAAAAGATCAACATATTTACATATATGAAAAAAAACAATAGAAAAAAAGTGGGTCAGGTGTTGATATTAAAAATAAAAAAGGCATTTCCTGAATAGCACATGTGCTCCTGGTCAAGATATGCCTTTTTTATTTTTATTTACATATATATAGCAATAACACGCCATCTATATACAACGAATGAAAACATTAAGACGCGAATATTTCTTTTCACAAATAAATCAAACTTCTACTGTTCTTACTGCGATGAAAAAGGTTTCGCCAATTTTATCTACCAGACCGCTTCTTTCATCGCAGTAAGGAAGGTAGAAGTTTGATTTATAAGAAACATTCGCGTCTTAAGGTCTTCATTCGTTATATACATATGTGGCGACTACACTTTGTTTCAGCGAGCGCGAACTGGGACAAAACTCCACTACACACACACGGGCAGTGGACGGCCTCGGCAACCGCGAGCGTCAACCTGACTACGCATGCGCGTGGGGCGTCTTCCGACACTTGATCTGGCACGCGCGGTAAACAAAAAGGCTTGCTCCAACGGCCGTTACTTCAACCGTTACTTCTTTTCTCTTTATATATTTCTGGCTTTAAATAAATTAATTTTAATTATAATTTTATCAGCAGCCTTTCCACAAGCCACACCAACACATCACGCAACCATCCCATACATATACGAGGGCTGTGTGTGTTCAATAAGCAAGGTATAAAAAAAAAGAAAGAAAAAAAACTTGGTTTTGGAAAATGATTTTTTATTTTACAACCTAGTCTCCATTAATCTCCACACACGTGGTCCAGCGATATTCTGATTTTTTTTTATCCCCTCGGAAAAGTTTGATGTTTCAAGGTCCTCAAAGTATCCATTTACATCGTCGATAACATCTTCATTTGATGTCCTCCCTCCCAGCTATTTATTTAGATTTGTGAAGAGGAAGAAGTCACATGGGGCAAAATCTGGGGAATAAGGTGGATAAAGGACCAATTGGAAATCTAATTCGAACAATTTGGCAGCAGCTACATTCGACCTATTGGGTGGAACATTATCGTGGTGAAAAGGGACTTTTTCTGAGCCAATCCCAGACGTTTGGCACGTAATTCTTCCTTTAATCGATCTACAAGTGTTACATAATACTCTCCTGTTATTGTGTTTCCATTTTCAAGTAGTCAATTAGAATTTTCCTTGGGATATCAAAAGACAATGGCGATCACCTTTCCGGCTGACACAACAGTCTTTGCCTTCTTTGGAGCCTTTTCACCCGGACCTGTCCACTGTTTTGACTGCTGTTTGGACTCTGGGATGTAGTGATGTATCCAGATCTTGTCTACCGACACAAAACGACACCAAAAGTCCCAAGGATTAAGAGCAATCAACGATAAACACTGCTGGGAAATATCTGTCCGATGTGTTTTTGGTCGATTGTAAGCAATCGCGGCATCCATCTGGCACACAGCTCCTTTATCTGTAATTTTCCATGAAAGATATGGTGTACCTTGTCTAATGAGATGCCCGTAGTCTCAGCTGTCTCACTTATCTTCACTCGTTGATCTTCCATAACGATTCAATGGATTTTTGATACCATTTGTAGCGTGGTTCTATCCATAGACCGTCAGGGACGTGGTTCATCTTGTGTTGATTTTCGGCCATGTTTAAATTCATTCATCCAGTAATAAATGGTCTTAAATGATAAGGCTGAGTCTCCATGGACTTCGTTCAGTTCGGCTTTAATTTGGCAAGCCGTTTAAAAAAGAAATGCTTGATAACAGCTCTAAATTTATTTTTATACATTTTGGAATCAATCACTACGAACTTTCTAGAAAGCGGAGGTTTAACGTCGTAAAAAGGAACCTCCTTCTAGCTCATCACGAACCGCCCGATAAAAAAAAAGATCTTTAAAAAAGTAAAAAAACAATAAGAATTACTCCATTTATAGCGCACTTTTTTATTTATTTTACAAAAAAAAAAAAAAAACGCTTCCTAATATATTTTCTGTGATGTAAATATATAGGGTGGGCCTGGCTCATCAGTAGCGAACCCTTCCAGCGGTTTCGCCAGTTTAATCATTACTTACCACTACTGATAAGCCAGGCCCTCACAATATTTTCTCATTACGATAAGAATAGTAGGAGGCGTTATATAAATGTGTATGGACATTCCCAAGCTTTCCACTCTGCCTCGACCACGACTGCCTGTACTCTGTGAGAACTTTTAAAGGTCTTCCAAGGTACAGAGAGGTACTGGAAAACTCTCCACGCCCTGACTGTCCATCTCGGTTACTACAGGTTTGACCCTCGGTTACCACAGCTATAGCGAGAGTCGACAGGATACCTCATCACAGATAAGTCGACAGGACCTTATCACATATATATATATATATAGAAAAAAACCCGTGATATAAACGAATGCATATTAACCCAGGTTCCTGCAGCATTCATATGTCGCCAACTACCCGGGTTGTCCTTCTCACACAGATTTAAATACACTAATGTGGGCAAAACTTATGAAGTTAAAAAGTCTTTGATGTCGCCGGTCGTCTTTTTTTTTTTTTTTTTAAGGTGAGAATGGCAATTTTGTTTACACTTGGTTATCACGTGTATCTTCAATAAAGATCACTGTAATATCTTTTAGAGTTATTGTCTGAATCCCAATATATACATGCTAAAAGGTACAACTTCCTTAAGTTTTGTCCATGAGTGTATTTTTATACATTTTATTTACAATGGCGGTGGGGGAAGTTCAGGTTATTAGGAGTGACATCAAGCATATTCATTTCTTGGAAGGTTTTTTCCGGCGATGACAAGTTGAGGATTCCTAAAAAGAAGAATAATTTGATGTAGGAAATATGTACATAGCTAGAATTACAACGGGAATAAGTTAAACCAAGACATAGCCTATGCAGACACACACAAGAACAGAAAGACTGACTGTTGTATTATTTTTGGTCTTCCTTTTGTTATTAATCTATTATTAATAAATGAGGCAATTATAATTATATTAGTTATATTTATTACATAAATTTTACAGGGCACATCACCTTCTTTCTTTTTACAACAAAGCACACAATTACATACCCATTGATGATGATCTTAATACAACAACAACAACAAAAAGCCTTTATTCAGGGTCACTGACCCTATACAGGATTCACCAGAGGTATGCATAAGAACAAAGCAGTGAGACAAAGGAAACAACGATATAGACAGAAGAAAAAGAAAAAATAAACAAGAAAGAGAAAGAGGGAAGCAAGAAAAACAACACAAAAAGAGTAGCAGTAAGAAAGTGAGGAGTGAGTGTCACTTTGCCTTCTTCTGAGATATGGACTTGTGGAAACCATAAAACGCCGTAGCAATATACTTATTCTGGGTCATATTGTCAATTATTGATGGAAGTGAAGCACAGAGTTGCCTAGTTTTGGATGATCTTAATACTTATTCATGGAACACATTATATAACAACTGTCACTTCACCATGTAATCTTTCTCGTCATCGTTAAATATGTCGCGACAATAGAAGTTTATGTGGGAAATTCTTGCTTTAATGATTTCTTTTACTATATACAGATGGAGCTTGATATCAATTTATCCCTAACTTGTCAATTTATCCCTAACTTGTCAATTTATCCCTAACTTGTCAATTTATCCCTAACTTGTCCTTATTTGTGGAATAATGGAGATTCACTTCGGGACAGCGAAGGCTCGGGTGACTGTAAACAAACAAGCCCCAGCTGCGCCAGCCGGCAATAAAAGAGGAAGGGGGAGCACGACCTGGTCTGCTGCTGATCCAGTTTGGTGTTTTCCTCTGTCCTCTTAACTACCTTATTCCCCAGATTTGGCCCCATGTGACTTCTTCCTCTTCCCAAATTTAAAGAAATAGCTGGGAGGGAGGACATCAAATGAAGAGGTTATCAACGATGTAAATGGATACCTTGAAACATCAAACTTTTCCGAGGGGATAAAACAAAATCTCCTTTATGCTATTTAGTGATCTGATTTAAATCCTTGCAACAGTCCACAAAAGAATCATCACTGCGAATTCTTCTACCGAATTTCGCATCAGTGTTTTGTGAATCGATTACCAGACTTTTCTGCACATTATTGTTTATGGAAGAGCATTGTTCGATATTTATATGTAATTCTACTGTACAAAAAGCTTATGTTCATAGTCTGATTGAATACCATTTCTAAGATTCCACCCTTCAGTATTAATATATATAGTCACGACCGTCTTTCCTCATCGGCCTCTGTCACGGATGCGCGCGCACAGGGAGGTCACGTGCTCGCCGGCAGCCAACGGACGCGCGCCGCCGGCGGGGGGGGGGGGGGGGGGGGGGGGGCATTACGTCACTCAAGGTCACCTACGCGCCAACGATGACACGTGATCGTAGCCGTCCAATAGGAGGGCGCCGGCCATCCGTGACAGAGGCGGCCTATGACTGATTGATTAGGATTAGGATATGCATTTATTTAAGGCGCCAAATTATAAATGTAACAAATAGTATTTGAATAAAATATTCAATCGGGTAAAACACGGGCGTTGCCCGGGTCATTCGGCTAGTAGCATATATAAGCAGAATTTTCCAATACATTATTAGAGCTCTAAGAAACGGTCTGGTAGATTAAATTGGCGAAACCGCTGGGAGGGTTAACCACTGATGAGCCAAGCCTCTCTTACCTAATAATTTCTATGATTCAAGGGGAAAATTGTGAAAGAGGTGGTTTTTAAGGGGATTTATCAGCATATTTCCCATAGCGGTCTTCATTGTTAACTTGTTACAGAAGCCACTAAAGAAATATTATGAGCAAATATTAAAGATTACTTTTAAAATCTCTTGTGTTGTATAGGATTCAATATTCCCACATTCCCCTGAGTCTGTGAGCCACTGAAACGTTGAGAATTCGATAAATTATTGGTTGATGATATGTAACTATGTTTTTCTAAACCAACTTTCAACCAGCAAACGATCTTAAAAATAATAATAATATTTATGATAACAAACAGAAATATATATATGTCATAATATTTACTCTTCCGGGAATAATAAAGCCAACCTACAGACAACCCAGAGAGAGAGAGACGAGAGGGTAAAGTCCGGTCACTTTAGACATCAGCGACATTCCAAGGGGCGACCACTGGGGCCCGTTACTTGGAACCTCGGCACTATTAAGACAGTTGGGGATTGTGTGCGACAGGAACGGCCGCCCGGCTGTGCAGGTCCCGTCTCTCTCTCTCTCTCTCTCTCAGCACACGCACTGCGCGTCGCATGTTGGAGCGTCCCCGCCTGGCCGCCGTTCCCATCTCGCGGTATCTCCGGCGCTGGGCGCCTGTCGTCGACGTGCCCTCCACCAGCCTGGCGTTCTCATCTCTCCGTCGCTGCTCCTTCGGGGGCCATGCAGCGGACATCGCTCTGCGGCTAGCCCTGCACGCCCTGCCTCATCCGGGGCACCCGGCATCGAGCCAGCCCGTCTGCATCGCCTGCGGCTCCAGCGACCTGTCGCTGGCTCATCGCTACTGGTCCTGCAGCGCCGTCCGCCCTCTCATCCGAGAGGTGTTCTCCATCATCGGGCGGCCGCCGGACCTGCAATCCTGGATCTTCGCGGTGAACCTCGAGAACCACGCCATCACCATCTCCTCAGCGGCAAAGCATGCCATCTACGTCTTCTTCGTAGATCGCGAGATGCGTGGTATCTCTGGGGACCCATTGGCGATCTTCCATCAAACTCTGCAGCGGTGGCAGAGGCGCCATGTACATAGTTGTATTTTTTAATCATTTTTAAAATCATTTTTTATTATAACCATCATCCTCATTATAAATTTCTCATTTTCTTATAATTAGTGCGGACTGTGCACTTTACATGTATTGACAAGATGTCAATAAAAATATGTCAATTGTCAAAAATTGTCTCTCTCTCTCTCTCTCTCTCTCTCTCTCTCTCTGGTTGCCTGGGTTCCTCTTCCAACTTGTGGTGTGATTATTTCTCTTTCCCCACCTTATTATATTGTCACATATATATAAATCTTTGCTTATCCCTAGTACACATGGTACAGGTCATTATAATCATGGTGGGTAGAAGCAGGAGACTGCTTTTACTGTAAGTGCACCACATGTCTACACATGTGATATAATAATCAGAAATATTGATCACAATATTGATAAAAAAAAGGCCCATATAGATCTGGTTTTAATATAATTCCTGTTCCCCTTAAAAAATGTAAAAAATATATATTCTTTTTCAAAAAATCAATAATAAAACAACAAAAAATATTTTAAAATTTAGATGATAAATATCTCCACGATCTCTGCCTGCGCGTAGACACTTCTTGTAAGAAATAATCCATGTTTTAATTTAGATTGTTGAAGAGAGAGAGAGCGATTATCGCTTGAAAGCTTGTATTTTCAAATTAAAAAAAAAAAACCCAATTGTAAGAAATCTTTGCAATATTTTTTTTTATAATTGCAGTAAGGTCTGCAGAAGTAATTTTGAATAATATAAAAATTATTTTAAAAAATCTAAAATTCTTGGAGTTTATCGATATAGATGGGATTCTAAAATATAATTTGCATATTTAACATATTGTTACATCATGATTAATGGCGTATTTCTTATATTATTTTTAATATATTTGAAATTTAAATTATATATTTATTTATTTTTATATTCTATGATATTTATTTAAAACAGATTATTTAGATTATCACCATTTGTATTTAGGTACACGTGTGACTTCACTGCTCTCTTTGATGTGAGAAAATAAATAAATTATTCTGGAGGCTACTTAAAGTAGACTTATCTCATTATTCCCTTATATAAATTTGTAGGATGGTTGAAACACGCTCTGGTAAGATGCAAGACCCAGCACAGGAGAGAATCATGGCTGAAGAGTCTGCCAAGCCGCAACCTGGTGCAACAATATACACATATGAGCATCTTTTTATTGAAAAAAACGCTAGCTTCCAAGCGTTAATCGCTCTTCAACGGGCTACTATAATAACGACTTTATCCCACCAGAAATATTTACAAAATCAAACGCGCGCAGCGTGGATATTTATAACTGAAAATTTTTTAATTGGTTTGTAATTTAATGGAATATGTCTATTTTAATTTTTAGACATATTCTCCATAAAATAGTTAAATTACAAACCAATTTAAAAATTTTCAGTTATAAATATCCACGCTGCGCGCGTTTGATTTTGTAATCTGGTGGGATAAAGTCGATATTATTGTAAGCCCGTTGAAGAGCGATTAACACTTGAAAGCTAGCGTTTTTTAAAATAAAAAGATACTCATTGTGAGAATATATTTGTAATTTTAAAACTTTTTTTCACAATTTTATCATGAATATACACATATGGTTGTGTAACATATATTTACATATATCAGACATTTTATTTCAATATTATGTAATAGTGCGCCATCTGTTATAAGAAATTTAAACTATTTTTCACGTATGATTCTTTTTTAAATAAATCAATTTTCTACTGTCCTTACTGCAATGATAAAATTGATTGTAGAAAATTGATATATTTATAAAAGAATCATACGCGTTAAAAGTAGTTTATATTTTATTTCAACAGGGCAAAACAATTCTCAACACCAACCATTTCTACAGGCCAACTTCGATCGTAGTGCCCTCATACGGCAAAAAGATGAACTATTCCTATTATTTCATTTATTTCTATAATGTTTACCCTCGATATATAAATCGATCATTTCTTCTTAAAATTCAATCGTTTATTTTTCCATATAGTGTTTGGGAGCACAAATATATATTCATATATTTTATTTATCATAAAAAATAATTAGAAATATAAACTTTGCATAAATATTTATTTTTCAAAAGAAAAACATTGTTTTTGTTTAGCGCTTTAATCGAAATCTTAACATGCCAAATATTTAAAGAAAACAATGTGGATTTTTAGTTGTGTATTGTGAAGAATTTTTTACTTTCAGAAGATATTCCAGAAATATTAAATACAGTAGAACCTTCTTTAACGGACATTTTCGCTAGCGGTAACCTCCAAACAACGAACGCTTTCCCAATTTATTATTTATTGATTTGATATTTACATAATAAAATTCATAAAAATCATCGAAATTTAACACAAAGTTTATATCATTGTTGTAAATAAAATTAATTTTCAACGTTTATAATGGTATTTAAAAGTTTTTTTACCACCATTTACTAAGGATATAATATGTTATAACAATACATAAATACAAAACGACACTTGAAGCTACACCGCATGAGTTTCTTTTTAACGAAAAATTAAAATTTTATTTAAAGGTGAAATATCGACTATTTCTAACCTTTTTGGATGAGGTATGAAAGGATGAATTATGAAGAGTAATGACGAACGGAAAAATAAAAGTGTCCAGGGATGGGAATCGAACCCACAATGTTCCGCTTATCGGGCAGATGCCCATATAATATGCCCATAAATATATATACAGTCTACTCTCGTTATAACGCCACTCGATATAACGCCACCCTCGCCTTACGCCGCTTTTTTCGTTTTGTCCCAATCGACATCAATGTATTTTTCTCGATATAACGCCACTCCCTCGCTGTTCGCCTTCCGCCGCTGATTTTTCGTATCCCAAGTAGCAAAAACCACTCGTTATAGCACCGCTCACAACGTCCCTCACCCCCGCTCCCCTTTTCCTGTCTGCATATTTTCCGCCAGCGGCACCGGACTTTGTTTGCTGTTGACACAACAGATAACAGATTGTGTGAACAGCCAGCAGACCCTTTTCCTGCTTGTGCCTGGGACATACACAGTCGCTTCATCCTTTGCTAAAGTCAACACAACAACCTTATTGTCGTATCATGAGTTCCCAAAAGCGTAAACGTGAGTCGATCACCATTGAAAAGAAGAAGGAGATTGGAGAGCGTTTCTCACTTCCACGAACAACTGTCCGTGATATTCTCACTCAGGCTGAGAAGTGGAAAAATTATACTGTTGGTTCTTCAAAGAGACAAAGAGTCGGAAAATTTAGTGGCTTGGAAGACGCTCTCTTCAACTGGTTTACCCAAAAGCGTGCCAATAATATTATTATTACTGATGACCTCCTAAGAGAAAAGGCAAAATAACTTGGTGAGCAGTTGGACGTACCAGAAAATTTCGAGTACAGCAGTGGGTGGCTGCAGCGATTTAAATTTCTGTGGGGAAGGCGCATCGATTTCTCCAGCTATCATTGATGAACACCTTACAAATTTGAACAGTATACTGGCGATATGACCCAGCCAACATATACAATGCAGACGAAACAGGATTATTTTTTAAACAAATTCCTGACCGAACACTTGCTCACAAAGATGAAAACTGCCGTGGTGTCAAAAGGATGAAGCAACGAATCACTGTTCTACTGTGCTGCAACTCTACTGGAACAGACAAGCGGCGATTGCTGATTATTGGAAAATCGGCAAATCCTCGATGCTTCAGAAACTTTAGCCCACACTTCTACTGCACTTACACATCTAACAGCAAAGCATGGATGACCTCTAGCATCTTTCAAGAATGGCTACTGCAGTTCAACAAGCAGCTTGTCTCTGAAGGACGTCGTATCCTACTGTTGTTAGATAACGTCTCACTGCGTTCCTAACGATGGTCTCAGCAACATGAAGATACACTTCCTTCCACCAAATATGACTGCCAGTCTGCAACCACTGGATAGTGGCACCATCAAAAGTTTCAAGGCTCAATATCGCAAGCTTCAACTCCATAAAATGGTGGAATTGGCGGATGCCCATCTGCCCACAAAATTACGTCTGGATTACGCTGTGCGCTATTGTAAAATGGCTTGGGATTCTGTGAGCCCTGATTCCATCAGCAACTGCTGGAATCACACAGGCATTCGCTTCACTTCTACTGCTGCAGTTAAGCCTCTTAATTATGGAAATCTGATTGATCGCATTCGCGACATCTTCGCTATTACACCAGAGAATTTGATGACTGAAAGGGAGTTTCAACTGGTTGATGATTCCCAGGAGGCGGAAATGAAGCTAACAGATGACAATTTGCTAGTGTCCACTGTTACAGCGAAAGAAGAACTTGGCGAGGATGATGATACAACAGTGACCCAGCGCCTACCATCGTTAAGGGAAGCCAGAGCAGCTGCTGAGACAGTTTTGTTGTTTCTTGAGCACTCCAAGAGAGCAACATCTGACGACGTCAATCTATCTGCGGATTTGTTACGCCGTGTCTATGCCATAAGTGAGGGAGAGAAAACACAAGTTGTGATCACAGACTTCTTCTTACTTTTTATGAATAAATTAAAAATTAATGCTTTCTATTTATCATATTAATTAATTGATGCCGGCATTCTATATATTGACTTAAAGTATAAATTGGTATTAGTAATTGCTATAAATAATTTATTGGATCTTTAAATTTCACATTTTAAACGTGTTCGATACAACGCCACCCTCGCTTTACGCCGCTTTTTTGCAAAATCCGGATGGTGGCGTTATAACGAGAGTAGACTGTATTTTTAGTTTTAACATATCAGAAATAGAGTACTACGATAAGAGGACATCTCTCACTAAAAAGAACATTTAGGCACTGTAAATAGGTGTTGTCCATTACAGAGAGATTGTATCAGTAAATAGGATTAGTTCGTCATCTTGTCGTATGGGGGCAGGATGGTCGAAGTCGGCCCGTGGAAGAGCGATTATGTAAATATTCTAGTTATGAAAATTTTGAGATTTTTTTGATCGATAATTATTGTTAAACCTAACCGTTTAATGTGTAAAATAATACAAAATTGTACTGGGATTAAGTAGATTTATTTATTTATTAACATCATGAAACGCGATGTCCCAAACTCAGGGACATTTGCGTCGATACCTCTCTCTACATCACAACAAATCGGCTATATACAATCCTGTTCAATTCATTATTTTACATAATTAACCAAAGAAAATTGTCCGAAGAGAAAAACAAACAACAAAGCAAGCATCGCAATCTTTTCCTTCTAAGTTTCCCTCTCCCTTTTCCATTTCAAAAAGAAAGTTGTAAATAAATTTGCAAAATTGATCAAAACTTTTACACCTCTCTTTATCGAGATCAGGTAGATAAATTTAAAAAAAAAGGCATAATCTGATCGGGTAACTAAAAGTTTATGATGGTTTTCCCCATCTATCGGTATAAATATCAATTAATCGTTGATTTCTTAAAAATTATTACAGAATTGGTCAAATATCATTTCTTGATTAATTAGAAATCAAAGATAAGTTGATATTTATTCCGGTAGATGGCGTAAATAATCAGCAAATTTTAGTTCCACAATAAGATGTTATTTTTAAATTTATTTATCAATCTGATCCCAGTATAATTTCACATTTGTACTGATTTTTTTTATTTCATAGATTTTTCTTAATCTTGTACTAGATCCTGTACATATTTCAGGCATTTGAGCCTTGTACAAAGCAGTACCTCAATGATCCACAAAGGTCATGAAGGTTTCTTTCTCTCTCTTGAT
>CP092878.1:7572307-7704155 GCA_030710605.1 Cordylochernes scorpioides | reverse complement strand
CTAGACCGAAGTCTGTTTACACCATTGGATAGTGGGCAACCTAGACCGTAGTCTGTACAACCATTGGATAGTGGGCTACCTAGACCAATAGTCTGTTAACCATTGGATAGTAGTTGGCTACCTAGACCATAGTCTGTACACCATTGGATAGTGGGCTACCTAGACCCAAGTCTGTACACCATTGGATAGTGGGCTATCTAGACCGAAAGTTGTACACTATTGGATAGTGGGGCTAGCTAGACCGTAGTCTGTACACCATTGGATAGTGGGCTACTAGACCGAAGTCTGTACACCATTGGATAGTGGGCTAGCTAGACCGTAGTCTGTACACCATTGGATAGTGGGCTACCTAGACCGAAGTCTGTACACCATTGGATAGTGGGCTACCTAGACTGAAGTCTGTACACCATTGGATAGTGGGCTAGCCTAGACCGTAGTCTGTACACCATTGGATAGTGGGCTACCTAGACCGAAGTCTGTACGCCATTGGATAGTGGGCTACCTAGACCGTAGTCTGTACACCATTGGATTGTGGGCTAGCTAGACCGAAGTCTGTACACCATTGGATAGTGGGGCTACTAGACCCAAGTCTGTACACCATTGGGTAGTGGGCTAACTAGACCGAAATTCTGTACACCATTGGATAGTGGGCTACCTAGACCATAGTCTGTACACCTTTGGATAGTGGGCTACCTAGACCGAAGTCTGTACACCATTGGATAGTGGGCTACCTAGACCATAGTCTGTACACCTTTGGATAGTGGGCTACCTAGACCGAAGTCTGTACACCATTGGATAGTGGGCTACCTAGACCGAAGTCTGTACACCATTGGATAGTGGGCTACCTAGACCGAAGTCTGTACACCTATTGGATAGTGGGCTACCTAGACCATAGTCTGTACACCATTGGATAGTGGGCTACCTATACCGAAGTCTGTACACCATTGGATAGTGGGCTACCTAGACCTGAATTCTGTACACCATTGGATAGTGGGCTACCTAGACCGAAGTCTGTACACCATTGTATAGTGGGCTACCTAGACTGAATTCTGTACACCATTGGATAGTGGGCTACCTAGACCCAAGTCTGTACACCATTGGATAGTGTGCTACCTAGACCGAAGTCTGTACACCATTGGATAGTGGGCTACCTAGACCGAAGTCTTTACACCATCGGATAGTGGGCTACCTATACCGAAGTCTGTACACCATCGGATAGTGGGCTACCTAGACCGTAGTCTGTACACCATTGGATAGTGGGCTACCTAGACCGTAGTCTGTACACCATTGGATAGTGGGCTACCTAGACTGAAGTCTGTACACCATTGGATAGTGGGCTAGCTAGACCGTAGTCTGTACACCATTGGATAGTGGGCTACCTAGACCGAAGTCTGTACGCCATTGGATAGTGGGCTACCTAGACCGTAGTCTGTACACCATTGGATTGTGGGCTAGCTAGACCGAAGTCTGTACACCATTGGATAGTGAGCTAACTAGACCCAAGTCTGTACACCATTGGATAGTGGGCTACCTAGACCGAAGTCTGTACGCCATTGGATAGTGGGCTACCTAGACCGTAAGTCTGTACACCATTGGATTGTGGGCTAGCTAGACCGAAGTCTGTACACCATTGGATAGTGAGCTAACTAGACCCAAGTCTGTACACCATTGGGTAGTGGGCTAACTAGACCGAATTCTGTACACCATTGGATAGTGGGCTACCTAGACCATAGTCTGTACACCTTTGGATAGTGGGCTACCTAGACCGAAGTCTGTACACCATTGGATAGTGGGCTACCTAGACCATAGTCTGTACACCTTTGGATAGTGGGCTACCTAGACCGAAGTCTGTACACCATTGGATAGTGGGCTACCTAGACCGAAGTCTGTACACCATTGGATAGTGGGCTACCTAGACCGAAGTCTGTACACTATTGGATAGTGGGCTACCTAGACCATAGTCTGTACACCATTGGATAGTGGGCTACCTATACCGAAGTCTGTACACCATTGGATAGTGGGCTACCTAGACTGAATTCTGTACACCTTTGGATAGTGGGCTACCTAGACCGAAGTCTGTACACCATTGGATAGTGGGCTACCTAGACCGTAGTCTGTACACCATTGGATAGTGGGCTACCTAGACTATAGTCTGTTAACCATTGGATAGTAGTTGGCTACCTAGACCATAGTCTGTACACCATTGGATAGTGGGCTACCTAGACCCAAGTCTGTACACCATTGGATAGTGGGCTATCTAAACCGAAGGTTGTACACTATTGGATAGTGGGCTAGCTAGACCGTAGTATGTACACCATTGGATAGTGGGCTACCTAGACCGAAGTCTGTACACCATTGGATAGTGGGCTACCTAGACCGAAGGTTGTACACCATTGGATAGTGGGCTACCTAGACCGTAGTCTGTACACCATTGGATAGTGGGCTACCTAGACCGTAGTCTGTACACCATTGGATAGTGGGCTACCTAGACCGTAGTCTGTACACCATTGGATAGTGGGCAACCTAGACCGTAGTCTGTACACCATTGGATAGTGGGCTACCTAGACCATAGTCTGTTAACCATTGGATAGTAGTTGGCTACCTAGACCATAGTCTGTACACCATTGGATAGTGGGCTACCTAGACCCAAGTCTGTACACCATTGGATAGTGGGCTATCTAAACCGAAGGTTGTACACTATTGGATAGTGGGCTAGCTAGACCGTAGTCTGTACACCATTGGATAGTGGGCTACCTAGACCGAAGTCTGTACACCATTGGATAGTGGGCTAGCTAGACCGTAGTCTGTACACCATTGGATAGTGGGCTACCTAGACCGAAGTGTGTACACCATTGGATAGTGGGCTACCTAGACCCAAGTCTGTACACCATTGGATAGTGGGCTACCTAGACCCAAGTCTGTACACCATTGGATAGTGGGCTACCTAGACCGAAGTCTGTACACCATTGGATAGTGGGCTAACTAGACCGAAGTCTGTACACAATTGGATAGTGGGCTACCTAGACCGAAGTCGGTACACCATTGGATAGTGGGCTAGCTAGACTGATTTCTGTACACCATTGGATAGTGGGCTACCTAGACCGAAGTCTGTACACCATTGGATAGTGGGCAACCTAGACCGTAGTCTGTACACCATTGGATAGTGGGCTACCTAGACCATAGTCTGTTAACCATTGGATAGTAGTTGGCTACCTAGACCATAGTCTGTACACCATTGGATAGTGGGCTACCTAGACCCAAGTCTGTACACCATTGGATAGTGGGCTATCTAGACCGAAAGTTGTACACTATTGGATAGTGGGCTAGCTAGACCGTAGTCTGTACACCATTGGATAGTGGGCTACCTAGACCGAAGTCTGTACACCATTGGATAGTGGGCTAGCTAGACCGTAGTCTGTACACCATTGGATAGTGGGCTACCAAGACCGAAGTCTGTACACCATTGGATAGTGGGCTACCTAGACTGAAGTCTGTACACCATTGGATAGTGGGCTAGCTAGACCGTAGTCTGTACACCATTGGATAGTGGGCTACCTAGACCGAAGTCTGTACGCCATTGGATAGTGGGCTACCTAGACCGTAGTCTGTACACCATTGGATTGTGGGCTAGCTAGACCGAAGTCTGTACACCATTGGATAGTGGGCTAACTAGACCCAAGTCTGTACACCATTGGGTAGTGGGCTAACTAGACCGAATTCTGTACACCATTGGATAGTGGGCTACCTAGACCATAGTCTGTACACCTTTGGATAGTGGGCTACCTAGACCGAAGTCTGTACACCATTGGATAGTGGGCTACCTAGACCATAGTCTGTACACCTTTGGATAGTGGGCTACCTAGACCGAAGTCTGTACACCATTGGATAGTGGGCTACCTAGACCGAAGTCTGTACACTATTGGATAGTGGGCTACCTAGACCATAGTCTGTACACCATTGGATAGTGGGCTACCTATACCGAAGTCTGTACACCATTGGATAGTGGGCTACCTAGACTGAATTCTGTACACCATTGGATAGTGGGCTACCTAGACCGAAGTCTGTACACCATTGTATAGTGGGCTACCTAGACTGAATTCTGTACACCATTGGATAGTGGGCTACCTAGACCCAAGTCTGTACACCATTGGATAGTGTGCTACCTAGACCGAAGTCTGTACACCATTGGATAGTGGGCTACCTAGACCGAAGTCTTTACACCATCGGATAGTGGGCTACCTATACCGAAGTCTGTACACCATCGGATAGTGGGCTACCTAGACCGTAGTCTGTACACCATTGGATAGTGGGCTACCTAGACCGTAGTCTGTACACCATTGGATAGTGGGCTACCTAGACCATAGTCTGTACACCATTGGATAGAGCTACCTAGACCGTTGTCTGTACACCATTGGATAGTGGGCTACCTAGTCCATAGTCTGTACACCATTGGATAGTGGGCTACCTAGACCATAGTCTGTACACCATTGGATAGTGGGCTACCTAGACCGAAGTCTGTACACCATTGGATAGTGGGCTACCTAGACCGAAGTCTTTACACCATCGGATAGTGGGCTACCTAGACCGTAGTCTGTACACCATTGGATAGTGGGCTACCTAGACCGAAGTCTTTACACCATTGGATAGTGGGCTACCTAGACCGTAGTCTGTACACCATTGGATAGTAGGCTACCTAGACCATAGTCTGTACACCATTGGATAGTGGGCTACCTAGACCCAAGTCTGTACACCATTGGATAGTGTGCTACCTAGACCGAAGTCTGTACACCATTGGATAGTGGGCTACCTAGACCGAAGTCTTTACACCATCGGATAGTGGGCTACCTATACCGAAGTCTGTACACCATTGGATAGTGGGCTACCTAGACCGTAGTCTGTACACCATTGGATAGTGGGCTACCTAGACCATAGTCTGTACACCATTGGATAGTGGGCTACCTAGACCGTTGTCTGTACACCATTGGATAGTGGGCTACCTAGTCCATAGTCTGTACACCATTGGATAGTGGGCTACCTAGACCATAGTCTGTACACCATTGGATAGTGGGCTACCTAGACCGAAGTCTGTACACCATTGGATAGTGGGCTACCTAGACCCTAGTCTGTACACCATTGGATAGTGGGCTACCTAGACCGAAGTCTGTACACCATTGGATAGTGGGCTACCTAGACCGAAGTCTGTACACCATTGGATAGTGGGCTACCTAGACTGAAGTCTGTACACCATTGGATAGTGGGCTACCTAGACCGAAGTCTTTACACCATCGGATAGTGGGCTACCTAGACCGTAGTCTGTACACCATTGGATAGTGGGCTACCTAGACCGAAGTCTTTACACCATTGGATAGTGGGCTACCTAGACCGTAGTCTGTACACCATCGGATAGTGGGCTACCTAGACCCAAGTCTGTACACCATTGGATAGTGGGCTACCTAGACCATAGTCTGTACACCATTGGATAGTGGGCTACCTAGACCATAGTCTGTACACCATTGGATAGTGGGCTACCTAGACCGAAGTCTGTACACCATTGGATAGTGGGCTACCTAGACCGAAGTCTGTACACCATTGGATACCATTTCCTACATCAAATTATTCTTCTTTTTAGGAATTCACCAACTTGTCATCGCCGGAAAACCTTCCAAGAAATAAATATGTTTGGTGTCACTCCTAATAACCTGAACTTCCCCCACCGCCATTGTAAATAAAATGTATAAAAATACACTCATGGACAAAACTTAAGGAAGTTATACTTTTCAGCATGTATGTATATCGGGATTCAGACAATAACTCTAAAAGATATTACAGTGATCTTTATTGAAGATACACGAGATAACCAAGTGTAAACAAATTGCCATTCTCACCTTAAAAAAAAAAAAAGACGACCAGCGACATCAAAGACTTTTTAACTTCATAAGTTTTGCTCACATTAGTGTATTTAAATCTGTGTGAGAAGGACAACCCGGGTAGTTGGCGACATATGAATGCTGCAGGAACCTGGTTAATATGCATTCGTTTATATCACGGGTTTTTTCTATATATATATATATATATATATATATATATATATATATATATATATATATATATATATGTGATAAGGTCCTGTCGACTTATCTGTGATGAGGTATCCTGTCGACTCTCGCTATAGCTGTGGTAACCGAGGGTCAAACCTGTAGTAACCGAGATGGACAGTCAGGGCGTGGAGAGTTTTCCAGTACCTCTCTGCACCTTGGAAGACCTTTAAAAGTTCTCACAGAGTACAGGCAGTCGTGGTCGAGGCAGAGTGGAAAGCTTGGGAATGTCCATACACATATATATAACGCCTCCTACTATTCTTATCGTAGTGAGAAAATATTGTGAGGGCCTGGCTTATCAGTAGTGTTAAGTAATGATTAAACTGGCGAAACCGCTGGAAGGGTTCGCTACTGATGAGCCAGGCCCACCCTATATATTTACATCACAGAAAATATATTAGGAAGCGTTTTTTTTTTTTTTGTAAAATAAAAAAAAAAAAAGTGCTCTATAAATGGAGTAATTCTTATTGTTTTTTTACTTTTTTAAAGATCTTTTTTTTTATCGGGCGGTTCGTGATGAGCTAGAAGGAGGTTCCTTTTTACGACGTTAAACCTCCGCTTTCTAGAAAGTTCGTAGTGATTGATTCCAAAATGTATAAAAATAAATTTAGAGCTGTTATCAAGCATTTCTTTTTTAAACGGCTTGCCAAATTAAAGCCGAACTGAACGAAGTCCATGGAGACTCAGCCTTATCATTTAAGACCATTTATTACTGGATGAATGAATTTAAACATGGCCGAAAATCAACACAAGATGAACCACGTCCCTGACGGTCTATGGATAGAACCACGCTACAAATGGTATCAAAAATCCATTGAATCGTTATGGAAGATCAACGAGTGAAGATAAGTGAGACAGCTGAGACTACGGGCATCTCATTAGACAAGGTACACCATATCTTTCATGGAAAATTACAGATAAAGGAGCTGTGTGCCAGATGGATGCCGCGATTGCTTACAATCGACCAAAAACACATCGGACAGATATTTCCCAGCAGTGTTTATCGTTGATTGCTCTTAATCCTTGGGACTTTTGGTGTCGTTTTGTGTCGGTAGACAAGATCTGGATACATCACTACATCCCAGAGTCCAAACAGCAGTCAAAACAGTGGACAGGTCCGGGTGAAAAGGCTCCAAAGAAGGCAAAGACTGTTGTGTCAGCCGGAAAGGTGATCGCCATTGTCTTTTGATATCCCAAGGAAAATTCTAATTGACTACTTGAAAATGGAAACACAATAACAGGAGAGTATTATGTAACACTTGTAGATCGATTAAAGGAAGAATTACGTGCCAAACGTCTGGGATTGGCTCAGAAAAAGTCCCTTTTCACCACGATAATGTTCCACCCAATAGGTCGAATGTAGCTGCTGCCAAATTGTTCGAATTAGATTTCCAATTGGTCCTTTATCCACCTTATTCCCCAGATTTTGCCCCATGTGACTTCTTCCTCTTCACAAATCTAAATAAATAGCTGGGAGGGAGGACATCAAATGAAGATGTTATCGACGATGTAAATGGATACTTTGAGGACCTTGAAACATCAAACTTTTCCGAGGGGATAAAAAAAAATCAGAATATCGCTGGACCACGTGTGTGGAGATTAATGGAGACTAGGTTGTAAAATAAAAAATCATTTTCCAAAACCAAGTTTTTTTTCTTTCTTTTTTTTATACCTTGCTTATTGAACACACACAGCCCTCGTATATGTATGGGATGGTTGCGTGATGTGTTGGTGTGGCTTGTGGAAAGGCTGCTGATAAAATTATAATTAAAATTAATTTATTTAAAGCCAGAAATATATAAAGAGAAAAGAAGTAACGGTTGAAGTAACGGCCGTTGGAGCAAGCCTTTTTGTTTACCGCGCGTGCCAGATCAAGTGTCGGAAGACGCCCCACGCGCATGCGTAGTCAGGTTGACGCTCGCGGTTGCCGAGGCCGTCCACTGCCCGTGTGTGTGTAGTGGAGTTTTGTCCCAGTTCGCGCTCGCTGAAACAAAGTGTGGTCGCCACATATGTATATAACGTATGAAGACCTTAAGACGCGAATGTTTCTTATAAATCAAACTTCTACTTTCCTTACTGCGATGAAAGAAGCGGTCTGGTAGATAAAATTTGCGAAACCTTTTTCATCGCAGTAAGAACAGTAGAAGTTTGATTTATTTGTGAAAAGAAATATTCGCGTCTTAATGTTTTCATTTGTTATATATAGATGGCGTGTTATTGCTATATATATGTAAATAAAATTTAAAAAAGGCATATCTTGACCAGGAGCACATGTGCTATTCAGGATATGATCAGGATATGCCTTTTTTATTTTTAATATCAACACCTGACCCACTTTTTTTCTATTGTTTTTTTTTCATATATGTAAATATGTTGATCTTTTTGAGCAGCACCTAATAAAGTTATTTTTGAGCTGGAATTGGATGTGCGGTTTTCTTCAAAACAACAAGAATGACACTTCGGATGATTCAGCAACGGCGGCATAGACTGTCGGCAAGATGAAAGGATGACCTGAAGGCAATGACACCGCGGCGTCTGGCAATTTTTAAATGTCATTACACTTTGAAATGTCCGAAATTTGATTCTTTTACAATTTTATCTAGAGAACTGTTTGTAAATATATATATGACTCTATTAACCAATATATATTGCCAAAATATTTTTTCATCAGTAAAATTTCGAATAATAAAATTAAATCATAAATTAAGAAAAGGCTTCTAATCTTTTGGGATTTAGAATTTTTAATTTTAATCTATATATTTTCTTAAAATATAATTTTAAATATTCAATTAAACCTGTCTATAGCGCCCCATCTAAATAGCGCCTCCCTCTCTATAGCGCCCTATTTTAAATACGTATTACGATGCGAGATTTACATTAAAAGTGACCTGTCTATAGCACCCCCTCTCTATAGCACCCTTTTTTGGTGAGTCCCAAGAGGGGGGCGCTATAGACAGGTTTAACTGTATATACATTTTTTTTTGTTTTTAAAAATAAAATAGCGTCTGCTTTTAATTTTCTTTTGTTTTCTAGAAAATTGACTCGCGTATGTTCGATGAATTTAAAGTAAACTTATTTATTTTATTTTATTTTTTCATTTCAAATAAGTTTTGCTGAGTGACAAGTTCAGTATTTGCAACCAACTCGATATAAGCTAATAAATGATAATGATAAAAAAAGGAAGGAAAATAATCAAACAACACTTTCGATAATATTTTGGCAAACAAGATTATTTTTAAGAATAATCCTATGCTCTGGTATTTCAAGATACGTACAACTCCGCCTTTGCCGGTCCCAAGCCTGGATGAAAAAGGAGGAGGGGGAGCAGTAACAAGCTCACTAAAAAACCTGGGCTCAGCTGGCCTGGCTGATAGTATCCTGTAAGGGCTCCTGATCCAGGAATACAGGATGAGCAGCCTTTGTACTCCATGTTAGGAGTGGCTGCACATGGCGTCTGTTCCTCATGTCAGAGGCGGCTATTTCTTTTAGAGCTAAGTCGGCCTGCCACTGAGTAGTGCTCCCAGTCTTAATGACAAAGGTAGACACATTCTACTTCACCCAGTCATGATGGTTGTCAAACTTTACAAGCTTGATACCTTAATATGATTGAGTTGAGATAAGAAAGAAGAAGAAGAAGATATGTACAATATTCTTTTTGAAAAAAAAAAAATTAAAAACATAACCAATAACAAAGGCATAATAAATAACATAAAATAACAACATAAGAGAGAACAGTGTAGTAAAGATAGGGCTGCCTGGCCGGCATTCCTAGTTTTTTTAATTTTTATTATTAAAGATACTTCGGCCAGTTTAAATCTTTTATTTATCTCGACGTTTCGACAAAAATCTTTTGTCCTCGTCAGGAACGAGTAAAAATTAAAACATTTGGCAAGGCGTTAAACATTATTAATATTTAATAGTAATATTAATATAATAAAATAAATAAAGATTCCAGGGTTAAGTTTCTTGTTCAATTTTTTTATTTTCAAGCTTTCGGACTTGTCAGTCCTTCTACAGGATTATCACAATAATATGTAAATTAATTAAATATGTAAAAATTAATTTGTTTATAAAAATAACATATATATCATCAATTTATTATTGTCATACTCCTGTTGAAGGACTGACAAGTCCGAAAACTTGAAAATAAAAATTTGAACAAGAAACTTAACCCTGGAATCTTTATTTATGTTATAATATTATAAATCAGGGAAGAACGTTTATAAGTAATATTAATCCAATTATATCACGGCGTTTTAGAAAATATCTCAACTATATCAGTATACACAGCTTCATTAAGTAAGTACATTATTATGTTCGCTTAACAACCCCTTTCTCTATTTGCGTCGTTAAAGACGTTAAATTGTATATACATTTTTTGGGGGTTGTATATATATTAAAAATAAAAAGGCATAACCTGAACAGGAGCACATGTGATTTTTAGATGGCAGAGCGCCATCTAGTGGAACAGAAATCAACTAAACATTGATTTAGCCTGTTCCCTGATATTTGGCCAACCCAATTTCTTGATAAATCAAGAAAAGCCATCTACGAACGCGTTTCGCGCTGTTGGCGCTCGTCAGCGTGGAGTAGGCTGTACCACTGCGACCAAAAAGATAATCTGTTACCTTTTTCCCCCTCTGCAATGGGCGCAGTTACTTCAATAACTTTATCTATTCATGGAAAACGGCTGATCAACCGGAGATATGTGGAAAACGCCTTTTTGGATTTTTTGGCCTCAAGACAACCAGACTTTTATGAAAATGGCATTAAAATGTCACCATCACGTTGGCATAAGTGCTGTGATTCTAATGGTGTGCCTATTGTTTAAATAAACTCATTTTTGGCTTAGATTTCCAAACAGTCATTATTTATGGGACAGCTTGATAGGTTATTTTATTATTGATTTTCAGATCATTTTATTTGTTGGTCAAATAGGTAGAGTATATATATATGTGTATTTTTTTCCGTTAAAGGTCCATCCTATTATCCTAATTATATATAAGAAGGTTCTGATATTTCTATTATATTTTAGTTTTTGTGTTCTCTTGAAAACTTTATTTCAAATATAATTAATTTAACGCTTATAGAATAAATATTTTTCTTTTTGTAAAGGAAATTCGTAAAATATGTATATTTAAAGATTTGTTTAAATATGTAGAAAACTAAGAAAAATGTTCTTCGAGAAAAAAAAAATTAGCTTAAAGGTAATTTTAAAAAAATTAACTGAAAGAGCGATTCCTCTCATGTAGGCACAAACATACATTCGTAAACTCAAAATAATATATAAAATTTTTATTAATTAGAAGCAGTTAATTTTTTAAAAATCCTTATGTATTTATAAAATGGATAATGTTTGTTCTAGATAATAATGCAATTCTAATGAGATAAATGGGAATTCGGCACCACCGGTTCTTGAGTTACGTGCGTTTTATTTAGTTCCGGTAAACAAATCTCTTTAATATTATATTTAACGGTTTTCTTTCTTTAAATTTACTCTTATATATTTAATATCTCTTCTAATTTCATATATTCATTTAATTTTATCAATTACTGGCACATATTTTGTAAAAATCCTTTCTTTTTCCGTCATGGTGTTGAACAAACATGGCGGCGGTGATGGGAGCCTGCCAAATTCCAACAAGCGGCCCCGCCCCGAATATGATGAGACTCCCCCATCTTCTCAGCACAAGTACGGCAAATCTTTTCGACTTCGCCTGCCGCACTCTTGAGGCCATTCTTGCTGACTCCAGCCTTGACTCGCCTTCTAAGAAAAACATGGCTACCAGGGGTCTCTTGTTAAGCATCGCTCAAAAAGCTGAACTTCTACTTGAAGATGCCTTCATGGGTGCTAGCTATAGCAGACCTCAGCCTACAGAAAGCGCTCCTTCTCCCTCCACATCTTTCGCCTCTGTTGCGGCAGTTGAAGCCAAGCCGGGTATGACTGCACCTCCAATAACCAAATCAAAGCCCGCCTTTGTAAATCTAGCCCCCCTCCTTCAAATCTCATGTCGTCGTGAGGTCGGTCGATCCCAAAGCGAACCCGAGGGATATTCTGAAGGAAATTCAAAAGGCTGACCCTTCACTCACAACCTCCAAGGACATGGTAGCCTCCATCAACTCCAGTGGCAAAGTGGTACTTCATACCAGCACGGACGAAGTGGCCAAAAGCCTGGCATCTAAATTGGCCACACTCCCATCTAGCCTGTCCTGCCATGAGCGCCCTACCATTCTACCGAGATACTGCCTATTCAGTGTCGATAACAATGTGTCCGATGAGGAGATTTGTAGTGGTCTTTCCTCCAACCACGCCATCCAATCCCTGCCAGGTCTTCGCTCCATCAAGGTGGTGCACCGTTCTGGAAACAATGCATGGGGCGCTGCTACAGTGTTCGTGGAGGTGGATAACAAGGTAGCTGAAATTCTGGGACAACAAGGACGGATTCCGATAGCGGGCTTAATGCATAGGTTTGAGAGGAGTCACTCCCTGAAACAGTGCTTCCGCTGCTGCGGATTTGGACACCGAGCCCCTTACTGCACTGCTGCCCATCCGACTTGCTACAAATGCGGGTCTACTGAGCACGAAGGCAAACAGTGCGCCGTCGAGGCAAGCCAGGCACGCTGCTGCCGCTGCAGTAAAAAAGCTGGTGCTGCCATCAACCATCTGGCTACATCTTCCTTGTGTCCATTTGTGAAGGCGAAAATCGCACAATCCAAGAATCATGTCTAGACCCCTAAGAATCTTGCAGGCCAATGCCCACAGGTCTCCTTCCGCCATCTTGGAGCTTGCTGATCTTGCCAATATGTCCCCATATGTCCCCAGACAGTGGATCATCTCTTGTTCGACTGCCCTGCTTTCCTGAGGCACAGGACGCAAACGGCTTTACTGCTTGGACAGGCAGACTTCGATTCCTCATCACTGGCCCGCCTACCAGTAACTCTGCCAGCATGGAACTTCCTGGTGGACTGGTTTAGCTCAGCAACCCGTACAGGACGTGACTAGTATTCTAAACTAGACTGCTGGACAGCCCGGGTAGTTGGCGTTTTGCGCTCCAGGAGCCCGGGTTACTTCTATCTCTCTCTCTCTCTCTCTCTCTCTGAGATAAATGCTCGTATAATGTATGTATATCTAAAAAAAATAAAGAATTCAGAATAATTTTTTTAAAAAAAGATCACACTAGTCTTTTTTAACATAAATACATTTATTTTTAAGTACAAATTAAAGTTTACAAAATTTTAATTACAAATCTTGAGATAACAAATACAAGTATCAAATAGTATTAAATAATTTATTTCTAATATTTTAATCATATACAAATGCGTTACAAAAACAACTATATACAAATAATTCTTCAAGATATTAAAAAATCAAAAGAGAAAAAATATATTGTAGAGCTTATTTTATTTCTTTTCAAGCTTTATTTAAATAAATGTTTTGCACTATATTTTATCCTTTGCTTCCTAAATTTTTCTGAAATTAATCAATGGAATTCTGAGGTATATTTGCTTTTCAAAATAACATTTTTGAACAAAATATATACAGGTATTACACTAAAAACTATAATACAATTTATTTAAAATTACAGTATTAAAAAGTGTTATATGCTTAGATAACAAATTTTTATATTCAAACGCTTTAAAAAATTTAGTTTTGCCCTCAAAGCTTAATTCAATATAGCGCTAAATTTTATAAATTAAATTTGCGTGTTACTTTTTTATAAAATTCCCTAATTGTTTTACGTAGAGGCCAACCTTTACGAATGAAATCAGAATTAATAACTTCATCCATTGAAAGCCTTTTTTCCGGATCAATTTGAAGTAGACCTATAAGTAGTTGTTTTAAAGATTTTTCAGTAGTAAAAGGTATCGGAGTATCCTGAGTCAATACATTAGTGAGTATTTCTCTTCTGGATTCACCATTGTAAGGTAATTGATGGAAAGTTAATGCATAAAGGGCACATCCAAGACTCCAACAATCCGCTTTCACGCCACTTGGTTGATGGCTTAAAACTTCTGGTGCAAGATACGCTTTGGTACCAGTAACTTTCGTTAATATTTTATCATCTGGACTATCTAATTGAATCGATAATCCAAAATCTGCTATTTTTATCTTACCATTCTTCAACAGGATATTAGCCAGTTTCAAATCACGATGAACAAGCCCCTTTTTATGCATATAGCTGCAAGCAGACGCGATTTGCAAAAAGTAAGATCGAATTTTTGTTGGCTCAAAATCATTACTTTTCAAACGATCTAATAAAGATTCGTCACAGAGCTCAAGAAAAAGAAATAAATAATTTTTGTCATCAAAGTGAAAATGAAGTTTTACAATATTATTGTGCTTAAGTGAATATAAGAATTTAATTTCATCTCGAAGGCGAAGAAGTCTGGTTCTTTTCAACATTTTCTTTGGAATAACTTTGCAGGCGAATACTTTGCCGTTTTCTTCTGAAATGGCTTCGAAACAAAGCGCGTAACCTCCATTTCCCAACCATCTGCCCTTTCTAAAAGTTACGTTACCTTCCTCAAAGTGAAGCCTAGGTGGGAATCTTTCATAAATCTTCTGCATAGGATTCTCCATCTTGAATTTTTGATATCAGGCGTTCGATTTTGATAAGAAACGAACACTTAATTTATTTGATCAACCTCGTTTCTGGAATGTACAATAATTGAACTACACATATATATACCTTAAAATTTTGGTAAGGCAAGCAAAACAGAGTAGAAATAAAATAGGGAACATAATCAAAATATTTTCAGTGAAATTATATTTAATTAAAAATCCTAAATATTATATATAGATTATTTTGTCATAAAATTTAAATACATTTTTAGTAATCTTAGTTTTTACAAATTTCTAAAATAATGATAAAAATTAAAGGAGAGTGTTTGAGAT
The DNA here is from genome assembly GCA_030710605.1 of Cordylochernes scorpioides. NCBI lineage: Eukaryota > Metazoa > Arthropoda > Arachnida > Pseudoscorpiones > Chernetidae > Cordylochernes > Cordylochernes scorpioides. Next base: position 7,689,161 of record CP092878.1, on the reverse strand, counting down.
TAACACTAATTTATTAAAAAAAAAATGTAAATACGCAAATAAATGAGTTTTTACTATGGATATAAATGTATAATTAATATATAAATAAAAATATATAGAATACAACGTAATAAATTAACCTATAGGGTGGGCTAAAAAAGATTAGGACATTTTTGAAGCAATAATTAAATGTGTCCAATATTCCGATAAATGCTACAAACGATCAGAAACCTTCAGTTGACTTTAAATAAAAAGCTTTAAATAAAATATACAAATTTAAAATGTAAATAAAAATGAAAAATTTTACTGATATAATTTATATTTTGAAAGCAATTTTTATATTTCCGCAAATGTATTTATATTTGTGAAAATGCGGTAAAATAGTTTATTTTATATTAATAAAATTGTGAATAAATATGTAACAAAACTATTGTTTATGCACATGCTAAAATATACCTAAGAGGATATTTGTTTAAAATTCTTAAAATTACACTTTCTATATCTGTTTATTTTAAAAATCTCATTTTAAAGATTTTTAAAAATCAAACTCAAAATATACATTCATAGACAACTTTTCTTTAAATGGCGGAGGTGTGTTTACGTTGACCTTTCTCAATTGCCAAATCAAGATTACAATTTTCGAATAGAAATGTCTAATCATATATTATATTGTTTATTTTCAAGGTTTGGATGTCGACAAACATTTACTGAAATGGAGCCTTTAAAAAAGCATCAACAAAATTGTATTTATTTACAATATGATTGTCCTTTCTTTTGCGGCAAAAATATTTGCAAAAAAGATTTGTCATATCACATTAAGCAGGAATGTCTAATGCGTAATGTAAAATGTGAAACATGTAATGGCATTTTTTTGCAAAAAGAGATTCCTTATCACACGAATTTTTGTCCAGAGAAAATGATTACTTGTGAATTTTGTAATATAAGTCTTCTGCAGAAAGAAGCACGTGAACATTTTAAAATCTGTCCAGAAAAGAAATCGACCTGTTCTTTACGACATTTGGGATGTAATTTTTTAGATAAAAATATAGAAATGCATGAGAATGATATCCAATTTCATTATCCGCTAATTTGTGAAAAACTAAAAGTTTTAAGTTCAAATTTATTTTGCAATGAAAAGGAAAACAATAAAATAGCCAATTTACAAGATCAGATCAACTTTTATTCAGAAAAAATTAAGAAAATACAACAAGATAGAGAGACTGATCAGCTGCAATATTTAGAATTAAAAATAGAGCAAGAGAAAACGAAAAAACAAGTCTTGAAATTGGAAGAAAGTAAAGGACAATTAAAGGAAGAAGTTGAAATGTTGAAAAAAGAAAAATATACCTTATTAAAAGAAATCTCAAAAATCCAACCTAGTATAGACGCGGTGGACAAGAACGAAAACACAATAAAAACTAACACCAAGGATGTGAATATGATAATGTCTGAATTTATCGGGATAATTAATCAAACTAACCATGATATCAAGGTCAAATTTCACGAAAAAGTTCAGGAATTGGCTCAATCCCAAGACGCTAATGAAAAGTCCATCATAGATCTGGGTATTCATACTAAGCTGAGACTCCAAACATTGACCGTTGACTATGATATTTTAAAGGATTCCTTAGAGGAATTACAGAAGGAACACGACGAACTTCAAGATAATTTTAACAGATTACTTGAATTCATTGAGAATTCTCGAATAACGACAACCCCTCAATACAGACCAACCAATATGCCTGATCCTAACACTGAACTAGTAAAGAGAATCATAAATACAGGATATACAGATTCATCATCCTTTTTAGATCTTTCTAAATGGAAATCGGAAAGAGGTTTTCCAAAATATTCACCTGATCAGTTAATGGAAAAAATCGCAATCCAATTCTATCCAAACCATAAACGAAACAGCGATTATATGACCCATATTCCTACCGGAATTTGCATTCAGGATTGTTTCTCAACAGCAGCCGATCTTGATCCACAGGATGTTAATGGGATCCCATGTTTCCTCAAACTAGACCAATATTCACGATCCATAGGCGGCAGATGCCTAAGAATCTTGCTGGCCCCACAGAGTCAAACCTACGGGCAACGGTGGCACCAAGCCTTATACCTAATTGTAAACACCAGAATCCAAGCTGTCGTGTACAGCGACTACAAGAGGAAAAGTTGGGACCAAAGTTACTCCACGATCCCGCAGCGGGTTTTCAAAGGTTTTGGCTATTTCGATATCGTCAAGGAAAAATACAACGCTTTCGCCGATAAGACCTGCCTTTATTCCCATTTTATTATATTCAGAAATCCAATGTATTAATTGGATATTAATATTTTTTTTTTATATTTCTTTATTTTATATGAAAGATTTGTTATCTTTTATTTCTTTGTTTTCCCCTTACAAAGAAATATTTTTATAGAATGGAATAAAAGGTGTTTTTCTATAGTGTTAGTCATAACCTATTATTTTTTCACGAATGTAATATATGCAAATAAAGGGTAATTCTTCTTCTTTTTTTAAATTACTTCAAGAGAGGTAGTATAACTGGTTTGACAATAAGGATTTCTCTATCGCAATTATTCACTATCATTTAAGTCCCTTCACATGGAATTTGTATAATCTTTACACAAGGGGATAAGAAACAACATTTAAGCCCTGGACTGACAAAGGCCATTAGCCCGAAATCATATTTCTTATTATATAAGCTTGAGAATGCACTATTAATAAAATGAAAATAATCTCATCTCCATAAACTTGTTGTATTATTAATATTTATATTTTATATAAATATTATTAATAATTTGTATTTTAATATTATTATTAATAAAGTAGAACCTCCATGAGAGGACACTCACGCTAAGAGGACACCTCTCTACAAAGGACAGTTTTCATTCGCAAAACTACCATTTTTACTATTAAGCAACTCTCCGGTAAGAGGACACCTCTCCCTAAAGGACAATTTGGCTTTGAAATTAGGTGTCTTTTACAGGGAGGTTGTTCTACTGTATATATATATATATTTAATATATCCTAATATCCCCCCCTCCCTCTTCCCGATTTTGCGAATTCCCAGATTCTACAAAACGCCAACAATCTGTACACAATTTATTTATTTATTTATTTAACAGTTGGCAGAGACCCGCCATATCCACAATTAGGATAATTGCGTGTAAATCTGAAATTATATACAAATCATCGTGAAATTAACATAATTAAACATTGGAAAGCACGCAAATTACACATTCGATGTCAAATTTTGCCTATAGTAATTACAAATAGTAGCTTGAAATATATACACCGTATGAAATGTGTACAGAAAATTGCCATTTACAACACAACGTGTAGACTATGTAAATTAATCACATACAATGGCTTTCGTTCTATGGCCATCATCAGTATAGGAACGGTGTCGAAAGGGAATTTTAGAAATGTAGAATACCTTGGAGTAACTTTCCAAACTTAGGAAACTTTCCATCATTTATCTTCCTTTCTCTTTGCCCAAAGGATGTCTTGGGATAATTAGGAGAGGTCACGTGGTATTCATATCATCCAATTAACTGCGAGATATCAATACAGGATATCCGGAAACTACGGTTGGTGATTTGGAAATGGAGCAAAGTTCTTGGCTACAATTCGAGGAGAGGAAATGACTACGTGGTTTTTTGTCATTTTTTTGTCCAATATTTTAAGAATAAAGACATAGATCAAAAATAAAAATTGCATATCCTGACCAGGAGCACATGTTCTTTACAGAAGGCAGAACGCCATCTGGTGGAACAGAAAACAACTAATCATTGATTTAACCTGTTCCCTGATATTTGGCCAACCCAATTTCTTGATAAATCAAGAAAAGACATAGATGTAACACATGTTTCTGAACCTCACAATACCATCTAGCCGCTATTGAACATAATGAGTTAAGGTAAAAACATCAGGGGCTTCCAGGTATAGCTTTCTTTAAAATAAAAAAAAGTTAATTCTTATCTCTAGAGTCAGGTTCAAATTCACATTAATAGGTACAGCTCAGCAAGAGCAACCTAGTTCATGATAATTGAAACAATGAATAATATGTGGAGGTTATTCACATATTAAACAAATTTTAACGCGGGATTCAATCCCGGTTCATGACTGTCGGGAATCGAGCGTGTTACCCTCTCATCCACCGACTTATTGTCGGGAATCGAGCGTGTTACCCTCTCATCCACCGACTTATTGTCGGGAATCGAGCGTGTTACCCTCTCATCCACCGACTTATTGTCGGGAATCGAGCGTGTTACCCTCTCATCCACCGACTTATTGTAGGGAATCGAGCGTGTTACCCTCTCATCCACCGACTTATTGTCGGGAATCGAGCGTGTTACCCTCTCATCCACCGACTTATTGTCGGGAATCGAGCGTGTTACCCTCTCATCCACCGACTTATTGTCGGGAATCGAGCGTGTTACCCTCTCATCCACCGACTTATTGTCGGGAATCAAGTGTGTTACCCTCTCATCCACCGACTTATTGTCGGGAATCGAGCGTTTTAACCCTCTCATCCACCGACTTATTGTCGGGAATCGAGCGTGTTACCCTCTCATCCACCGACTTATTGTCGGGAATCGAGCGTGTTACCCTCTCATCCACCGATTTTTTTTAAATGTATCTCTAGAGCTTTTATTCCCGAAAACTAAATATATGAATTACATTTAAAAAAAAGAATCGTATTCCTGGAATATGAAAAAAAAGTACAAATATGAAATTGTACTGGGATCAGGTCGATAAATTAAGAAAAAAGACATCTCCTGATGGTTTAATTAAAATTTGATGATGGCTTGCGCCATCTGTCGGAATAAATATCAACTAATCTTCGATATTTTAAAATTATTCCAGATATTTATTCCGATAGATGGCGTAAGCCATCAGCAACTTTTAGTTGTATGATCAGGAGATGTATTTTTTTAAATTTATCCTTATAATCTATCCCTATAATCTATCCTTGGATAATCTCAATGAGTGAAACGACAAAATAAATATAAATTTTGATATCTACTTTGCTGATTTCACCACTCTGATGATGATGATCAAAATCTGATCAAAATATCACTTAGAATGACATAATAGACCGCTATCTATGCATGAACCTGGAAACTATTTTAAGATCAATTTTTTTTTTAAATTTAAAATAACTTTCTACTGTGTCCTTTCTGTAATGACAAAATAATTGGGATGGCCTGGCTCATCAGTGGTGAACCCTCCCAACATTTTTATTTCATCGTAGAAAAAGCAATGGAAGGTTGTTTTATATTAGAAAAGAAAAAAAATTTCGCTAAAAATGATTTCTTTGTTCACATGACATAAAGTCATATACCCCAATTTATCCCTAACTAGACTTGTCCTTATTGTTTATGGAAGAGCATTGCTCGATATTTGAATGTAATTCTACTGTACAAAAAGCTTATGTCCATAGTTTACTTTAATACCATTTCTGAGATTCCACCCTTCAGTGTAGCATATATAAGCAGAATTTTCCAATACATTATTAGAGCTCTGAGAAGCGGTCTGGTAGATTAAATTGGCGAAACCGCTGGGAGGGTTCACCACTGATGAGCCAAGCCCTCCCAATATATTTTTTCATCGCAGTAAGGACAGTAGAAGTTCGTTTTATGTATAAAAGAAACATTCGCGCTTTTAAATCCTTTTATTTTATATATATAGATGGCGCGCTATTGCTTTGTGTATAAAGTCATATTATTTGGCACACACACACATACAAACACACACACTCTCTCTTTCTGTCATCAATACACAGGTTCTTTCTGAGCCTTGAGATGAGGGGAGAACGTGACTTACTGTCTGTACTCTTTGTTTCCTGGACTTTACATAACTGTATATAGTTTATCGTAAATATATAGAGGCTGCCTGGCCGGCATTCATATTTATATGCAAAATAGACATTTCAGCCAGTTGGAGTTTTTTTATTTACTCAACGTTTCGACAAAAATATTTTGTATTCGTCAGGAGAAGTAAATAAAAATAAAGCATTTTTCAAAATTCTAGATATTTCGTTATCAACTTCTCTAATATAAGGAATTATTATACAGGGTGTACCAGGTAAATTGGGACTAACTTTGACAGTCCATAAAACAAAAACTACTTGAGATTAAAAACTTGTTTTTTTTTTCATTACGTAGCCATATTCATGTAAAATGCAACAGTACATGTGTGCGCAGTGTAGTGATGAAGAGTAACCGAGAATTTGAAAATCGAGCTGCCATCATCGTTGCTCTGCGCGCCGGAAGGAGCCCCAAAGAGATAGTGGATTTTCTTAAGTTGCCCAAAACCACTATTTATCGTGTCAAGAAGCAGTTTGATGAGGCCGACAGTAACAAAGAGGGGATAGCTACAAGGAAAAAGCACTCGCGTCGATCGGACAGGGTAAGAGGCGAAGAATTTGTCAAAAATGTCAAGGAGAAGATTGATGGAAACCCTGGGAAGAGCATGAGGGCCATAGCCAAGGAAATGGACGTTGGCTCTATGACAATTGTCAGAACTATCCATGAGGACCTTGGTCTCAAGTCTTATGCCCTTCGGAAAGGTCAGTTGCTGACTGAGAATATGAAGAATAACAGAAAAGGAAAGGCTGCTGCCCTCCTCAACAACCTGAAACACGACTCTTTTGGCATGCTAAGGTTCTTCTCTGACGAAAAGAACTTTGATGTGGACCAAAAGGTAAATCCCAGGAATGATCGCTGGATCTGTAAAGACCCCTCAGAGATACCTGTCGTGATGCACACGAAATTTCCTGCCTCCGTAATGGTCCTTGGCGTTATCAGCAGTGAAGGTGATGTCATGCCTCCCCATTTCTTTGAGAAGGGCCTTAGGATGAACGCTGACACCTACATCAATGTTCTGGAGACCGTTGTGAAGCCTTGGATGGACATGGTGGCCGCAGGAAGGAAGTATGTCTTCCAACAGGACTCAGCTCCAGCCCATAAGGCAAAAAAGACACAATCGTGGCTGACACTTAACGTCCCTAGTCACTGGGGTCCTGATATTTGGCTCCCTAATTCTCCAGATTGCAATCCCCTCGACTACTATGTATGGGGCGTTGTTGAGAGAGATGTCAACAAAGCTCCTCATACCACCATCCAGTCTGTCAAGAAAGCAGTTCACACGGTGATGACCCAAATGGACAAGGTCATCGTCGCCAAGGCCTGTGCTTCATTCCGCACTCGCCTCGAGACTGTTGTAGCTAATAATGGAAACTACATTGAATAAATAAAGACTATATCCTTTTATCTACTACTGTGTCAAATTTCATTCGGATATTTTAATTTTTACTTGCAAAAAATTTCAGTTAAAATACCATTGTTGAAATTCCCAATTTACCTGGTACACCCTGTATTATTGTAACCATCTGTAGTTCTATTCAAATTTGGTCTATCTATTTCATATCATCTAATCCATTTATTTATGAAGCCAACTGGATATTTGGATTGTTTTAACTCCGCTCTAATTTTCTTTATATCTTTTTTTATAAATATCTTGGTCTGTACATAAAATAAAAAACTCCAACTGGCCGAAGTGTCTATTTTTCATATAAATATGTATATAGTTTACTCTTTTATTTTATCTTTCTAATATATCCCTCTTTTTATGATTATTTTATAATATTGACTTGTGTATGATATCAATAAAATATTTTTGAATCTCAAAATGTCTCTGTGCCGCCTGTGGTTCCAGCGACAGGTCGCTGACCCATAGATACTGGAGTTACCGAGCCGTGCGACTCCTACTCCGGGAGGTGTTCGCCTCCTGCGAAGTGCCCCTGGATCTGAAGGCTTGGCCAGACTTTCCATTGCCTCAAGTTTTGTCCATGAGTGTAACCCGGGCCAACTACCCAGGCTGCCACAGAAGAAGGTTCCTCACTAGCTACGATATCGCCTCTGCGCAAAGCTTGCACCACGCTGATGAGGGCCAACAGCCCAAAACGCGTCCGTGGTTACCTTTTCTTGATTAATCAAGAATGGGTATTTGGCCAATTCTGGAATAATTAAAAATCAACGAGAATAGTTGATATTTATTCCGATAGATGGCGCAAGCCACCAGAAACTTTCAGTTGCACGATAAGGAGATGCCTTTTTAATAATTTATGCACCTTATCCCAGTACAATATCACACACACACACACACACAAGCCTTTTTATTGGGGCATCCAGCCCTATACATGATTCCCCTCTACAGGATTTAGCAAAGGAAGATATTTCAAAAGTAAAAACTAGAATACAAGAAGTAATAAGGAAAAAGAAAAGAGAGAAGAAAGAAAAAACAAACAAAAAGAAATATAACCATATATACAAAAAATAAACATACAGAGCAAAAGGAACCGTACATGATTAAATATTTAAATTAAAGTACCAATGTTTAGGATATGTCAAGGTTAGGATATCATTGAGAGGGCTAGTGTGGAATCAGCCGCGTTCAATCTTCGCCTTCTTCCTCCAAGCAAACCACGACATTCGGCGCATCCATTGTTCTCCAACGGACATTGACTGCAGCCTTGTAGAATTTATATAAACCGAGGGAGAGACCCTGATCAACCATCAGTGTGTTCATCCAGCTGAAAATTTGTTGGCAGTCAGGTTGAGACCAGGGTAAGTCACCCAAAATTTCTTTCCTCTGTTTCTCTAAGCAAGAGCATCCAAATATTATATGCATAATTTCGTCTTGGATTCTGTTTTTACACAGATCACAAGTTAGAGTCAAATCAATTTTCCAGCGATTTGAACGATTTTCTGGGAAGATCGTCCATAGGAGTCTCAGTTGTGCAAAAAATCTTTTAATTGCTAGAGGAATAGTTGTGAATAAATATCGTTCTGCTGTTATTGAATTTTTTAGGTATTTGAAGTGACTGTAATGTGAAGTATTTAGGATTTTCGCCATGTCGTTTTGGATGCTTTGTTCGGTTGCTATTCGAATAATAGCAGGGATTTCAGTCAGTATTGCAGTGTAATCCGGACAACCCTTCAGGAACGAAAAACCGTTTGAGTCTAAAATGGTTGACAGGTTTTCGACAAAGGTTAAACCAGCCCTTTGATTGCTGTGTAATGTCCAGAGGTGTGACAAACATGCCCGGGGCAACCTGCTCTCTTCCATTTTCATAATCCTCACCCAAAATCTCAGGACCTGTTTAGTTATGATAACTTCCTGTGATACTCGTCCACACTCCATTCTTAGCATAAAGCCCGGAGTATACTTTGGTAAATTTAGGTAGCGTCTTAGGAAAATATTCTGAACCTGATCAAGTACCTTTACTTGGTTGAGTGCCCAGCTTATCCCAGTACAATATCACCTTTTTCCATATATATACATATATATATGAAGAAGAGGGTTCCAGTCATGCTGCGGGTGAACCAGCTAGTTCCAGGTTGAACCATGAAGTAAGACAAGGCAGGGCTGAAGTCTTATACTCCGAAGTACTACAATATTAAAGAAGCATGATTATCATATATTTTTTCCTGTATATACTGCAGTAAAGCTATGTTTTCTACTTTCGTCCAAACACTTGTCATATAGATATTTAAATATATAATAATTCAGTCCTATATATATATTTGCATATCTTAAATTTTATCCAATATATGCCTTTTTATATAAAAAGAACCATCAGAGGCCTGCTTTACTTACTTTCTTGCAGGGTTTCCCCCAACGAACTTAGTTCCCTTATACTGACCATAAACTCTCGCGTCACGATCCAAAACTCTGAGATAGAATCCCGTCACCACAAAAAGTTTGAATTCTGGCGTTTGAAGTACGGATTTCCTTCTTGCACCCAATCAAAACCTGAAGATGGCATCGTGAACCTAACTGACATAACACTTTCCGACACCCAGATCTCTCTATTAAAAAAAGGCCTCAACTTCCGTCTGCCCAAAGAACCTGATCTCTTGTACACAATCAGTGGAATTGAGTCATCCCTTCAACACCAATCCCACGTCGACAAACATTATATCCGGTCCACCATCACCAACAAACTCCTCGCCTCCTCTAAGAGATCCTTAACCGCTCCCAGTTCCACCAAGAAAGATTTCGCTTCCCTTAAAACCTTAAAGAACCATCGCGATATTATAATTTCCAGATCTGATAAGGGCTCTCAGGTTGTTATGATGAAGGCGGATGAATATGAAAGAAAAATGCTTGACCTCCTATCCGACCCCGACACTTTTCATGAGATCCCAACCGAACGAATCGCTGCTCTTTCCGATAACTTTAAGTTCGCACTCAGGACGCTCAAGAGGAATGGAAGCATCACCCCTGAGCAACTCCAGCGATTCACCTCCAATCTTGCCGGCGTCCCTTACATATACGGTCTCCCTAAGACCCATAAGCCCCACATTCCCCTTAGGCCCATTGTGGCCTACCATCTCTCCCCTGCACTACACTTAGCCAGATATCTCACTGACCTCCTTAAACCTCTCGTTAAGGCACACAACCTCTTTTCAGTTCAAGATCCTACCGAATTTCTAACCAAGTTAAGGAGTATTCCCCAGCCTGATGGACTTACCATGTCCACCTTCGACGTAACATCCCTATTCCTATGCCTTCCGCACTCTTTGATTACAGACGGCCTTAGTTCACTACTTGCCCTCTCTACATTCTCTAGCAAAGACCAAAAATCGATAATAGATCTGTTTACTATCTGTCTTGGCATGAATACCCTCGAATTCAACAGCCGTTCCTTTCTACAGATACGAGGCTCCCCTATGGGCAGTCCTCTCTCCACAATCGCAGCGGAAATTGTCATGCTAGGGCTGGACCAATGGCTGGTGTCCAAAGACCATTTGGGGGTCGTTACTTGGTTACGTTACGTAGACGACATTTTCTGCCTACACCGAGATACCGATCATTTACCCATCCTCACCGCTTTAAACTCTTACCATCCGGATCTACTTTTTACACACAACCCGTCCCGCTATAACTGTATTCCATTTTTAGACATTTTAATTATTAACACCGACGTTAAATTCCACACAACGGTCTTTCACAAACCCGGCTTTACCCCCTCGTACCTGCATTTTTCATCCCACGTCCCCGCCTCCCATAAGATCACCACCGTCCGAACTCTTTCCAAACGTATCTACACCCACTGTTCTCTCCCTTTCTTTAACAATATCGAGAGGCGCACGGTCTACTCGCATCTCCTGTCCGCGGGCTATCCACGCAGCTTTATCGACCGACATTTTTTCACACCCAATCAAAAAAGAACCACACCTCCTTTATTCAAAAGCACCTGCGTCCTCCCATACTCCACCACGAATTCCGGTATTGGTTCCTTTTTACGTAAATTCGGCATTCGCACTTTTTACAAGTGCACACCTTCCCTTTACACCTTCTTACGACATCCAATCACAAAAAGCTCCGCCAAACGTAACCCCCAATCCCTTTCCAACGCCGTTTACAAAATTCCTTGTAATAATTGTGATTTATGCTATATTGGAGAAACAGGTCGAACAATCGCCATCAGAGCCAGTGAACACGCCCGCAACATCCGCTTGAAAGACAAAAAATCGCTCATATACCAACATATCGCCGAGTCCGGACATTCCTTCAATCTCGACAATACAACCCCTGTTTATAGCGATATAGTAAACAAATACCAACGCTTAGTTCTTGAAGCCCTTGTTTCCAATACTACCCCCAGCCTTAACAGAAAGATTGACCTCCCGCCCCAATATTCTGCTTTTTATTCTATACCAACAGATACACCTCCTTCGTAACTTTTAACTTTATCTTTATTCCGCTGTTTCCTATTTTTATTTTTATTTTTATTTTTATTCTTGCTTTTGTCTTCGCCTCTAGTTTTCCGCCTTTTTCCCTTCATCCTAGGTATGCAGATTCTCTTAAATCTACACTGCGTGACATTGAAAATGGAACACCAAGAAATAGTGGCCAGAAAATTATGCAAATTTCAGGGTAGACGCGCCTAACCGAGTTATGCAAATGATGTAAAATGCGCAGCTCTCGTGCGCACATGGAGTAAGATATAAGGGAAGGAACTTGTAGAAAGGACAGTATTCGTGTCGTTATTTCTTCAAGGAAAATCATTGTAGAAATTTTGTTCTTGTGTCAAAAGACACGTGTAATAACAGAGAATGCCAGGTCATCGTAAACGGAGGCAGTTCAAGCAGACAGACGCTTTTACGAGGGGCATGGTGATCGGACTGAAAAGGGCAGGTTGGTCCATACGTCAAATCGCAGCTGATACACACCTTGGTGCGTCCACGGTGCACCGACTGTGGAGAAGATGGTTGGAACAAGGAAATGTGGCAATTTATAGGAATGTCGGTGCAACCAGAGTGACGTCAGCACGTGTGGATCGGCGTATCCTTCGACAAGCAGTGGCGGCCCCAACAGCCACTTGTACCGCCATCCTGCAACATGTGCAAGACACCCTAGATCATTCCATCTCGACCAGAACCATTTCCCGTCGATTGGTTGCTAATGGCTTGCACTCATGCCGTCCGCTAAGAAGACTGCCATTGACCCCACCGAATAGGCGCCAACGTTTGGAATGGTGCCGGGCTAGATCGACGTGGATGACGGAATGGCACAGGGTCGTGTTCTCAGATGAGTCGCGTTTCTGCTTGTCCAGTGATAGTCGCCGTGTACGCGTGTGGCGTCGACGTGGAGAAAGGTCCAATCCGGCAGCAATTGTGGAACGCCCCACCGTGCGACAACGTGGAATCATGGTTTGGGGCGCAATCGCGTATGATTCCAGGTCACCTTTACTTCGTATTCAGGGCACTATGACGGCCCAACGATACGTTGATGATGTGCTGCGACCGGTGACACTCCCCTACCTTCAGGGGGTACCCAATGCCCTTTATCAGCAGGATAACGCCCGACCGCACACTGCTCGCATTAGCCAACAAGCTCTGCAAGATGTACAGATGCTTCCCTGGCCACCGTACTCTCCTGATCTCTCACCAATCGAGCACGTCTGAGACATCATTGGACGCTGTTTGCATGCCTTGCCACAGCCGCGTTCAGAAGACGAACTGTGGCAAATGGTTGAGAGGGAATGGAGAGCCATCCCTCAGGACGCCATCCGTACTCTGATTGACTCTCTACCTAGACGTGTTGCTGCGTGCATCGCCGTCCGCGGTGGTCCTACTTGCTACTAAGCCGACGCCGTTCTCGCTCTGTATTATGACTATCATTTTGAAATAAAGATCACTTATTGTTCGTCCCTGTCTCTCTCTGTCTGCCGAGTTTCATCACTTTCTGGCCACTATTTCTTGGTGTTCCATTTTCAATGTCACGCAGTGTATATATTGTACACTTTTCAAATGTTTTTACTACTGGCATGCAAATTTCACATTTTAATCTTTTATTCCTTGTTTAATATTTCTTATGCTAAACTGTCGCTTATAAATATAGCATCTCCTTCTCATTCATGTCAATACCTGATGAAGGACGGCTGACGTCCGAAAGCTTGTATACTGCTCAATAAAGAAACTCACCACGTTCCTCTTAATCTCTCTTTCTACATTCCAAACGTGGCTATATCATGTATATAAAGATTTATTTATGGATTGCTCTATTTTCAAAAAGAATGTAGTTTTTTTACAAATAATGTGTATGCGTTTATTAAAATAATATGTTATTAGTAAAGATATATTATATTTTCACGTTATTTTATAAATAGATGCAAAAAAAAAAATTTGAAAAAATATTTTAGTTTGGGTTCCACTAATTTGGTGGAATCTGACCGCAGAGCCGGATATAGTTACCCAGACGACTTCCGTTTCAGACGGTCACGTGACACGAGCTATTTAATCCGACACTACGGGAGATTTCGAAGTTGCCAGACCCTTCCCAGGTGAGTAGGGTAATTCTCTGTGTCATTGTTAATATAGGCAATGATAGTGGTATATATTTGCATATTCTTTCGCAAGGCCAACCCTTCCAATAATTGCAAGTAACCAATTGGGGCTCTGGCACAATTGTACGTATTTTCGTATAGAGAAGAACAAAATAGTACGTTTTTATTTATTTATATGAGCTTTTTGCAATTTCTGACCTTTAACAGGAATTTAAAATAAATAAAGACGCATAAGATAATAAGATTTGCTTCTAAAGAAATATGAACGACAGAAAAATATACAATATAATACACTACGGCTTGTGTTTGTAAAACGACACCCCTGGACACTTTTATTTTTCCGTTTATCATTACTCTTCATAATTTACCTTTTTATACCTCATCCAAAAAGGTTAGAAATAGTCGATATTTCACCTTGAAATAAAAATTTGATTTTTCGTCGAAAAGAAACTCATGCGGTGTAACTTCAAGGGTCGTTTTAGGAAAATATCCATTTGTTTGTAAGTGTGTATAAGTTGGGCTGCTTTCTACTTTGTAGACTTATGGTGCACACCCGGTAAAAAGCAGACGATAAATATCATACCATGATCATCATTACTTGTACCACGTGGATTTGTGAGAAGTACAAAATAATATTGTCGCGGAGATAAATAAAGCAAGGGCAAGTTTGGGGATAATTAATTTATTATAAGGGGTTTTTATAGGGAGATGGATAAAGTAGAACTTACCCCAAGTTAAGGTTAATCCTAATGAGGGACCTCAGCTCCCCCCGCCGGCCAGATTCCCCAGAACCCCTCACACCCGGTGTCCAGCGATGATTGACAAACGTCCCATGGGGCCTCTCGTGATTGGAGCCGCTGGGCTTCTTGACAATATTCTCATGGCCAATATGTGTCTTGGAATTATGCAACAACAGTATCACATACATGTAAATATTTAAACATATGGGGCCAGCTTAAATACACTCATGGACAAAACTTAAGGAATTGGGAAGTCTCTGATGTCGCCGGTCATCTATATGGAGACAGAGGCAATTTTGTTCACACTTGGTTATCTCATGTGTCTTCAATAAAGGTCACTGTAATATCTTTCAGAATTATTGTCTGAATCCCGATATACATGCTAAAAGACACAAATTTCTTAAGTTTTGTCCATCTTTTTTTTTTTTTTGTCAAATTCGAAAATTGGAGAAATTTGTTAATTCCGGGATATAATTAGTTATCAAAATTATTTAAATAATTAAATTTTTCCCACAAGTTTTATATATATATGTATAATTGGAAGCTTTCAAGTCTTGATCTTTCTCAACCCGTTTGATGTTTCAAACCTCATTGTATATTCCATTTATTCTAACTACATAAGCTACAAGACTCGAAAACTACCCGTAAAATGTATATTTAGAAAATATGAACAACTAGCGGACCCGCCCGGCTTCGCCCGGGTTTTACCCGAGTAAAAGTTTGTCTAACGAATCTCTCGATAAAGTGAACATTTTTTCCCGGTCCCTTGAAAAATACTCGATAAGTTGAATAAAATCAATATTAATTGGTTCCCTCGGTAATTGGAAGTTAAAGGAATAGTATCTTGCCTTGGAATTGTATCATTATTCTTGTATGGATGTACCCGGCTTCGCCCGGGTTTTACCCGAGTAAAGGTTTGTTTAACGAATCTCTCGATAAAGTGAACATTTTTTCCCGGTCCCTTGAAAAAATACTCGATAAGTAGAATAAAATCAATATTAATTGGTTCCCTCGGTAATTGGAAGTTAAAGGAATAGTATCTTGCCTTTGAATTGTATCATTATTCTTGTCTCAAATAAATTGCCGTGTCATCCTGAATTTTGTCTTTCCTAATTTTCTACATTACAAAATCATCGTATCATCATGATAATATTTAGAGCAGATTGTTGAATTATAACAGATAAATTAGAATAATTGTTTTGATTATTTCTAGGCGAAAAGTTATTTCAAAAATTTTATTTGCTAGAAACCTTCCCAGTACTATACTAAATAACTTCCCAAAGTTTCATGGCGATCCAATGAGTGGTTTGGTCAGGCATAAAGGACAAACAGACATACATTCATTTTTATATATATAGATATGTTATATTAATATAATTTTTATCAATATATAAATTTCATAAAATATTTTTTGTTTTATTGCAATATCATTTTTTAAAAAATACTCCGGTACTTCTCTACTATTGCCGCCTACGCTGTAATAAAGAAGACCAACAGCCAAGAAACGCGTAACTTAAATGAATATTTCATAGATATTTCGAAATGTGTGTATAAAATAAAGGAGGAAAGATGATTATTTATTTATTTCGTCTCAATTTACAGGTGTTACATTCGAGCACAGCTCGCGAGTCACCTTGTCCTGGCTATTTACACATGGCGAGTTGGTGGAGTAGAGGTGGTCCCCCTAGGCCTTGCAGGAGGGCAGCTGTTGGGCGATGAGCTCTTGACTAAGTGTCAGGGCCGGGTCGTCGGAATCGGGGATTGATATCTCCTTTATTTTGTAGAATATCTTGTATGGTTAGATTATTTGAATTTTGCATTTGAAGGTATAATTTCTTAACGGAAGTTTGGTACATATCTTCTAGATCGGGTTGGTTCAAGTCCTCCTTCAGTATCTTGTATGATATATTTAAGTTATGACACAAAATTAATAATCTATGCATAAAATAATAAATATTTCGCTACATAGCCCCTTCCCTATTGGAGCTGTGACTCACAGCTTGCAAATATTGTTGATATTGACATGGATCTGACGTCATCAATTTTGTGTTAAAATCAACAATAATAATCAAAAATAAAATGTGTAACATATTTCATTTTAATTATATTTATTCTATGATATTTTTACAAATTTGGTGTTGCCAGATTGTTATAGGAATTAGAAGGAAGGTGTGAGAGAATATAAACATATTTACAAAAATATTTGTTTTTCCGGCAGATTTGTTTTTGTTAAGGAATGTTTCCTTATCGGATGTTGGAGTTGGATTATTCATAAGAATTTCTATTTTTTAATTTCGATTACAATAAATTATTACGAACGAGGGTAGTGCGCGCATGTTTTAGTAAAAAAAAAAAAAAAACATCCTCGATAAAGAGAGGCGAGTTGCCCCTAGAAATATTTGAACAATAAACGGTAGTGTTCCAAAGTTAACATATTTATAAGATTGTATTTTCACGTAAGATTTGTGTTTCAGGAGGGATATCAACAAAATGAAGCTTTTCATTTTTGTCTTATGTGCCTTCATACTTGGTGAGTACAATTTTGGTGGCGTTGATCATGTTAAATATTATTTGTGTTGATCATAACATTAGAATGAGAATTATTCAGAGAAGCTTAATAGGGATGTAGAATAAATCTGAAAATAATTTTATTGATATTGTGTTTACAAAAATATGTAAATATTTAAATAATCATATATATATATATATATATGTGGTATAAAAGGTGGAGAAATAATCACACCACAAGTTGGAAGAGGAACCCAGACAACCAGAGAGAGAGAGACGGGACCGGCACAGCCGGGCGGCCGTTCGTGTCGCACACAATCTCCAACTGTCTTAAAAGTTCCGAGGTGTTAACTAACGGGCCCCAGTGATCGCCCCTTAGAATGTCGCTGGTGTCTCAAGTGACCGGACTTTACCCTCCCGTCTCTCTCTGGGTTGTCTGTAGGTTGGCTTTATTATTCCTGGAAGAATAGATATTATGACATATATATTGTAATATATATAAATGTATACTTATATCCCTATATGTAATATAACTATAGTGTAATACCAAAACGAAATAATAAAATTAGCTTGAGTGACAGCCGGCGCCAGATAGGAGGAAGGTCTCCGATTTCAACGTCGGTCTGTTAAATACATAGTCGGATTCTTAGGGGTGTCCTCTCCCTTTGCTCAAATATAGATAAGACTCCCTTAGACCGGCTGCATTCACTTTCTATCTAGCCTTTTCTAAGGTGACATCCAACATGTCTCGTTCTTTGGTATAATTCATTCACGGCTGAAACCACTCTGAACATTGAGGCCAACATGCCACACTACAGTCATCCTACAGGATAAACCATTTGCATATTTCTTGAACCTTTTACTATATATATGTCATAATTCCTTTTTTTTTTTCTTTCTTCTCTCTTTTATTTTTCCTTATTACCTCTTGTATTCTAGTTTTTACTTTTGAAATATCTTCCTTTGCTAAATTCTGTAGAGGGGAATCATGTATAGGGCTGGATGCCCCAATAAAAAGGCTATATATATGTCATAATATCTATTCTTCCAGGAATAATAAAGCCAACCTATAGACAACCCAGAGAGAGAAGGGAGGGTAAAGTCCGGTCATTTTAGACATCAGCGACATTCCAAGGGGCGACTTTCTGGGGTCCGTCAGTTAACACCTCGGGACTTTTAAGACAGTTGGGGATTGTGTGCGACACGAACGGCCGATGTCGCCAAATGTCAGACTTCAGACATGTTTCTTTTAAAATTTCACGAGATACTAAAATCGCAATATCTAAAAATGTCTTAATTACTATACAATTACTATACAAACCAGCTTTCAAGCTCTAAATAGCTATTTATCAAATCCCTACTTGCGATAAAAACAAGATGGGTTATAATTAAGAGCTATTAGCTTGAAAGACGGTGTCCCAAATTGATCATAAAAAAATAAATAAATCCCATTAAGATCCCGTGATTTCATAGCAATTTAATTTATTGTATATATATTTTTGGCTTTATAGTCGTTATCTATGGAAATAATTTATTTTGTCAATAACAGCTATTTCTATTTTTCTTCGTTAACTATTATAACAATTAAAATAGTTGAGGATATTCCACCAAGAATCTCCATTGTTTCTATAAGCAGAAATTCTGTTTCTCACTTATTGGTAAAATAGGTACATTGATATACTTACACGTATTAGGTCCATTGTTGAAAGTGGTTCCTCCATTCTTTGGTGTTCTGCTAACATCAGGTCCATTGTCGACAGTAGTTCCTCCATTCTTTGGTGTTCTGCTAACATCAGGTCTATTGTCGACAGTAGTTCCTCCATTCTTTGGTGTTCTGCTAACATCAGGTCCATTGTCGACAGTAGTTCCTCCATTCTTTGGTATTCTGCTAACATCAGGTCCATTGTCGACAGTAGTTCCTCCATTCTTTGGTGTTCTGCTAACATCAGGTCCATTGTCGACAGTAGTTCCTCCATTCTTTGGTGTTCTGCTAACATCAGGTCCATTGTCGACAGTAATTCCTCCATTCTTTGGTGTTCTGCTAACATCAGGTCCATTGTCGACAGTAGTTCCTCCATTCTTTAGTGTTCTGCTAACATCAGGTCCATTGTCGACAGTAGTTCCTCCATTCTTTGGTGTTCTGCTAACATCAGGTCCATTGTCGACAGTAGTTCCTCCATTCTTTAGTGTTCTGCTAACATCAGGTCCATTGTCGACAGTAGTTCCTCCATTCTTTGGTGTTCTGCTAACATCAGGTCCATTGTCGACAGTAGTTCCTCCATTCTTCTCTTCTTTGGTGTTCTGCTAACATCAGGTCCATTGTCGACAGTAGTTCCTCCATTCTTTGGTGTTCTGCTAACATCAGGTCCATTGTCGACAGTAGTTCCTCCATTCTTTGGTGTTCTGTTAACATCAGGTCCATTGTCGACAGTAGTTCCTCCATTCTTTGGTGTTCTGCTAATATCAGGTCCATTGTCGACAGTAGTTCCTCCATTCTTCTCTTCTTTGGTGTTCTGCTAACACCAGGTCTATTGTCGACAGTAGTTCCTCCATTCTTTGGTGTTCTGCTAACATCAGGTCCATTGTCGACAGTAGTTCCTCCATTCTTTGGTGTTCTGCTAATATCAGGTCCATTGTCGACAGTAGTTCCTCCATTCTTCTCTTCTTTAGTGTTCTGCTAACATCAGGTCCATTGTCGACAGTAGTTCCTCCATTCTTCTCTTCTTTAGTGTTCTGCTAACATCAGGTCCATTGTCGACAGTAGTTCCTCCATTCTTCTCTTCTTTAGTGTTCTGCTAACATCAGGTCCATTGTCGACAGTAGTTCCTCCATTCTTCTCTTCTTTGGTGTTCTGCTAACATCAGGTCTATTGTCGACAGTAGTTCCTCCATTCTTCTCTTCTTTGGTGTTCTGCTAACATCAGGTCTATTGTCGACAGTAGTTCCTCCATTCTTCTCTTCTTTGGTGTTCTGCTAACACCAGGTCTATTGTCGACAGTAGTTCCTCCATTCTTCTCTTCTTTGGTGTTCTGCTAACATCAGGTCCATTGTCGACAGTAGTTCCTCCATTCTTCTCTTCTTTAGTGTTCTGCTAACATCAGGTCTATTGTCGACAGTAGTTCCTCCATTCTTCTCTTCTTTGGTGTTCTGCTAACATCAGGTCTATTGTCGACAGTAGTTCCTCCATTCTTCTCTTCTTTGGTGTTCTGCTAACATCAGGTCTATTGTCGACAGTAGTTCCTCCATTCTTCTCTTCTTTGGTGTTCTGCTAACATCAGGTCTATTGTCGACAGTAGTTCCTCCATTCTTCTCTTCTTTGGTGTTCTGCTAACATCAGGTCTATTGTCGACAGTAGTTCCTCCATTCTTCTCTTCTTTGGTGTTCTGCTAACATCAGGTCTATTGTCGACAGTAGTTCCTCCATTCTTCTCTTCTTTGGTGTTCTGCTAACATCAGGTCCATTGTCGACAGTAGTTCCTCCATTCTTCTCTTCTTTGGTGTTCTGCTAACATCAGGTCCATTGTCGACAGTAGTTCCTCCATTCTTCTCTTCTTTAGTGTTCTGCTAACATCAGGTCCATTGTCGACAGTAGTTCCTCCATTCTCCTCTTCTTTGGTGTTCTGCTAACATCAGGTCCATTGTCGACAGTAGTTCCTCCATTCTTCTCTTCTTTAGTGTTCTGCTAACATCAGGTCCATTGTCGACAGTAGTTCCTCCATTCTCCTCTTCTTTGGTGTTCTGCTATCATCTTATGACGTTTCGGAGGTAGAACATTAAAAACTTTCCAAACTATAGAACAACAAACATCAACAGCGGTTTCTGTGTGTTTTCAGGCATTTGCCAATGTACTACCGAAGATAGGTATTTTGATGCCCTGCTAGGGAACACGACGCCTATCCTTCGATCAAGGGGCCTCAATAAACTTCGCCTCTCCAATTTCACGGCCAAGTTCAAGGGTCCCCTCAGTGTTAAAATGAAGGGAAAATTCTTCGATGGTAAACTGGAGGGTCTGGAGGACGCGGCAAGATCTGGCCACTGCGGCAAGATCCACTACTCTTACGGAGAACGTGTGGTCAACTGCACCATCAAATTCGGTCATCTCAAGATCAAATACCATGGCAAGGTCAAGCCAAAGATTGGACCTAGTTTGTCTCTGACTCCCAAGTAAGTATTTATTACAATTTGACCTCGGTGGTTATTGTTGGAGGAATGGTGGAAACCGTCGATTTTCGACAATTAGGACCCAGAATCGAATCCCGTTTTGGACAATTTTTTTTTTCTGAAGATTCCTTCTCATTTCAGAAAGATTGTTCATTCAACTTCTTCATTCTTAAAATCAGTGAGAATTGCCAGAGTCTTTCAGGGAATACTGTAAAAAATTTCTAAAACAGAAATCTTTATTTTGAAAATAGAGCAATCCATAATTAAATCTCTAATTAAAAAGGCATATATTGGATCAGAATATCATTTATTTTACCAATATTTCAGTTGCCTGAACGCCAACCTTTATCAAGGTGTTATAACAAGAAAAAATGTTATAATACCTTGATAAAGGTTGGCGTTATATTGGTAAAATAAATGATATTCTGATCCAATATATGCCTTTTTAATTAAAGAGATCTTTATATATAATCATAATCAGATTTGTTTGACGCCTTGTCCACGTCACTCCGAGCTTTGGTGGACCTCACCCTGTAAGGTGATTCCACTTCGCTCCAGCCCATCTTCTATATCAGAGCTGCCCCATCAATATAATTGAATGGTGTGTGTACAGGATCAAGTTTCAGCCGACCTTCCTCTTTGTCGAAATCCGATCAAGACAGGGCGGTGGTCAATTTTTGGCCCCTAACCCAAGATTGAATATTGGTCGAGCCACCACAGAGATGTCTGGTATGGGTCGTTTGGCCTCTAATTCAAATCTGAAGTCCGCTCTGGCCTCCCATGCCTCTTCAGAACTCTCCAGTGCGTTCCAGAATTCATACTTCCCTGTGTTGTCGGAAGCCGCTGCTCGGACCCCCTTTCCCATCTGATCTGTCCCGAAACTGACCAACCATCTTGTTTCTCAACCCTATATAAAATAACGTTTGTTTTTTAAAAATAATTTGAATATATTGTATTTGTTATACATTTTTATTGTCAATAAAAGAGTTTTAAAAACCCGCATATATTGGTGGTTTTATTTTATACTAATTGAATGACCCAACATTGCCCGAATTCTGACAAAATGGTTGTTTGCCCAACACATGGGGTTTTAAAAAAATGTTAAATATTATTATGATGATTGCATTAGCGCACCATCTGTTATCAAAATGCGAAACTATTATAGACGCGTATGATTCTTTTTAAAAATAAACAATTTCTACTGTCCTTACTGCAATGGAAAAATTAATGGGAGGGCCTGGCTCATCAGTGGTAAACCCTCCCAGCGGTTTCGCCAGTTTAATCTACCGGTTCAACAAAAGGATCAATAGTCAGTCTACTCGATGTCTTACTTTATCATCACACCAATAATTTTATAATAATAAAGGTCACCTCTTTCGTCAAAATAAACCTCAAAACTAGACGCCATCTTTTGACCGTCGCCGCTTAACTAGCGAACTCGGGTCAGTGACAAAGCCACAACACCAGCTTTGGAAAACTGAGAAGCGTCCACCTGTAGACCATGGTTTCGGGCTAATGGCTCTCTTCAGTCCAGGTCGAACTTTATTCAATGAGATCCACACGGGATCTAATGGAATTTTCGCAATCCACCAAAGAGGTGATTAGCTGGCAAAGTTTCTGGGCCAAATCTATGTCACCGACCCGACGCCTGTAGTTTGCGGCGACATTCAATAGATGGCGTGTAGTTTTTACATTTATTTTGACAGGATAGGTGTCCTTTGCTTACATAGTGTGGATTTTATTCTAGATAAATAATGTAAGATTTGACTTCTAACGAACATTTGTTAAAACAATTCTCTATAAACTTATAAAACGTACTCGGCTTCGCCCGGGGTTTTACCCGAGTAAAGGTTTGTCTAGCGAACATTTGTTAAAACAATTCTCTAAAAACTTATTAAAAAAAAAAAAGATATATTTTGATAATTTGAAACTCGTAAATTTGAATCTCTCGATAAAGTGAACATTTTTTCCGGTCCCTGTGTGCCGTGTCATCCTGAATTTTGTCTTTCCTAATTTTCTACATTAGAAAATCATAGTTTTATCTAGTGAACATTTTTTCCCGTGTCACATTGCCGTGTCATCCTGAGATAATCTTACTTTTGATAAATAATATTTAAGATAACAAACTTAGTGATAAGAAAACTTGTTAACATCGTCACAATGGGGGCGCTGCTTGCGAGTTAAATCTACAAATCTGCAAATAACTCTAAGGATATTCAAGATATTCAGGAAATTATTTTTCAAAAACCTTCCCGGTGATATACCTAATAATATCCCAAAATTTCACGGCGATTGGATGTATGGTTTTTGAATCTATAGAGTAAAGACAAACAGACAGACAGACAGACATTCAATTATATATATATAGATTTACTCTTCATTGTTGGCTTTTTATCTTACATTCATTCTTCATTGTTGGCTTTTTATATTATATTTACTCTTCATTGTTGACTTTTTATCTTACATTTATTCTTCATTGTTGGCTTTTTATATTATATTTACTCTTCATTGTTGGCTTTTTATCTTACATTTATTCTTCATTGTTGGCTTTTTATATTACACTAGCGGATGTGTACCCGGCTTCGCCCGGGTTTTATCCGAGTGAAAGTTTGCCTAACGAAAATTATTGATAATAATATTGCTGAACACACAGAATATTATGATAATAATATTCGTTACATTATATATTTATATAATATGTTTTCTTGGACGACTGATTTACATATGGTGTTATCTTAAAATTGCTTGTTTTGAATATTTTTTTAGATTGAGATTATTAGCTAGTATGTAAAAAAATTAACTCTGTTGAATTTTTTTTGTATTTATATATAAATAAAATTAACTATGTTGATTTTTTTTTGTATTTAATCGATAACACCGAAGTTACGCATGTTAATGTTAGGAAAAATATTTTGATGTTAAGCAAAACCTGCTCCATCTCGTTTTACATAAATGTTGAAAATTTGGTCGAAATTGATGCATTGTAACGAAAGTTTTTAGCGAACAACACTTATGAAATTTCCATTTTATTAATATAGATTACTCTTTATTGTTGGCTTTTTATCTTACATTCATTCTTCATTGTTGGCTTTTTATATTATATTCTGACCAAAATCTATCCGTGAACTTAACACAGTGAACTTCACACAGATAGAATAAGGCAATTATATAAGTAGATTTACTCTTCTTTGTTGGCTTTTTATCTTACATTCATTCTTCATTGTTGGCTTTTTATATTACATTTACTATTCATTGTTGGCTTTTTATCTTACATTCACTCTTCATTGTTGGCTTTTTATCTTACATTCATTCTTCATTGTTGGCTTTTTATATTACATTCACTCTTCATTGTTGGCTTTTTATCTTACATTCATTCTTCATTGTTGGCTTTTTATATTACATTTACTCTTCATTGTTGGCTTTTTATCTTACATTCACTCTTCATTGTTGGCTTTTTATATTATATTTTTAGATTGAGATTATTAGCTAGTATGTAAAAAAATTAACTCTGTTGAAATTTAATTTTGTATTTATATATAAATAAAATTAACTCTGTTGATTTTTTTTTGTATTTAATCGATAACAGCGAAGTTACGCATTTTAATGTTAGGAAATATATTTTGATGTTAAGCAAAACCTGCTCCATCTCGTTTTACATAAATGTTGAAAATTTGGTTGAAATTGATGCATTGTAACGAAAGTTTTTAGTGAACAACACTTATGAAATTTCCATTTTATTAATATAGATAAATAATGTAAGATTTGACTTCTGCCTCCATATGCCATTGCATTAAGATTCATTCATCTCAACATTGATTTTTTTTTATTCTGATAGATGGCGCTTTACCATCTTAAAATGGCTATTTGTGGTATTCTGGAAATTTTTGTGTGTATATTACATGTTTGCACTCTCAAGACACGCACATTAAAAAGTTTATTAACGACATTTTATCTGATAACTAGCGGATGTGCCCGGCTTCGCCCGGGTTTTACCCGAGTGAATGTTTGTCTAACGAACATTTGTTAAAACAATTCTCTATAAACTTATAAAACGTACTCGGCTTCGCCCGGGGTTTTACCCGAGTAAAGGTTTGTCTAACGAACATTTGTTAAAACAATTCTCTGAAAACTTATTTAAAAAAAAAAGATATATTTTGATAATTTGAAACTCGTAAATTTGAATCACTTGATAAAGTGAACATTTTTTCCCGGTCCCTGTGTGCCGTGTCATCCTGAATTTTGTCTTTAATAATTTTCTACATTACAAAATCATAGTTTTATCTAGTGAACATTTTTTCCCGGTCCCTTGAAAAATACTCGATAAGTTGAATAAAAGCAATATTAATTGGTTCCCTCGGTAATTGGAAGTTAAAGGAATAGTATCTTCGCCTTGGAATTGTATCATTATTCTTGTCTCAAATAAATTGCTGTGTCATCCTGAGATAATCTTACTTTTGATAAATAATATTTAAGATAACAAACTTAGTGATAAGAAAACTTGTTATCATAGTCACAATGGGGGCGCTGCTTGCGAGTTAAATCTACAAATCTGCAAATAACTCTAAGGATATTCAAGATATTAATGAAATTATTTTTCAAAAACCTTCCCGGTGATATACCTAATAATATCCCAAAATTTCACGGCGATTGGATGTATGGTTTTTGAATCTATAGAGTACAGACAAACAAACAGACAGACAGACATTCAATTTTATATATATAGATATTAACATTTTAGTTATATTTAGCGCATATTATAAAAACAGAATTTCTAAGTTTAACAAAGTATAATATCAACTATAATATTGTAACGTAGAAATCAAGCCTTGAAATATCCTAAGATGTAAAAGTATTTATTGATGACGTCACAGCGACGAGTCGACAATTATTAACAAGTCAGCAAAACTATCTACAGCTAGGGAATCTCAAGCAAGCAAGCAAAGAAATATTTTAAAGATTATTTTACAAAAAAATACAGAGTAATATATATTTTTATAATCTGTTGAATATTTTCATTGAATAATATTAAAACAAACAAACAAACAAAAGCCTTTATTTAGGGCATTCCGCCCCATATAGGATTCGCCGTATTTACACATCAACAAGAGGAGAGGGAAGAGGAAACATTTACAACAAAATAAAGTTTGTCTCACATTCAGTTACCTATTTACAGATAGGTTATCCTCCAGTATCCTTTGCCCTGCATTCTTTCTCATGCGCCCAGCTTCTGTGCAGAACTTAAAGTATCTAACAATTCATCATCCAGAGCTGATCATTGAATAATATTAAATTAAATAATAAAATATTTCTTCGCCACAATATGATACGCCATCTGTTATAGGAAATGTAAACTATTTTAGACATGTTTGATTCTTTTTGTAAATAAAATATAACTTTCTATTGCTCTTACTGCAATCATAAATTAATGGGAGGGCCTGGCTCATTAGTAGTGAATCCTCACAGCGGTTTCTCCAATTTTATCATACCACTCTATTATTGTAATCCAAATCAATATTGTCACGGTAGTGATATCGAGTATTACAAAAGTTTAAGTAAGATTAATTTATTGATTAGAATGCACAACTATTTTTATAATTTAATTTACAAGTGATTATATACTAGCATGGTAAGGGGTGATAACGAGGCAAATATTTATGATGATAAACAACAGAGTATTCAAAATAATTATTCTGTAGCCATATTACAACAGTATGGTAGATTAAATTGGAAAATTATGATATCACCCGTTAGGGAAATAAAGGAAATATTGGGAGTGCAAGAGCCACCTCGTACTATGCGACGTACGAGGAGATACTGCAGACTCCGTGGTTGTTGGATGCCTTCTCTAGAGGAAGCGTGACTGCCCCAGGCAGAGACTCCATAGAGAAATATTACCACTGTTTTGAGTATGCGGTTTCCAGCTAAAAATGACAGACCAAATTTTCCCTAGATGGCATTAGTTAGACGGGGAATTATGCTTCAGGTCTGGAGTACAATTTTCTTAAGATGAGAGACGAATTTTCGTGTTTGATCAAATTCGACCCTCAATATGGTAATATTATGGCTTATGGTTGACCGAGAATATTTAAACCAGGATCCAGGCGAGCTCTCCTCCACTGGAAGATGCTGACCTGTCTTCCTGGGGTTAAGCTGTCCCAGGCATTCGTCCTACCAAGAAAATGTTTGATAGCTCTGTCAGACAAACGACCACGAAGCTGGATTAGGAGGGTTTTACAGATAAGAATTAGGTGACACACTTTCCAGGGACGAGGAAAGTGGATGATTTTCAGACACTTAGAAAATATATTGGCCAGTAATTAATGTAATGGGGCTCCACCTAGAACAAGGTAGAGAGCTAAGCCCATTCGACTTGGAGTCTTTCTGCTGTCACAATGGTAGATGACTCAGGAAATTTCCCATGAAAGGAAGTTTCATTGGAGTAGGGTGGAGGATCAATTTTTGGTTGGTGCAGTCGATGGTCTGGTGGAAGGAAATGCTCTAGAACTGTGCGGCTTGTCTCCTCTGGATTGAAAAGGGGAACCATCGTTATGCTGGAGGAGAGGAGGACCCCGTGGAGTTTATGGCCCTATGCTATAAAACGGTGTATGACGTTCCATGGAGAGGCTGAAACTTTGTTGCAGAGGTTAGGCAACATTTACGCTTGGTTTTCAGTATTGCTACTTTGAATTGGTTGTGGTATTCTCGATAGAGGCCACAAAAAAATACCGAATTGGCATTTGGGTGCTTTGCGAGCAGGTCCGGGACTATTGGATCGTCTCCGCATGGAGGCGTCACAGGCACCTTGAAGGATAGATCTAAACTGTTAATCTCTTCAGGAGTTGATGCCTCTTGGAGAATGGAAACGACTTGATACAGCGATGATTCAAGGAAAGAGGGGAATGTGACTCGTTTACATGAGAATTCATACCATGTGTTTCTGAGTTCATTTGTCACCATATATGGGAAAACAGAGAGAATAAGAATGTGGTCTGTGAATGGCAACTCACCCTCCAGATGTTTGGTAGCATGGACCTTTCAAGAGTATTATTGCCAGCGTTGGCTTTACAACAGCAACAAAAACAATACTAAAGTATATTTTAATTTCATTAAAAATATAAATGTATTACAATTAAAATTTTTTAAAGGAAAAAATATATTTTTTAAAATTGCAAATAAATTTTAAAATTTTAACCTAAAAAATGAAAGGGTTGTTATTGAAGTGTAAACTGTTGTTATTAAAGTGTAAAACGTTTTCATTACAGTATAAAATGTCTTAAAGTGTAAAAAACTATTTACAAAAGGTAAATAAGCAGGAAGGTATCAATATGAAAATCTCTCTCTCAACTAAAAAATAAAAATACTACTATTCAAATTCAATAATTGCTATATAATTCCAGGATGCCCGTTTTGGAACTATAAAATGTTGTGTCTTTTACATTGAATGCGATATCAAAACTTTCAAATCTCGATATTATATTTACACACATATTTTTAAATGTTATTATTAACTTTCTAAATTAGGTAATAAATATATAGTAAAATAATCGTCATTAAACCTCAAAATGTTGTCAATATATGGATAGAAAATGTTCTTATATGAAATAAAAAAATATCTTAATGAAACATAAAATGTCCTTAATAAAATAAAATAAAAATAATAAAAAATACAGTTTTAAAATTTTGTCTAATTATTTTTTTTTTCAAACTCTGTGGGCTTTTTGTTCAGAGTTAGGTATTGACTTGTGTTTTCTTTTTCAAATTCTCCTTAAGGTGTTTGCATTTAAATACAAGTTTTTGATTTTGAAATATTATAGTTTTTTAGTTTAAATTTCCAAGTTTTTTTTATGAATAATATCAACTAATGGCGTAAGTATCTATATTGGAACGTTCCCAGTTTATTAATATACAATTTATATATATTTTTTTAAAGCCAAACGAAACTAAAAAAATTCTATTTAACAGCTTAATAAATTAATAGTCCATTAAATATTGAAATTATATATGTTTGATGCGTTCGCACGAATATTTAATTGTGAAATATTCATTTTGAACACAAACACTATTATATTTAAAATATTGGAAGACAGATTTTTTTTTTTTTTTGACAAATTTGACAAAATGCAAACAAGAGGGTAAAATTTCCATACCACTTTTTAGAAGTTTAACTAAGTAAATACAAATATTTCAAAGTTAAATAATATTTTTTTTATATTTAAAGACTAAAATGAAACCTAATTTAATTTTATTTAGAAACTAGCGGACGTACCCGGCTTCGCCCGGGTTTTACCCGAGTAAAGGTTTGTCTAACGAATCTCTCGATAAAGTGAACATTTTTTCCCGGTCCCTTGAAAAATACTCGATAAGTTGAATAAAATCAATATTAATTGGTTCCCTCGGTAATTGGAAGTTAAAGGAATAGTATCTTGCCTTGGAATTGTATCATTATTCTTGTCTCAAATAAATTGCCGTGTCATCCTGAATTTTGTCTTTCCTAATTTTCTACATTACAAAATCATCGTATCATCATGATAATATTTCGAGCAGATTGTTGAATTATAACAGATAAATTAGAATATTTATCTTGATTATTTTAAAGCGAAAAGTTATTTCAAAAATTTTATTTGCTAGAAACCTTCCCAGTACTATACTAAATAACTTCCCAAAGTTTCATGGCGTTCCAATGAGTGGTTTGGTCAGGCATAAAGGACAGACAGACACACACACACACACATACATTCATTTTTATATATATAGATAAGGCAACCTTTAAAAAGTGGTGTGAAAATTTTACATAATTAAGCTATATGTTTACATTTTTCCAAAATCTCCCTCTCTTCCAAAATATTTACCTTAATCTAAGAGGGAAAACATGCCTCTCAATGACGTATCCAGGAATGATTTAGCAGCCATTTTTTAAATTATCCTTGATGCCATTTAATTTACTAATATATATTTGTTATGAAAACATATTTTGCGGAAGAGCTTTGCACAATGCAATACCTTGAAATTATATGTATGTTCCTCTACAGACCTATAAGCTTATGTCCATAGTTCACTAAACACCCCTAAGCTTCCTTCCATAGAAAATACAGGGTATATTCCAATCCAATACAATAGTAGAGCGGTCTAGAGATTAATTTGGCAAAACCGCTGAGAGGGTTCACTACTGATGAGCCAAGCCTTCTCATTCAATAACCCATATCATTGCAGTAAGGTCTGTAGAGATAATATTTGATGATATTTAAAAGAAGCGCATTGCCAGTAAATTCATTTGTGTAAAATTTTAATGATAGATGGCAATTAAATTTAATTTACTAAAACTTTAACTGGCCGAAGTGTCTATTTTTTAAAGAAAAATGACAATAAGTGGGAATACTTCTCATGAGAATATTGCATATACAAGGTTTGTTAGAAAAGACTTTCTCTGAATGTTTCCAACAATGGGGGCACTGCTAGGAGAAGTGGGTGGAGTCCCAAGAAGAAACTACTTTGAGGATGATTAGGTTTCCAGTGCTCCAGGTATGCATTTTTTATTTTTTAACTTTGCCGGTCTCAACCCCGGATGAAAAAGGAGGAGGGGGAGCAGTAACAAGCTCACTAAAACACCTGGGCTCAGCTGGCCCTGCTGATAGTACCCTGTAAGGGCTCCAGGAATCCAGGGATACAGGACGAGCAGCGTTTGTACTCCATGTTAGGAGCAGCTGCACATGGCGTCTGTTCCTCATGTCAGAGGCAGCCATTTCTTTTGGAGCTAAGTCAGCCTGCCACTGAGTAGTGCTCCCAGTCTTAATGACAAAGGCAGACGCATTCTACTTCACCCAATCATGATGGTTGTCAACAGATACCATCAAAAGTCTCAAGCTTTACAAGATTGACACCCTAATATGATTGAGTGGAGATAAGAAAGAAGAAGAAGGATTTTTTTTTTCACCCGAAGGTCAGATACTTGAATAACAGACCTTGTAACTGCATATGTAACTAAGTTTATCGCTTCTCTGCCTTTTGGCTAAGATCAAAGTAGGGCAAGTAACTGTTTATTAGATTTCTTTTTTTTTTGAAGATCATTTATTATTGGTTGGAAGTTGGCTTGGAAAAAAATATATCAACCAATAATTTATTTACACACAAGGTAATAAGACCAAATAAATAAATAGTGTGTATTCATTTTCTTCAGTTCATAACAAGAATAACTTCTTAGGTCCATAGAAGTCTATAAAAATGATAATCACACACTATTTATTTATTTGGTCTTATTACCTTGTGTTTATAATCTATAATCCAAATTGTGCCTTATCATTTTTATAGACTTCAATGGACCTAAGAAGTTATTCTTCCTATGAACTGAAGAAAATGAATACACATTATTTATTTAATTGGTCTTATTACCTTGTGTTTATAATCTATAATTCAAATTGTGGCTTGTCATGAATAATTTATTTAATTCTTGACATTTCAGGGTCTCACTTTCTTCAGGAGAACGTTTTTCCACATCATGTCAAATTTATTCCTCTGAAGAGAGTGAGTCATTGAAATGTCAAGAAGTAGATTGGTTGATGTAGCTTGCCGGCCCCAAGCCCGATGAAAAAGGAGGAGGGGGAGCAGTAACAAGCTCACTAAAAAACCTGGGTTCAGCTGGCCCGACTGATAGTACCCTGTAAGGGCTCCTAATCCAGGGATACAGGATGAGCAGCGTTTGTACTCCATGTTAGGAGCAGCTGCACATGGCGTCTGTTCCTCATGTCAGAGGTTGCCATTTCTTTTGGAGCTAAGTCGACCTGCCACTGAGTAGTGCTCCCAGTCTTAATGACAAAGGCAGATGCATTCTACTTTACCCAGTCATGATAGTTGTCAAACAGACCCCATCAAGGGTCACAACTTGATATCCTAATATGATTGAGTGGAGATATGAATGAATGAAGATGTTTATTAGAGTGAATTTTTAACCAGCTTAATACTGCCTTATTATGGCCCTTAAGTTTAAAAAATTCAACAAGGTGTCTTAGAGAGTAATGTTCTGCTGTTTGAAATAATATACAGAAGAGGAAAGATGCCTTTTGAAGATTGATCATCTAGAATGCCCAACAAATAGGGTTCTAGCCTCAACACCCATAAAAGATGTCTTTAAAAGAAAAAAAAAAGAAAAAAAATTTTTAGTCTTTATTTTCTAAATATATTCGCCTTTTGCCCATTGAATTTATTCACTTTGAATAAAATTGTATTTTTTTTTTCTTTGTTAAAAAAAAAAATAGAATTCAATTTTATCAACACTAAAAGCTAATCTCATGAAATATTCTGAATAAAAAAAATTTTTTGATTAAAAAAATTCCCAATTGTATCCATTCCCAATTATTAATTATTTTAATTTATCACAATTTGGATTATAGATTAGAAACTTATGCAGTACTATTGTCTGATGGTAACCACGCTGTTACCGAAACATCACATACTATTTATTTGGATTCGGTCCTATTACTTTGTGTGTTTGTAATTGGTGTTGATATACTTGGTGTGGTTGGGTTTATAAAATCCATGGTATACTTTCAATACCTGTTATTTAAAAAACTTTTCTTTCCCCAAAAAATACTGTGTGGAAAAGGATGTGTTTTTTTTGCTTTATTTTATCAGAGATCTTTGGATACCTATGAAAATTTAAATATATGACCCCACTTCAAGAAAATTTCTTGAGAAATATCCTACAAGCTATATTTGTTTAACTAATTCCTCAAATAAAAGTCAATCTGTGCAGGATTAATCTGTTTTGTGAACATTTACACCACCACATTGTGTGTTTAACCTTGGTATTGTTTTCCCAGGTGTTCTCCACTTTGTGCATTATTTTATCGAGCTCTGGTATACGTAATTACAAACAATGACCATGATAACAAAACATCTTCTCTTTTGAATATGTCACAAATGCCACCTTGCATGTATGGCATCGATGTGTCCCTAGCCACCAACAAACTTATAGAAGAAAATTACATTGATTTAAACTTTAAAACTCTTTACTCTAACTTCAGCCTGGACAACAACGGGGAGATCTCTGTTTTATGTCAATTCAAGAACTTTTTCTTCTTATCCAATTTTGAAAACCTACCAACAGAGACTGTTCACCTGTTAATCAGGGAATCCAACATCCACACTCTGAATCAGACCTACTTCAAGAACTTCTCCAAACTTCAAGAACTAATTCTGTCAGCCAACAACATCCAAACTATAACCTCTGAGGTGTTTACTGGCCTGTCCCTACTCACCCACCTTGATTTAAGCTATAACCTAATCTCACATCTAGAGCCCTTCCTCTTTTATCCTACCCCCAATTTGGAAAGTCTAGATGTAACATCGAACAGAATAACATCAATATACAGTTTTGCTCTAGCCCTATCCCATCTAGATGCCTTCACAACTTTGAACATGTCTGATAACCAACTTCTCTCTAACATCAAAGCCTTTGACCTCAAGCCACTGAACAATAGCTCTATTCAACATCTAAACCTGAACGATTGTTCCATCAAATATGTTGAAATTGGTGCCTTAAGCTTCTTGAATAACTTGGAAATTCTTGAAGCCCATGCAACATTATTGACTGAAAGTTCACTTTACAACCTTACCGCTTCTTTAGAGACCACGAGTATTGCATATTTAGACATCAGGTACCTTATTAATCTGAGCAAATTTCCCACCAGGAGCCTAGCACCACTAGCCAGAACCTCGTTGATAGAACTTGATCTATCGAAAAATTATTTCCCGTTCATCACAAAGGAGGATGTTCCTCAACTTGCCATAGAAGTTTTATGGCTAAATGATTGCTCCATCGAAAAAATCGATCTAGCATGCATAATCCATGAGAAGATTCCAACTCTAAAGAAATTGACCTTGAATAATAATAAGTTGATTTCATTCAATTTCCCAAACACCTGCTCCATCAACCAGAACTCATCCTTCCAAGAACTTCAAATCACTCATCAGCCGAAAAAATTTAAGCTAAATCTAACCAATGAGAATTTTGAGATGTTTCCCCACTTGAGAACTCTGATATTTTACAGTGTCAGTTTTCAAGGCAATGTAATAAGGCGGCAACAATTCCATGGCTTATTTAATTTGGTCATTCTCTCCTTGCAAAATTCAAACGTGGAAACAATAGAGCTGTTTGCATTCGAAAGCATGAGTCACTCCTTGGAAGTTTTGAGCCTGGCTGAAAATCCAATCACAATATTATCCCCTAATGTATTCATGAAAGTGAATAATTTAAGAGTCCTCCACCTTTATGATTGCCAACTCAAACTTGAGAAGACAGAGGAAAATCCCTTCATCCATTTAAAGCAAACCCTTATTCAATTAAGGATAGAGAGGAATGATATAAATGAATTTAGGAATGATATTTTCAAAGGCATGAAAAACCTCAAAATTCTGATTGCTTCTGGAAACAAAATCCAGCCTTGGACAACCAGCATCTTGGATGCTAACCATTCCTTGGAGCGCTTTGACCTGAGTGTCAACAAGCTCGATGGAATGACCCAAGCTATGCTGATGGACTTGCGTGACGTGGACCAAGTGAATCTGGAGAAAAACCCATTCAACTGCGCTGACTGCCCTTCTTTAAGGTTGAAGGTTAGCTTCCAGTTAGACAACAGATCGCGCGGCGTGCTGGAGAATGCCATCTGTGAGAAGCCTTTTTACTATGCAGGGACATCTCTGTGGGACTCTGACATGGCGGAATGCTCAGAACCTATTAACATGCTGCTCTTAACCCTGGCGGTCCTGCTGGGGATTGTGCTAGTGATCCTGCTGCTAACCTACCCCTTCTATCGGTGGCACCTTAAATTATGGCTCTACAGCCTCAAGTACCTCTGCAGGAAACAAAGTCTTGATTACCAATATGACATTTTTGTTTCCTATAGCAACGAGGATTCAAACTGGGTGGAGAACTCCCTGTTGACCCACCTGGAGCCTCAAATGAAGCTCTGCCTTCATAAACGTGATTTTAAACCAGGCAAAGAAATTATCCTCAACGTTTTTGAGAATATTCATAAGAGCCGTTTATTTCTTGCCATTCTAAGTGAAGCCTACTTACGTTCACAGTGGTGCATTTTTGAATTGCATATGGCCCAGCATCGACTTGTCCAAAAAGAGCGTAGTGGAATTGTGGCTGTCCAACTGGAGCAGAACCTGGAGCTGACGAATCAGAGTGTTGCTGTCATGGTTGCAACTCGTCCATGTCTGAAGCCTACAGATTGTGATTTCTGGGAGAGACTAAGCTTCCACCTCGCCTCCCGAGATCCAAAGAAGACTAATGAAGGAGTGGCCACAGCGAGATGTTAGCCTTGGTTATTCACTCTTTCTACCTCTGTAAGTATTTCTTACCGTGAACTCAGCTCTTCCTCAAATTCTAGAATCTTAATTTGGCCAACACATTCTCATTATTATATTTCTCAATTAACACTATTTTTAATTGAATTCAAACCCCCATCTTCCTGAAATACTAGAATCTAGTCCACCAGGCCAACATGTATGCTCAATATCATTCAATTAGCACCATTTTTACAAAATTAACCAAAAAAAAAATTGACAGACAACACTTTTTGACATTGTATGGAAATATAGTAAATGGTTCTAACTTTTATGCAATTAACTTTCTGCAACTTTTTAATAAGGGGTGCTTGCTTGCCCCAGAATGAAATTAAACATTTGTTTTGGCCTTATTGAAACTTAAAATGAAAAGCAACTGGCTGTCTAGATCTATTTTCACATGCACGTACTAGGTAATAAGATTAAATCCAAATAAAATCATAGTGTGTGATGTTTCTGCAACAGAATGGTTACCAAAATATCACATACTAATTATTTATTTGGTTCTATTAACTCGCAGTTCTAAATCTATAAACCAAATTGTGTCTTATACTTTTGTGACTTTCCATATGGAATCAACCATTTTCTTCCACTCCGTCTGTGCTTCAGTCAACTGGTGTCTTGGGGTCCTATATCGCCCTCTACAGATTCTTTATATATGTTTTAGGCTTAGACAGTTGAAGTCATTTTTTTAATGTCATTTTTAAAGATGGTTGGGGATGGAAGCTGTCATTGAAGTGTTTATATGATAGTCGAGCAGAAATTGACAGAAGACAATTGTGATAATTTTTTTGACATCTTGTAAATACATGCCTATGTAAATAAAGTGCACAGTCTGCACATTATTTAAAAAATATATATGTTATATATATTTTTTAAAAAAATTAATAGAAATATAATAGAGATAAATACATGTAAATATTATTTTATGTTAATAATCTGTCTCAAATAACTCTGTTGTTCTTTGGCCACTAGATGGCGCCACCTTAAATATAAATAATTTGTTTTGTTTTTGGATGATGGTTAGGTAAGTTAGGTTTAATTTTATATAAGTATGTAAATAGTGATATAGAATTAAATGTTAAAATTCTATATTTACTTAAAATTAATATAATCTTTTTGCTCAAAGAGTTCAACAATAAACTTCTTGAGACTGATTTTCTCTTTTTTAATTAAATTCAAGACGACTGCACCTTCAACTTTAACAAATCATTTTTTGGATTTACATAATTTTGTAACAGCTAGCCGACAGGATTTACCTAGTAATTTTCTCTAAAATGCCTCCGAAAATAGAAAAGCCAGTTGAGCAACAATCTTCTACGAGCAATTTTGATTTACCCAAATATGATGGACAAAATTTTGATGTTACTTCATGGTTAAAGTTCTTTAACAAAAAATGCCAACAAAACCATGTTGATGAAGACTATAAACTAAAGAATGTTTCAAGATATCTTGATGGCGAAGCTTTTAAATTTTATATAGAGACATTGCAAGATATAGATGATTGGAGAGAATTAGAACAAAAATTATTCTCATATTTCACAGTTAAGGACTCTAACCTATTTAGTAAATTTTTAAATTTGAAATATAATGATAAGGATGATCTTGATAATTACTTTAAAGAAAAATCTTCATTAGCAAAGAAGCTTAATTTGGATACACCACTTTTATTAGAAGCTCTTACAGAGGGGATGCCAATTTACCTAAAGAAATATTTAATCGCAGCAAGAGTTAAGGAAACCTCAGATTGGATTAGAATAACCACTCAATTAAAATACTCTACCAACCAAGATTTAACCCCAACTCTCCTCCAGGTCTACAATTCCAACCACCTCCAAGGTCATCTCCAAGATCAACCACAGCTCATCACCAGGAAGCATCCAGCAGGTCAACCAATTTACCACCCTACCCCTGCAAAATCTGCTCTTCCCATCAACTACCTAATCAATACCACTTCCACAGAGATTGCCCACTCAACAAATATGAAAAAGGACTTCCAATCAACACCCATTCAGAACCTCCAAACCCAGGTAGAACTTTACTATTATTTTCAGTACTCATAAATTATGTTTCACTACCTTGTGTACTTGATACCGCCTCATCTATCTCCATCATGCCCTCAAAATATTTAAATCACATTCATTACAGAATATTAGATAATTCCCCAAATGTAAAAATAGGTCAAGTAGAAGGTTTTAGCTATCCCTTATGTAAAATATTGGTTAGACTTACTTTAGGAAAAATCACTAAATATCAAGAATTCTTTGTTTGCAATAGCTCAATAGAATACCTTATCCTAGGTTTGCCAACTTTCTATAAATTTTGTTTACAAATTGATTTTTCAAAAAGCCTACTTTTTCAAAATTATAAATTTTATACTCTTTTAATCCTAAAACTGATAATCATAATTCCTTTGTGACCACTCTATGTATTCCAGACCCATACTATGTTAAAAATTCTTCTCTTTTAAATATTGACCCATTAAGTAATTTTAATTATTTTAATATACCAAATACAAATGTTAAACATATAGATCATAATTCAAATCCCATTATTGATTCTAACTCATATCACAGTATGCAAATTCCATGCCCTAGTACCAATTATAATTCATACTTAGATTTTAGTAAAATAGATATCAATCCAACTTTTTCAACTCAAACCATTGTTGATATTTTGCATAGATACCGGAATGTTTTCTCTAAGCATAAATTTGATATAGGTTACATAAAAACTAAGCCAATTTGCATATCTCTTTTAGATAATATCCCCATAGCACAAAAGCCATATAGGACATCTTTTTTCAATAATACAGAAATTAAAAAGCAAATATTTGAATTATTAAAAGATGACATCATTAGACCTTCATCTAGCCCCTATAGTTCTCCAGCATTATTAGTGACTAAAAAATCTGATGCCCCAAATCACCCCACAAGACTCTGTATAGATTATAGAAAACTTAATCAAAAAAACAATCCCAGAGCATACACCAATTCCACTTATAGAACAAATTATAGATAGATTATCTCAGTCAAAAATATACACTATTCTTGATGTTAGTAATGCATACTGGCATATACCCATAGATGAAAAAGATAAATATAAAACTTCATTTGTAACACAATTAGGTTGTTATGAATGGAATAGACTTCCATATGGTTTAAAAAATGCACCCTCACAATTTGAAAGAATTGTGAAATCAATTTTCACTAAACATAACATACAGTATGCTTTAAATTATTTTGATGATATTATTATACACTCCAAAACTTATGAAGAACACATTAAACATTTAGAAGACATATTAAACATATTTGAACAAGAAAATATAAAACTCAATCTCAATAAATGTAAATTTTTACAAAAAGAAATAAATTTCTTAGGATATACTATTAATTCAGGAAAATATACACCAAATAGCATAAATCTTGAAGCAATTATGAAATTAAATAGGCCATATAATATAAAGAGTTTACAAAGATTTCTAGGCACCATTAATATTTATAATAAATTTATTCCCCACTATGCACAAATTAGAGCACCCTTAAATGACCTTTTAATAAAAAATGCTCATTGGTTATGGAGTGATAAACAAGAAAAAGCATTCCAAACACTAAAAAATGCACTTGTTTCACAACCTGTACTCCATATTTATGATCCATCAAAACCATGCCATTTGTTCACAGATGCATCAAATCTAGGAATATCAGGTGTCCTTAAACAACCTGATGAACAAGGCATTTTACACCCCATAGGTTACTTTTCCAGAAAGCTACACCCATATGAACAGAATTACACTGCCTCAGAAATTGAAACATTAGCAATAATAAATTCAGTACAAAGATTTCACACATACATCCACAACATTCATTTCACCTTACACACAGATCATTTACCTCTAAAATGGCTTAAAAATGTAAAAAACCCACAGGGAAGATTATTTAGATGGTCATTACTTCTCTCACAGTATGACTTTGATATAAAACATATAAAAGGGTTACACAATATAGAAGCAGATATGTTATCTAGATCACCAGTTTCACACTATTTAACAATAAATGAAATAAAAGAACACCAATTTACAGAGCATATTAATAGTAATAAAATTAAAATTCAAAATGGCATTTACATAGTTAGAAAAAAAAGGATTTAATAGGGCATATGTACCACAATCACTTAGGCAAAAATTATTACATAAAGTACATACAAATCATGGACACATTGGTACAACACAAATGACAAAAATACTATTTCCCTATTATTATTGGCCATATATGACAAAAGACATTGCTAATTTTACAAAACACTGTGAAACATGTCAATTTAATAAATCAAGAGACAATAGGATTATTTATGGACCTTTACAACAAATGCCAATAGCCACACACCCAAACCACATTTTTTCTCTTGATACAATGGGAGGATTACACAATTATGGGACAACAAAGCACAGCATTCATATGATAGTAGACCATCATAGTAGATTCTTATGGACTTTTTCAACTAAATCTGTATCAACTGATTCTTATATTACCTGTTTAAAAAACTTATTCCAAATTAATAAACCTGAAATATTAATAACTGACAGAAATGCAGCTTTTCTTAGCAATAAATTTAAACATTTTTTAGAAAAAAACAATGTTAAGCATCTACTCACCAGTGCACATCATCCAGAAACAAATGCAAAAGTAGAAAGGTTAAATTCCACTATCATTAATAGATTAAGATGTGAATACAATAGTAGTTTAAAAATTCCTTGGACAAAATACATTCCTAAAATTACTGAAAGCTATAATACAACAATACATACAATAACAGGCTTTACTCCTAAATTCTTATACTATGGAATACAACCACAGTATATAGAACATACCACTGAAAAACATACACCAATAGAAAATGCAAGAAAATTATCAATTGAAAGAACTATAAAATCACATGAACATAGTAAGCAGCTCTATGACATTAAACATCCAGAACCCATTTTTAAAGTAGGAGATCAAGTATTGGTAAAAAACTTTTATTTATCCAAACACAGGTAAATTAACCCAAAGGTATATAGGTCCATTTAAAATTTTAAAACAACTTTCCCCAGTAAGTATGTAAATAGTGATATAGAATTAAATGTTAAAATTCTATATTTACTTAAAATTAATATAATCTTTTTGCTCAAAGAGTTCAACAATAAACTTCTTGAGACTGATTTTCTCTTTTTTAATTAAATTCAAGACGACTGCACCTTCAACTTTAACAAATCATTTTTTGGATTTACATAATTTTGTAACATATATATATATGTTATATGAAATTGAATAGATTTTCTGCTTGAAGTTGATCATGTTGAAGATTATGGTATGGAAATGCAGTCGTGGTTAAAAATCTTGAAATAAAAATAATAATGGTTTTGATCAGTGGTTGCTTTAATTGAGCTAAGGAATATATATGAATAACATAATTTGGTAAAAGTGCTGCCTGGCTTAAGGCGAGTAAACAAGGAAAACAAAAGATTATTTACATAATGTACAAAGTTTTGAGCCGGCCATCGGGAAAGAACAACAACGAGTTTTTATAGGGGAAGAGTGACCTCTGGCGGTCGATTTAACAGAGTATTTGGATCTATGAAATATAATTTTAAATAGAATAATATTTTAATATAACATATATATATATACAGTATAACCTCGTTAATTCGACACACCCCAATTCGACACTCGGCGATAATTCGACCATGTTCCGATGTCCCGACCTCCGGCCTATCAAATAACAAACTGTAATTCGACAGTACCGATAATACGACAGTTCCGATAGTTCGACCATTTTAAAATTCGAATTTCGACAGTTGAATGTTATTTTACATGCAACTTTACCGCTAAACGGTATTACGGCGGCGACGATCGGCATCGGCGGGCGCCGATACGATCGCGCCTGCGCACTTTTGGTTTCTGGTTAGTATAAGTTTCACTTTGCAGTGCCGTTGCACAATTTCGCGGATGTTATTGTTGTTTTTTTTACGCTGGAATTTCGGCATCATGCGCTAACTAATAATAATTTTTATTTTTAACATTGAAATATTTTAGCTATTTTTAAATTTATAAATAATTTCTCTTTAAATAAATAAATCTTTATAAAATGTAGCCACAATGATTATGATAACATTTTATTTCAATATTCCATTTCTGTGTTATTATAAAAGATTTAAACACAAAATCAATAACACCTGCAGCAGCAGTGGATGACTTTAATACATTAAAATTTATTTATTAAAAGACATTTCAGAAGAAGAAAGACATGCATGTTTTTTCAAAATGACCATCTGGAATAAATACTGAATAGGATTTCAGTGCAAAAACAGACATCTATAAAGGAATTTTTTAAAAGATCTCTTCATGATAATTTTTAAATAATATTTTAAAATTTTCTTTTTATATTTACCATATTTATTTCATTTCAACTGCTATATTTTTCAATTAGAATAAAATATTATTTAATATATTATATTTAATATTTTAATGTCTGTAGAGTTAATATTTGATTATATTACTGAAAAGAAACACATTGCCAGTAAATTTATTTGTTACAATTATTTATGTTTCTAAAATATGTATTAATGCCATTTTGTCCCTGATACTAAAAGTTAATCATGAAAATAAAATAAAAACACACAATGGTTTCAATTAATATCATTAATTTATATAACAAGGCTATTTTTAAAATATTATTTTAGCGAGTTAGATGATTACCTAATCATCTCACCTTAATTCAACACTTCCTTTAATTCAACCGAAAGCTCTGATCCCTTGGGGTGTTGAATTAAAGAGGTTCGACTGTACATCATAGCATTATATCGTTTTGAAAATAGAGCAATCCATAAATAAACCTTTAAATAAAAAGGCATATATTGGATCAGGTAAAATAAATGATATTTTGATCTATTATATGCCTTTTTATTTATATCATTATACACCTATCCCCCGTTTTACACGGTAGATACGTTCCTGAGAAAAACGTGTAAATCGAGGGATAGGTGTATATTAAACTGTCAAATCTGAATAGGTGTTCGCCCCCTCATGAATCAGAGCCTCCCAATATTCTTTTCAACATAGGTAGTATAGAGTAGAATATCGCATTTAGTATAGTGCGATAAAAAAAAAAAAAAACTTATTTGGAAAACCGTGTAAAAGCAAAAATGTGTAAAACAAATACCGTGTAAATTGGGGGATAGGTGTATGTACAATGAATATGGTACCGCCTCTGCCACCGCTGCAGAATTTGTTAGAGAATTGCCAGCGGGTCTCCAGCGACACCACGCATTTCTCGATCTATGAAGATAACATAGATTGACAGAAGATGAGGCAGTTCTCTGAAAAGAGAGTTGACATAAGTTCAATAAGACCAATCAACTTCCTAAGGGACTATAAGAAATGATCAAAGGAATCCATAGAATTAAGAACATGGAAGCTGACTCTAATTATCCTGGTCCAATACCAGATGCTATCAATGTCCCCCCCCTCAGATCAAAGAACACCAAAATTATTGGAAAACTTGTGAACGGTATTAAACCATGTATATTTGCAGAGAACATTGATTTTATTTTATTTTTTTAAAATAAGATATTACCCTTCTTGATCTCCCTCCCTATTCAGAAATAATTCCAGTGTGTTGCTCTAAGGTACAATTTGGATTATGAATTATAAACAAAAGGATCCCAAATAAATAAATAGTTTGCGATGTTTTGATAACATCGTTGTTACCATCTTCAGACAAAAGTAATGAATGAGAAAATAATTATCACAGCATGTTTTAAGAAGAAGTTTTTTTTTTCCACTTCTAATTCTAAGAATAATATTTTACTAATTCTAAGAATAATATTTTAGGTTTCCTATAGAAAAATATCCTCTTCTTATCTGTTATCTTGTTTACACACTTGATAACAGTAACTTAAAAAAAAAACATGTTATGGTATATTTTCTCATTCAATACTTTTGTCTGAAGATGATAACAACGCTGTTACTGAAACGTCGCTCTATTTATTTATTTGGTCTTTTACCTTTTGTTTATAGATAGTTGTTGAAATTTGAATATATATGTATATATGAAAAAATAGTACAAATGTAACATTGTACTGGGATAAGGTGCATAAATTAAGAAAAAGGCATCTTCTTATCGTGCAACTGAAAGTTGCTGATGGCTGGCGCCATCTATCGGAATAAATATCAACTATTCTCGTTGATTTTTAATTATTCCAGAATTGGCCAAATACCCATTCTTGATTAATCAAGAAAAGCTAACTCAATGACCAATTTTTTTGGTCGTTGAGGTACAGCTTGCACCACGCTGATGAGGGCCAACAGCCCGAAACGCGTCCATGGTTAGCTTTTCTTGATTAATCAAGAATGGGTATATGGCCAATTCTGGAATAATTAAAAATCAACGAGAATAGTTGATATTTATTCCGATAGATGGCGCCAGCCATCAGCAACTTTCAGTTGCACGATAAGAAGATGCCTTTTTCTTAATTAATATGTATATATATATGTCACATATAAACAATTTTTATTTGATTTTAAAATGTTGTAGAACAACTCTGTGAAGTCAGATAACACCACTGTATAAACACAAGGTAATAAGACCAAATCCAAATAAATAAATAGGGTGTGACGTTTCGGTAACAGCGTTGTTACCATCTTCAGACAAAAGTACTGAATGAGAAATTTTACCTACACTATTTAT
Organism: Cordylochernes scorpioides; assembly: GCA_030710605.1. Lineage (NCBI taxonomy): Eukaryota > Metazoa > Arthropoda > Arachnida > Pseudoscorpiones > Chernetidae > Cordylochernes > Cordylochernes scorpioides. Next base: position 7,644,831 of record CP092878.1, on the reverse strand, counting down.
TTATTTGGATTTTTATTACCTTGTGTTCATACATAGGTAAAATTTATAATTCAGTACTTTTGTCTGAAGATGGTAACAACGCTGTTACCGAAATGTCCCATACTATTTATTTATTTGGATTAGGTCTTATTACCTTGTGTTTATAATCTATAATCCAAATTGTGCTTTATCACTGTATAAATTCTTTGGTGTTGTTTTCCTTTGGCCAGATCTATGTAAATATGTAAATAGGTAATTGTGATAAGGAACAATTTGACTTGTAGACTATAAACTCAAGATAATAAGAGTTATAAGATTTATTTAGATTTGGGTCTTATTACCTTGTGGTTTTTTTTTTTCTTATCCTTAGTACACGTGGTACAGGCCATGTTGATAATGGTGGGTAGAAGTAATTAACTTGTGTTTAAATATGTAATCTTTTCTTTCTTCTTCTCACCTCAAGTCAGGTATTTCATCCTCAAATTATTTTATCATCACAATTAAATCAAATTATTTAAAGTTGTTTTATTATATTTTTCAATATGTGGCATGACTGCATACCATTGGTCTATTACTTGTGTATTTGAAATCAGCTAAAATTTCATCTCTCATCAATAGTTTATAACATACTAGACAGGTGACCCGGGCTTTGCCCCGGGATTGACCCGTGTGCATATCTACCCGAGTGATATATATTTAGATAAGATTTTTTTAAATAATTGTTTGTTATTAGCATTATCTATTTGTTTGCATCAGCATAATCTAATCTTTGATAGAGGGCGCTGTTTGTGAGCTAAGTAGAATAATTTGAATATATAGTTTTAATAATTGATTTATATATTTTTTAAAATAGCCTATCGTCTTCCCCGTATTTTTTTTACCTATGTATGGAAATTTTGGTTTGAATTAGTGAACTACTGCGAATTTGTATACCGGACATACAAACAAACAAACATACAAACATTGATTTTTATATATATAGATATGTATGTAAAAAAGTTTTTAAAGTACATAAAAAAAAACTCAGGTGTTGATATTATAAATAATTTTTTCACATGGTTAGCGTATTTATAAAAATTTGACCTTAACTTACCCATTTCTTTTATTTTTCTGGAAGCCTCTAGGGACAAAAATTTGGTCGTTGAGGTATAGCCTGCTCAACACTGACGAGGGCCAACAGCCCGAAACACATTCATGTTTTTTTGTTTTTTTTTATCAAGAAAATAGGTTGTCCAAATATTATGGAACAATGCTTAAATCAATGTTTAGTTGATTTTTGTTCCACTAGATGGCGCTTTTCTATAATAAAATGCTCATTTGAATGGTCAGGTTATGACTTTTTTGTTTTTTTAATATCAACACCTGATCATTTTATATTTTTTATTTTTCCACATATACGTATTTGTATGTTTCAAAAGAATTTATTATTCCAATATAGACTGGGAGTATGGAATACGCAAACTCCATGTAACTTTTTTCCTTGAGGAAATGTTGCCATACAAAATATTGTAAAATTAAGTTACATATTTTGATCCAAAATAAGCTTCTTTCAAATAATCAAGTATAGATTTGCTCTATTTTAGACATATATACATTTTCTCCATAAAATTATATATTTTATAAAGAGCTTCCATCCATTTTTTTAAAATGCTTTTATATATATTTTTTTAATGTTGTTATTGAAAAATAAAAGTTTTTTTTTTAATCTATAATTTCTGTGATATTTGTTTGTGTATTATTATAGTGGTGTGAAAATCATTTTATACCCTCCACACACCTATATTATATACGTACATGTATAAAATAATAATAATAATGATTGTTTTAACACATGAATAGTAAATTTATGCAAATTTGGCTTTAAATACCCATTTCTTTCAGGAATCCTCTAACACACGAAATATTTGTTCACACCCTGCTCTATGCTGATTAGGGTCAACTGCAGGAAAGTCATACGTGGTTGTCTTTTCTTAATTTAGAATAATAGTAGAGTAATTCTTCCTGGAATGAACTTATACGATAATAACAAGGCGAAGGAAGACGAGTATCTTTATTGGTGCATAAGAGCGAGCTTTCGGGCAAAAGCCCTTCGACTGGCAAGATTTTAGAATCATTTTAGAATCAATAGTATCCCACAAACTAAATAGCATCAATAGAAAAATAGAACTTCCAGAAGCCTATCATCCTCTCCTGTCCTTTATTTAAACCTCCCCCTTGTATTTAACTGTAGAATATTGACCTCCCTGAAGCATGTCAAGCTCTCCTGGCCTTTATGTATAAATTTCTCTTTTATATGCTTGATATCCCATTGCAGCCATGTGTTATGCCTCACTGATATTTCTTACCTACAGCTAATGTTCTAGCATCCCTTCTATTACCCTATAGGATTTCTATTTCATTTTTTCCATTTTTATTTTTACCTCTCATTTTTACAAATAATTAAATTGCCCATTTGCATGCTTTTTTCTATATTTATGTAAATTAATAAGTGTATATATTCTCTACAGCCATCTATGTCGTTCATAGCGTCGTTATATCTTGCCAGTCGAAGGGCTTTTGCCCGAAAGCTCGCTCTTATGCACCAATAAAGATACTCGTCTTCCTTCGCCTTGTTATTATCGTATAAGTTTTCTTAATTTATCAAGAAAATGGGTTGGCCAAATATCATGGAATAAGCCTAAATTAATGTTTAGTTCCTTTTTGATCCAATAGATGACGCTTCGCCTTATAGCAAGATTTATTGGTTGATTCTATGGTATTCTGTCAATTTTATGATTCTCTTGTGGATCTTGTGGAAACAAAGCCCCACCTGCATTGACGAGGGTCATAACCCCAAACCATGTTTTCCAGGTGGGCTTTCTGAATTTGCCAAAGCTAGTGTTGTGGCTTTGTCACCAAACCTAGGCCGCTAGTTGTAAAAACAATCGCTAGATGCTAAATAGTTTTTTTTTTTTACAATTTTTTTTAGATTAATAGCCACTTGTTAAAATTCGTAATACATTTTTTTTGGCAATCCGTTTCTTTTAACAATTATCAATAATAATATTATCTCTACAGATTTTACTGTAATGATAAAAGTTATAGAATGAAAGAGCTTGGCTCATCGGTGGTGATAAAGGGTTCACCACTAATCTATATACACATGTAGAAAAAAAAGAAAGTTAGACTTTTATTAGAGCCCCATTTATTAGAGCCTGCAGTTGAAAACACAAGAAAAAATATACACTCATGAACAAAACATAAGGAAGTGGAAAAACTTTGATGTCGCTGGATGCGTAAAGAGGAAATTTTGTTCACACTTGGTTATCTCGTGTGTTTTTATTAATGGTCACTGTAATATCTTTCAGAGTTATTGTCTGAATCCCGATATACATGCTAAATGGTACAAATTCCTTTAGTTTTTACCATAAGTGTATTTTAAAGTATCCAAAATTTATCAAAAATCTATATTTGTAGTATGCATATATGCCTCTTAAGCTTGGAGCCATAGAAAGAAAGAGATATGGTTCTGTATGGAAGGAAAGCCAAGACTAAAATTCTTGGATAATTCCAAGTGAAGGCACTTCAATATCATCAAAAGAAGGGCAGCCATAGAAAAGTTCTGGGAGAACAGGAATATTGCCAGCCACCAACCTGTATTGAGAGATATTTGATATATTTGTATAAATATTTACTGACCTCAAAGCTTATGCCCATAGTTCCTTAAATACCTACACCAAGAATTCCTCTACAGTGCCGGCTATATTCCAGGGCTGTCTGGTTGATTAAACTGGAGAAACCATTAGTTGGCTAGAGCATAATTTAGAAGTTCTTTGTAGAGTTTGTGTGCAGGGAAGAAAAAGGAAAATACTAAGTTGCATAACAGACAGTGTCTTGTAACATTCAGGACTAATTTTGATAGATGGGAATAAGCCTGAAGAAGTCTAGATAGAGGGATAATTTTTGGGAGAAAAAAAAAAAAGACAAGATGGAATAATGTTTCAAAGAACAGACATATGAAGATAACTCTGGAGAAAAGACAACTTATGGGGATCCTGCTAAAAACGAATACTATGACATTACTACATAGAACAACTAAGAGACTTCAGATACATCTAGTCTACCTGATAAGTAAGCAGGTAAGTCTAACTGATTACCTTTTGTGGAGCACTTACAGTAAAATCTGTCTCCATCTTCTTCTTCTTTCTTATCTCCACACAATCATATTAGGGCATCAAGTTGTGACCCTTGATGGTGTCTTTTTGACAACCACCATGACTGGGTGAAGTAGAATGCGTCTGCCTTTGTCATTGAGACCGGGAGCACTACTCAGTGGCAGGCCGACTTAGCTCCAAAAGAAATGGCCGCCTCTGACTTGAGGAACAGACGCCATGTGCAGCAGCTCCTAACATGGGAGTACAAACCCTGCTCATCCTGTATCCCTGGATTAGGAGCCCTTACAGGGTACTATCAGCCGGGCCAGCTGAACCCAGGTTTTTTTAGTGAGCTTGTTTCTGCTCCCCATCCTCCTTTTTCATCTGGGCTTGGGACCGGCAAAGGCGGAGTTATGTCTTCATGATTATCATGGCCTATACCACATATACTAGGGGTATTAATAAAGGATAACAGGATAAAGAAGTGGAAGATGGTCAACCAATCAATGGACTGAATTCCACCTTAAAGAATAAATTTTCATTGAACATAGAATAATACAATAAAATAAGTAAAAATTATTCGTATTTTGTGTTCTTTGTTCACGATATATTTTATTTTTGTCCATTTGTTCTGTCAAAGAAGTACTGAGGTAAGCTATACCTCTTTAAAGGGAAACTGTTAGCTAATTCTTATCACATTGAACAGGAAATAAAAAAGGAAATTGATAACTTGGAGTTAGTCAGAAATCCTTACAGGAAAAGGCGAGGTTTCATAACAATGTTAGCTACAACCTCTTTATGTGTAGTTTGTTTTGAAGTGTTAGCATTGCTTTTCTTCTACAATTTTGGTCAATTCCTTAGTTTTCATCTCTTGAGAAAATCCTCCTTAATTCCTCATAGCTCCCTCTTCTCATTCTCTCAAATTATTATTTTACTTACCACTCATTTTATACCCTTCAGAATTTTTTCATCAATATTTTTATATTAATATGTTAACACAAAGCAATAACGCGTCATCTATACATATAAAATGAAAGGATTTAAAAGCACGAATGTTTCTTTTATACATAATACAAACTTCTACTGTCCTTACTGCGATGAAAAAATATATTGGGAGGGCTTGGCTCATCAGTGGTGAACCCCCCCCCCCCCCCCCCCCCAATTTAATCCACCAGACCGCTTCTCAGAGCTCTAATACTGTATTGGACGATTCTGCTTATATACGCAGCACTGAATGGTGGAATCTCAGAAATGGTTTTCAAGAAGACTATGGACATAAGCTTATAGGACAGTAGAATTACATTCAAATTGTTTGCGGAAGAGCATTGCTCGATGCAAATCATTTTATATATTAATATGTCTCTGCATCTAATTAATTTGTCTTTTTCAGATAATCTTCATCAGGCCTTATCCCTCTCAAGCTCCCCAATCATATTCTTTTCATTCCAGATCCACATTTGAAATGTTTGCGATCTTCTTTCCACTGTTACATTGATATATTTCACAATAGACCACGTTTCAGACACATACAACACCCTTCACCTCAAATCAGTTTTCACCATCCTCTTGTGACAAAGTGTTCTCTTCAACAAATCCTATCTTCTCATCTAACTCACTATATATTCATTAAAAATGTCAAAGATAAGTAAATGGTTATAAAAAAGCCATGTCCTGTTTTAACAACAGAAGTTCATTCAGTTATGTGAATGTTAGAAAGGTTTCTCAAGGGAACTCAAGAAATTTTAACTAATATCTATGAACAAATGGCAATTTTAAAAAGGTATGAACCCGAATTGGACACCATCCCAGGTGACTAGAATCCTTGGAAGATATACTGTCTATATCACTCTGTCCCATCCCAATCGCGACAGACTAATCAAGGATAAGCGCAACGATACTAATGTGGTGAAACGTGAACTGTACAGGCTGCCGTCTAGGGCAACTAATCTAACTCACTATATATTCATTAAAAATGTCAAAGATAAGTAAATGGTTATAAAAAAGCCATGTCCTGTTTTAACAACTGTGGTTCATTCAGTTATGTGAATGTTAGAAAGGTTTCTCAAGGGAACTCAAGAAATTTTAACTAATATCTATGAACAAATGGCGATTTTAAAAAGGTATGAACCCGAATTGGACACTGCAACATCTTCGTACACATTTATTTTTAGCAAATCTTTATTGTCTTAGTAAAGTCTGATACAGCCTTTTATTGTTTATTTTCGGAACGCCAAAAAGTGACAAAAACAAATCAAAAAGGGATGATGATAACCTGCGTCTTGCAGATTAACATTTTCATAGAAACATATATATATACATATTTATTGCTAGCTATATATCAGACACCATCCCAGGTGACTAGAATCCTTGGAAGATATACTGTCTATATTACTCTGTCCCATCCCAATCGCGACAGACTAATCAAGGATAAGCGCAACGATACTAATGTGGTGAAACGTGAACTGTACAGGCTGCCGTCTAGGGCAACTAATCTAACTCACTATATATTCATTAAAAATGTCAAAGATAAGTAAATGGTTATAAAAAAGCCATGTCCTGTTTTAACAACTGTGGTTCATTCAGTTATGTGAATGTTAGAAAGGTTTCTCAAGGGAACTCAAGAAATTTTAACTAATATCTATGAACAAATGGCGATTTTAAAAAGGTATGAACCCGAATTGGACACCATCCCAGGTGACTAGAATCCTTGGAAGATATACTGTCTATATTACTCTGTCCCATCCCAATCGCGACAGACTAATCAAGGATAAGCGCAACGATACTAATGTGGTGAAACGTGAACTGTACAGGCTGCCGTCTAGGGCAACTAATCTAACTCACTATATATTCATTAAAAATGTCAAAGATAAGTAAATGGTTATAAAAAAGCCATGTCCTGTTTTAACAACTGTGGTTCATTCAGTTATGTGAATGTTAGAAAGGTTTCTCAAGGGAACTCAAGAAATTTTAACTAATATCTATGAACAAATGGCGATTTTAAAAAGGTATGAACCCGACTGGAACACCATCCCAGGTGACTAGAATCCTTGGAAGATATACTGTCTATATCACTCTGTCCCATCCCAATCGCGACAGACTAATCAAGGATAAGCGCAACGATACTAATGTGGTGAAACGTGAACTGTACAGGCTGCCGTCTAGGGCAAAGTCCCACAGGTCCAGTTGCCATCACATCTGGTGGTGCCGTGTGAAACCCGCCTCTTCAATAACCACAAGTTTCAAAACATCACACCATATTTGTCCTATTACCTTTTTAAAATATCTTATTTAACATGTTTTCATGTCTTTCTGTACATAAATATATTTTTAACATACTTATAGGGTACTAAGATGTCTAAAATTTGGTTCACTTGTTCAAGCCCAAAAACATTGCAAGTTGACAAAATTTCAGACTTATGGGTGGTCGGGAATTGGACTATTTTCATTTCAAATTTTGTGATTAATTTTTAATTTACAGAGCACACCTAGAGCACATTGCAATTTGATAAAATTTCAGACTTCTGGGTGGTTGGAAATTGTCATTTTCTTTATTCTTTTAAATTTCTGATCAATTTTTAATATACTTTTCTGGCCAACATTTAGATGTCTGGTACTTAATAAGCTTGCTCAATCCTACTAACATTGCAAATGTACAAAATTTTAGGTTTTTCCAGGTGGCCGTGATGGTCAGGAATAGAATTGAGAATTTATACATTTCCTTTTTTCAAAAACGAGCGAAAGTAACCGCAGCCCTTTCTCCAGCGTATTGAGTGGCTGGCGTTCCTTTAAAATGTGGTCTGGAATTGACTAATTTTTATATTTCCTTTTGCACAAATTTTGTGATCAATATTTAAAATACTTCCAGATGTTGGGCCAGATTTTCCACAAAATAAGACCCAACAATGATGTAAACGTTTTCATCATATATATATATATATACACAGTGTCTTGCCGGAATGTTTGCTGTCCAGGTGGAAGTCCCACAACAATGGCCGACGGTGCTTTAAAGGTCAAGGCAGGGGAGGACGCAGCCCTGGACGTGTATCACAAGACCTGCTGTAGAAAGATGACATCGGCCCTGTTTAAGTAGCCAGAAGCCCGATGCAGACAGAACCAGAGGAAGACCAGGAACCGGGAAGGCATTCAGTTGGCGATGACACCAATGCCTTTAAAGTTCACCCACAGTATCAATGGAAAGCTGGTGGACAATGAAGAAGCTGCCTCGACAAGAAAGAAGAGGACTTCGTGCATTCTTCTTTGTTAAACCAGGCCATCTCTTCAACTCCTTTTTTCTTTTCTTTTTTTTCTTCCTTCTTTTAATTTTTGTATATAACTTATGATATCACATTCAGATAGATTGGGCATATTTAGTATTTTTTTTTTCTGGAATTTCTTAAAGAAGAAATTATTGTGTAAATTTCCCAGAGGGGCAAGCATCATAGATTTTATTTGATTTCATTACAAATCTAAATTATCTCTCGATAAGAAAGATAAATTTAAATTTTCGTTAATATTTATTTTATTCTAAAATGATTTCCCATAGGATGAGCATATATATTTCTTATTTCATCATTCTCTTTTAAAAAATAAAAATAATATTATTTTTTATTTCTAGATCTCTCTTTTAAAAATAATAAAAATATTATTTTTAATAAATGTTCTGAGAATATCTAGGTTTTAATTTTATTACTCTGTAGGAAGATGACGATTGAGCTCAAGGTGGGGCGCTGTTAAAAAAAATTAACGGCAGTCTTGATCAAGCCTTCAGAGAGACCGGATCGAATTCTTATCAGAAGAGGAGGGACAAACGGGACGTTCTGGGCCCATGGGGGGCTTGAAAGAGGTATGTAGTCAAGATACCTGGTAAGTCAACTTAAATTTTGACATAAAGAGGTCCATATAAAAGCATGGTAATAACCATGGCAGATAACAAATTTTGGTAGACCCGAAAAATTCATATTTTGTCCATAACATGAAGTCTTCATGTTCCATTATGTTTAGCTAGCATGTTTTGCCAATTATGGCGTGTTTATATGATGAATTGAGGTTTCAACCTTATGTTTTCTTAAAAGTATTAATTATTTTTTTGATTGATCATTTTATCTAGATGCGGTAACTTGATAGAATTATCAAATTATAGGCTATCAGTCAAAATTTTGCTGCCTTCAAATAAAGAATTTTTCTTGTATAATTATGTATAGAAATGAATAAAATTTAATGTTCAATACCCTTTTAAGCCTACTCATGCTATCCACAAATAAAAATGCTTTTGTGTAGAGTTTATAATGGTAAATAAATTTTGATGTTCCAATATTTAACAAAGTGTGTTGGTATTATTCCTTCCATAATCAACCATAAATCACTTGTAAGCTCTTGGCGTGTATTACATTTTCTGTGTATATTTACTTGAATAAAAAGAAAAAAATTTGCCCACTGAGCTAGTCAGGCCTGAATAGGGATGTTCTTAAATAGAACACTAAGAACAAATCCAACATTTGGCGCCCACGCGAGGCAAGTTACTGTCGAAAAGTGCAAAGCAACTTTGCACGAAGTAAACCCTACGACCCGAAATGAAAAAAATCTCATGCTCTACCACGATTCACATTAAGCCTAAAATAAAAATGCATAGTAATGATGAACAATCCTTTTTCGAGTAAAATTTTTTATTTTGTTCAGGACGCCATTGCATATTTTACGAGCGTGCTATTTTTATGCCTTTTTATTCAATTTCTGTATAATTTCAAAGAAATGTTTAACGTTTAATACACCCATCTTAGTGTATTTTCTTGTTTAACAAGAGCTTTATTTTAATATCTAAAAATGCATAGCAATAATGAACAATCGTTTTCGAGTACATTTTTTAAATTTTGTTCAGGACGCCGTTGCATATTTTACGAGCGTGCTATTTTTATGCCTTTTTATTCAATTTCTGTATAATTTCAAAGAAATGTTTAACGTTTAATACACCCATCTTAGTGTATTTTCTTGTTTAACAAGAGCTTTATTTTAATATCTAAAAATGCATAGTAGATGAACAATCCTTTTTTCGAGTAAATTTTTTTTTATTTTGTTCAGGACGCCATTGCATATTTTTACGAGCGTGCTAATTTTATGCCTTTTGTTCAATTTCTGTATAATTTCAAAGAAATATTTAACGTTTAATACACCCATCTTAATGTATTTTCATGTTTTAACAAGAGCCTTATTTTAATATCTAAAAATGCGTAGCAAAGATGAACAATCGTTTTCGAGTAAAATTTTTATTTTGTTCAGGACGCCGTTGCATATTTTACGAGTGTGCTATTTTTATGCCTTTTATTCAATTCTCTGTATAATTTCAAAGAAATGTTTAACGTTTAATACGCCCATTTTTGTGTATTTTCATGTTTTGATAAGAGCTTTGTTTGAATATCTAGAAATGCGTAGTAATGATGTACAGTCGTTTTATGAGTCAATTTTTCTTATTTGTTCACTTTTAAAATACATTGTAATGGTGAATAATCATTTTGAGTCGAAATTTTTTTTATCTGTTCACGACGCCTTTTTTACATATTTTGCACACGTGTAATTTTATACCTTTTTTTTTTTTCGAAATTGTCTTCCACCCACTTTAAAAATACGTTATACTCGGCGGGTAATCGCCACGAGTTAAACATTTCTCAAAAGATCGTTGATCTTTTTTTTTTAATGCAAGGCTTTAAAAGTTCTTACAACTGTTTTAAACTTCAGACACAATTTTAATTTTATTATTTCTCTATATATCCAGAAACGCCGTTGGCCACTCGCGTGTGGCATGTTCTTCTTTTATTCAGAAGATGTCTGATGTATAATTTCATTTATTTAGTGTATTACATGGCTCTAAAGTGAATTTTGTTTAATATGCAATTTTTATTGTGTATTTAGTAAATGTTTATGAGTGAAAAACTCATGCTTTAGCCTAATTTTTCTGAATAGTACGTTTTACATGATTCTTAAAAATATATATATATATATTAAAATGCGAAACTTAGGCCTAAAAAAACCAACGCTTTCTCAGAAACCTGAGAATTTCCCACGAGTTCCAAATTTGGGGTCCTTTGGGACACATGTGTTTTCCCCCTCCCCTCCTAACACGTGTGCATGGGGGGTGGAGAAGGGAGGTATTTTTGGGGTGGACATGTGTCAAACACATGTGGGCATTCCAAGGTGGGAGGTAGAAAAACAACTAGGAGTTCAGTTGACTCCCAGCATCTGATTGAAAAGGTCGGTTCTTGCTACCTCTTCCCACCATTGTGGGAAGACTTCCCCTCTTGAATATTCTATCTTCTTTTAGTTTCTCACCATTATTTTTAAATTATTAGATCAATACGACTTATTTTCAAGGTTTAATAATTTTATTTTTTTTATTTATTTCAAGGTTTAATAATTTTATTTTTCAATTATTTTTTTTTTCAACAAAATGATTCCACTTGATAAGTCTGGAGATATTTTGAATTTTGTTAATGCGATAGTACGCTTAGTTCTCTCTTATCTTTTCGATATTGAGCATTATCAGTATAAATATAAAGATTTGAAGCCTTTGTTTTCTTATCTAATTTAAAGGAAAAATGTGCATATGTCACGCGATTTAGTTAATCTCATATATGTTCCCAATTAATTTTTTTATTTTTACTAAGTTATTTCATACAGATTTTCTTTCTTTATTTAATAGTCCAATTGTTTATATTTTATTTTTGTTTTATCCTTATACGAGCGTAATATTCAGACTTAAGTATCAGCTCCGATTTTTCAATTGTAGACGCGCTCAGTCATGCTTTCACACAAACTCTTTCGTAGTTCCTTTTATGTCATTAGTATTTTATAAGTAACAGTCAATATAAATTCCCGATAATGTACACGAAATAAAACGGTATTTTGATTTTTTTAAATTTTTGCTAACTTTATATGAATGTGCATTTTTTTTTTTTTTTGGAATTAACCCTCCGAGATTTAGAAGGGTGTATTTTTATTAATTTTAAGATTACATAGTAATAGTTTGTTTTGCTTCTTTGAAACGTTGAATAGGATCTTTTTTTTTTTGATATGGTATAATTTACTATAGATGCTTACATGTCGAAGTACAATCACGGCGAAATTCCAAGATGGCGGTCGATAGACGCGTACTACGCCCGACTTTCAACTCATGTTACATCGAATTTTATGGTTAATATTTATATTTATTTAGTACCATTTGTCCCAAATCTAATCATTAAAGTGATAAAGCAGCATAAATTTGTTTATATATATTTTTCCAGCGTTTAATGTTTAAGCATTAATCTAACTTAGCCTCCCTCACAATTAAACTGACATATTTTGACTTTGTACTGTACGGACGAGAAATGGATAGGGATAGATATTTAGTATATCCTTTTAATTTTTAAACGATAGAATGTTTCATAAATAACATTCCGTTTTGTATGAAGTTATTGGGTATTTCGACAAATAATCCACATGTCATCTTTAGGATAAATTTTTTTATTTTAGCAACTCATATCATAATTCTTTCTTTCTAGTTATCGCAAATATTTACTTATCGCGCTTTAGATTATTGTGAGAAACGACATGTTTATCTCTCAGATTTTTCTTGTTAATGATGTTATATCCCCCAGAACGAGTGTTTAATTCCGCTATCTCTCTGTCCGCTTTCTTTTAAAATATTTAGGTTATAAAATAGGACAACTGAATTTATATTGATTTACTGGGCTTTTATTTCTTTGGCATTTGTGGGCAGAATCCGCCCAATATTTATTATATATTTAGATTTGCAAGATTTTTTTTATTGCAAATATTTTGCATACTAGTATCACGATAGCCAGAATTGTTTTTTCCTTGTTAATATAATCCTTCAAGTGTTGAATTTCACCACCTTCCCATTTCCCTTCCTGATGCAAATTTCAACATAAATATTTGCGTGACAAACTATCTTTGGTGGACTTGGACAACAGTTTTGAAAGATTCAAACAACTAAATAGTATAATTTTTTTTTCTCAGTCATCTTTGTAATTTTTTTCTGCATATGTCACGCACATTACAAATAATTACTGCACATAATTTTATCTCTCCCATTTATAGAGGTGCAATTATATTTTATTATTTAGTCATTTAGTATTCAATTTGATGGCGATTTTATGATATAATAATCCATATTGCAGAACTTAGTGGGAAAGGCTTCCATTTTTTTTGTGAAAGTAATGAGATTTGTTGTTTCATTTCTTTAACTCCAGCCACAGAACGAAATCACCTTTTTATTATAACCTACGTCCTTGGAAATTAGTGACTCTATTTTGAAGTAAGAACTTAGTAGTTCACCAGATTGTGATTATAAGTAACCTTAGACAAACAGAGATAAAGGGTATTGCACCTCGTGTATATTTGCACTTGACTGGTTTGATAAGCCCTTCCAGAAGCCTTTATCTACTCCACCACCTTCAGAGTATTTGGCAGCAGAAGCCAGCAACAAAGGAAAGGATTACAGCATCACAACAGACCTAAAACCCGTTTCGACATTGGCTTTCGTAGTTTTATGAAATGTGACATTAGATATTGGTAACCAGTAGCAGAGACTACATTTCTGAGGGGTCGGGAATAGGCCTTGAAAACTAGGAGGGTATCTTGCGTAGTCTTGAACTGTGGATGTCGGAGCATGTGATTTTGCCTACAAGATTGTACATCATTTAATAGGGTTTAAGATGCTCACGAAGATGGACGTGAGCTGGAAAAGGATACACAACAATATCCCATTGGGCGCCTCCGCGTGCAAAACCACATGACATAAACCAGTTGAAGAGGGAGTCATTGTGGTAGTATGTGAAGAAATCAACGGAAATATATGCATCATTTATAAAATATAGAGATTTATTCTATATACATCCATCTGCCAGGCTGATGCACCTGATTCGCTCAGATCTTCCAAAGTTAACTAATCGGCATACCAAGTTAACCTACGCAAGATGTGGTTGAGCCAACTCGGACCTGATCAGATGTACCTAAGCTCGGTTCATCTCTGTCATACCACGAAAAATCACTGCGACAGCCATGTCTTGACGAGACAAGTCTTTGGTACCATCACAATATATTTATGTTAAATGTTCACCTCCGTGTCCTGACGAGATTCCGATGGGAAGGCGTGCTGAACCAAACCAGGTCAAGACAAAGTACACGATATCAGCAAAGGCGTAAAAGAGATTAGCCTACAATTGGCAGTATTTTTTTTTCGAACCAACGTGTAGTGAACACGAGTTCCGGCTGGAATAGGGAAAGGAACAATATGATGGAAGGCTGTATAAAGAAACAGTCATTTTATAAAATTTTATTATATATTAAATGGGAAAGATAAAGTTGAGCAGAATTTCTTTATATTGGCAATTAGGTGTAACCCATTAGGCACAAATATTCGAGTTATAGGGCAACTGACTTTCGTACATATATATCTCCAATTTCCATGATAAGGCTGCCCTATTTCATTTGGTTGAAGCAAATTATTTATCTAACTTTATTGCGTTTTAACTGGTCTATAATGTTATGGATTTTCTTTTTGTTGTTAACAAGGTGACTACCGCGCCGAGTGTGTATAGAGGCTTAGAGATCATAGGTTGTCAGAATAATATTACACTAGTAATAATTAATAGTTCATTCTGATATACAGTAAAAGCAGAGAGAACAGCGCCTTTATCAGTAGGTTATCATAGCTAGCTAGTTTCAATACATCCAGAAAGAGCTTATCTCCTCGAAGGGGAGATTAGGGGGGTGGAAACAGGTTCTCAGGAATTTCCTCGAGATTTTGCGGTAGCTTTCGCCCTGAACGAATGTCAGACTTTAGCATAGAGCTGGCAGAGGAGGGGATAGTATACCAGAATAGCTTCAAAACGAAGAATAATAATAGATCGGGATCCAATTCCCGATGACGGGTTTCGAGGAGACTCAGAGGAATGAAAGAAGATTGAATAGCGTTTAGAGACAGGATAAAAAAAGGCGCTGAACTATGTTGAGAGGTGTTGTAAAGTGTAGAAAGACGATGAAAAGGCGTTGAAGTGTGTTGAAAGCGATAAAAGGGAGTTGAGTGGTAGAAGATAAGACATATTAGAAAGGTATCGAAGCATGTCGAAATTCGACAGAGAGAAAGTGTTGAAAGAGGAAAAATTTGAAGAAAGTTGATAAAGAGTTTGTAAATAGAAGATAAAGATTGATAGGAGAAGGTGCGCTCAACGTTAAAGAGTAGTTGTAAATAGGACAAAAACATGCACTGAGAGTTAGTATGGGCTGGTTTACCTAAATTTTATTAACTGTATGCACTAAGTTATATGAATAAGTCCAGTATATATATCCAGTGTATTTTGTTTAGTGTTGGTATATGATTTTGAAGAGTTACTCAATTGATTTTTTTTTTAAACAACACTTTGTTCTTAATGATAAGAAGTGATTTGAAGTGTTTTCAGTTTTCTTTTTTTTATTATTATAAGCTACATCTTGTCTTAGTGTAATGATGAACTTTAAGGTGTTTTCAGTTTTTCTTTTACTTTAAACTACAATTTTGTCGGAGTGTATAGTGAACCTTAAAGAGTTTGCAGTTTTTTTTTCTTTTATCTTAAGCCACATTTTGTCTTAGTGTTGTAATGAATCTCAAAGGTTTCAAAATTTTTTTTTATTTTAAGCTACAAATTTGTCTTAAGTGTTATAATAAATCTTAATAAATCTTCAGTTTTCTTTTATTTTAAGTTACAATGTGTACTCTAGTGATAAATGATTGCTGAAAGGAGTTTCCACACCCTGTTTCAATGTTAGTGTGTCATTTGTCTCAACCTTGTCTTTGTGTAGTACACCGTCTCACAACCGTGTTTTAATGTTAGTTCATGAGTCTTCACAACTTGTTTTAATGTTGGTGTGTCATTTTAAGAGTTGTCACAACCTTGTCTTTGTGTAGTACACTGTCTCACAACCGTGTTTTAATGTTAGTTCATTTTTAAAGAGTCTTCACAACGTGTTTTTATGTTAGTGTGTCATTGTAAAAGGTCATCACAACCTTGTCCTTGTGTGGTACACCGTTTCACAACCGTGTTTTAATGTTAGTCTGTCATCTTTAAAGAATTTTCACAACCTGTTTTGATGTTAGTGTGTCATTGTAAAAGGTCATCACAACCTTGTACTTGTGTGGTACACCGTTTCACAACCGTGTCTTAATGTTAGTCCACAGTTAAAAAGAGTTTTCACAACCTTATCTCAATGTTAGTATATCAATTTTTACGAATTGTCACAACCTCGTTTTAGTGTAGTACATAGTTGAAAGAGTCTTCACAACCTTGTTTTAATGTTAGTCTGTCATCTTTAAAGAATTTTCACAACCTGTTTTAATGTTGGTGTGTCATTTTAAGAGTTGTCACAACCTTGTCTTTGTGTAGTACACTGTCTCACAACCGTGTTTTAATGTTAGTTCATTTTTAAAGAGTCTTCACAACGTGTTTTTATGTTAGTGTGTCATTGTAAAAGGTCATCACAACCTTGTCCTTGTGTGGTACACCGTTTCACAACCGTGTTTTAATGTTAGTCTGTCATCTTTAAAGAATTTTCACAACCTGTTTTAATGCTAGTGTGTCATTTTAAGAGTTGTCACAACCTTGTCTTTGTGTAGTACACCGTCTCACAACCGTGTTTTAATGTTAGTTCATCTTTAAAGAGTCTTCACTACCTGTTTTAATGTTAGTGTGTCATTGTTAAAGGTCATCACAACCTTGTCCTTGTGTAGTACACCGTCTCACAACCTTGTTTTAATGTTAGTTCATCGTTGGAAAGAATTTTCACAACCTTTTCTAATGTTAGTTTGTCATCTTTAAAGAATTTTCACAACCTGTTTTAATGTTAGTTTGTCATCTTTAAAGAATTTTCACAACCTGTTTTAATGTTAGTGTGTCTTTTTAAGAGTTGTCACAACCTTGTCTTTTTGCAGTACACCATTTTATAACCATGTCTTAATGTTAGTTCACAATTGAAAGGAGTTTTCACAACCTTATCTTAGTGTTAGTATATCGTTTTTTTTTTTTAGAATTGTCACAATCTCGTTTTAGTGTAGTACGTCGTTGAAAGGAATTTTCACAACCTGTTTTAATGTTAGTTTGTCATCTTTAAAGAATTTTCACAACTGTTTTAATGTCAGTGTGTCATTTTTAGAGTTGTCACAACCTTGTCTTTGTGTAGTACAGCATTTGAAAAGGGTTTTCACAACCTATTTTGATATTGATGTGTCATTGTAGAAAGTTGTCACAACCTTGTCTTTGTGTAGTACACCATCTCACAACCGTGTTTTAATGTTAGTTCACAGTTGAAAGGAGTTTTCACAACCTGTTGTAATGTCATAGTGTCATTGTAAAGAGTCTTCACAACCTGTTTTAATGTTAGTGTGTCATTTAGAAAGGGTTATCACAACCGCGTCTTTGTGTGGTACACTGTTCCACAACCGTATTTTAATGTTAAGTTCACAGTTGAAAGGTTTTCACAACTTGTTTTTGTGTTAGCTTGTCATCTTTAAAGGTTTTCACAACTTGTTTTAATGTTAGTGTGTCATTTAGAAAGGGCGGGTGACACTGTTTATCTTTTGAAGGACTTGGAGACTGGGAACTTAGATAAAATCCACATAGACAGGATGAAGGCCTACCACGCCTCAATAAAAACATACCCTGTGGGGGACGAAAACATACGGGAACAAACAGATGATGTCATAGATGATGAGGATCACTGGGTACATCCAACGTACCCCATATGTTCCCATAGAACTGTAGGACCAGAGGAACCACAAGAGACGACAATCTTGAGAAACCCGCTAGAGGTAGTTAATAGGGCAATTGGTGGCAATGTTGGCGGCGCTGAAATACGCCGTTCGACCAGGGTCAAGAAGCCCACTGGGTGTAAATCATGCCCAGGCTGCCAATAAGTAAATCCATAGAATGTGTACTGAGTTTAGCTAAATTTTTGATCATGGTATGAAGTATTAGGAAGTGATTTGAAGGCCTCAAAATGTGGTCTTAAAAAAGGATTTCAGTTTTTTTTTTTTTGCAACAACTTTGGTTTTTTTTTATTTCTTTAAATGTCACTGTAAAGGGGTTTTCAGTTTTTTTTTTCCATTGAACTTTAATGTTTGGAGGTAAATCTAAGGGTTTTCAGCTTTACTTCTCTTGTGTTTAATAAAACTACAATCCTGTATTAGGAGGCAGGTTGTAATTTAAGACACAAAGTCCAACAGTTTATTTTATTTCAATTTTATTTTAAGGTTCTGAATTTTGGTTAAACTTTAAGAATGATTAAGGAACTTAGACGCATCAGATATCTGCTGTGCTTGTAATACATTCGCTATGGGTTGATTAGGAATATGCGCTGGGTTAAAACTAGACACCCTGTAACTCCATAGGTCCACAATACAGCCCAAAGGGAATGTCTAATGAGAGTGTGTAAGGCAGTTATAGTCTAAAAGTTGATATGATAGGATAGCAAGTGATCTCTGTTGTTAATCTCCAGAACGGGTTGGGTAATGAAAGCCCTATAATTCCAAAGAAAGAGTTTAGCTGAATAGCAGAGAAAGAAGAATGCCAATAACCTTATATGGGAAATAGGGTTGGCATGCACTTGTAGATGTATCACATTTGGCAAATGAGGTAAATGCTCGAGGTTAAATTCGCTCCAATTTAAGTGCTAGTTTTGATGAATTGTTTTGTTTAGACACCACGTGTCAAGATAAGAAGAAGATTTCAAACTGTTAGACACACACTTTTAAAGATAGGTTAGATTTCAGCATTTGATTGTCAACAATCAATTTCTATTAATTTATTTAAATATAAATAATTTATAAAGCTGGACAACACGTGAAGTAAGATAAGTTTCTTTTAAACGAAATACAAGCTTTCGGGCAAAAGCCCTTCGACAGGCAAAAATATAACTATAAATATAACTCTTACTAGTAAGAGTCCCTGTAATTTTTATAAATAATTTATGTTAGAGTTTGTAAGAGGCACCTTATTTGAGTAAATTGGGACATTTAGTCCCCAATTTGTTTTAATGTAATTATTCATTTGATTTCTCATTGTGTCCTGAAAGATGTTATTATTAGTTAGGATCTGTTGATTTTGATAAGTGAGTATTTTGGCCTTTGTAGCAGCTTTTAACTTTAGTTTGTATGCAAACCGTGAATGTTGGGGGGGAGGGTGTATGAATGGATTGGTTTAATGAATGTGTAGAAGGTTAAAAAAACTATTATATTGTGAGCCCAAAATACATTAAAATAGTATTAAGGAATTTAATAGGTTCGATTTTGATTTTGATTTCTTTATTTGTTAGGATCGATAGCCTCACAGGACCGTACAACTCTATTGATAGGAAGGTATCCGCTCCATTTGTTAGGTCTCCTTTTAGAGGAGTGTAAGTATTGATTTCTTTTATTAGGGTAATCAGTTACTCTATTTCATTATATCAACTTGAATTCTAAGAATCATAGATAATGATCATGTCTCGATTCTCAGACTGGAAGGTTGTGGGAGGTTATGATCAGACCAGAAAGCCCACAAAACTTCTCCTCTTTAGAGGGAACGCAGAGGTATCAGGAGAACTTTGTGCTAGGTGGGGGATTTAGTTACCGATGTCGCAAGCTAAGTGTACAGCGACAAACCTCGAATAACCGATCTGACACCGTAGTTTACGACGCTTTAAGCGTGGCTGAGATGAGGGTGATTCAGTCGGGAGGTTGGGTAGATTCGACACGTTGAAGGCTCCCCTATAAATTGCGCAGCTTGGAACCAATTCTCTATAGACAAATACTTGGAACATGTGGTGGGAAACAAAGTCCCTGTAACTCCTTGTCCCTAAGTCATAAGTCTAAAGGGGGTTTCTAATGAGAGTTAACAATGGGAGCGTGTAAGAGACAAGTTACGATTAGACGAGGCGATTCCGTCTACAGATTTTTAGGTACCAGTTAGCAAAGTGACAGATGGACTGTCCAGATTCTTTGCGTTTTATATCGCCCCAGGCTAGCAAAAGTTAATCACCTAATTAAAGACTATAGTCTGCCATACGTTTAGTTAGGACGAGTTCAAGTCTAAATACCAGTTAGTAAGTAGAATTTTTTTTTTCACGAGAATAACTCGTTCTATGTTAAGATAAATTTTAAATTAGTAGGACACCTAAATGAACCTCTGAAGCAGATTGCCAGAACAAGCCAATACAGTATTCCAGACTTGAGAAGGAAGAATTTTTTTTTTTAAGGGAAGATTAAATATCAATTTTGATTTGGCTGTGAAATGGCCCAGAGCAATAAGTTTATTATTTTATTTTTTGGACAAAGAGTCAAATTTTCAAAGAGTTATTAAGACCTCAAGTGGGAAGATATATCATAAGGTATAAGTTAAACCTAGGTTGTTAATCATCTTGATTTATTTTAGAATTAATTTAAGTATTTTATTAGAGTGGATTTGTTGGTCAAAATATGAGTACACATTCTATAGATAAGCTAAACAATGTATAGTAGGGGTTAGCAATCAACGTTCAGCTAAAAACAAAGATAGGAGAGATTGCAACCACAGGTAAGGTAATTTGAAAGTAAGCTGGCTTTGAGATGTACTGACGACCAGGATTTCCTCTCTTATATGTTTTCTTTTGGATTAAGAGAGGCGGGGAACACGCCAGACAAACACTCCCAGTGACAAGTTGGTGAGAACAAGCTTTTCTTTTGTTAGATATTACATATAGAATTGAAATACTAGTGAAATAACCTAGACCCTCAGTGCCTATCTACTCGTTTATTACTATTATATATACTCATTATTATCATATATCATATATCATTCCTTATTATATTCATGTATATCTATATATATATATGTAAAGCACAATCAATTTGGATTATAGATTATAGACACAGGATAACGGGACCAAGTCCTAATAAGCAGGTGGCGTGTGACATTTCGGTAGCAGCGTTGTTACCATCTTCAACCAAATATACTGAATGAGAAATCTCACCACAGCATATATATTTTGTTTATCATTTATATCCTCTATATCAACACCATTTCTTTTCTATGTATATGTATCATGTTCATTCAATTTTTTTTTGGTATATGTCATGCCCCTCGTTATTTACTATATTGTTGTTATTATATATACTCGTTATTATCATATATCATATACCATTCC
This sequence comes from Cordylochernes scorpioides, assembly GCA_030710605.1. Lineage (NCBI taxonomy): Eukaryota > Metazoa > Arthropoda > Arachnida > Pseudoscorpiones > Chernetidae > Cordylochernes > Cordylochernes scorpioides. The sequence continues at coordinate 7,623,535 of CP092878.1, read as the reverse complement.
TTATTATATTCATGTATATCTATATATATATATAAGGCACAATCAATTTGGATTATGGATTATAGACACAAGATAACGGGACCAAGTCCTAATAAGCAAGTTAGTGTGACATTTCGGTAGCAGTGTTGTTACCATCTTCAGCCAAATGGCCTGAATGAGAAAATTCACCACAGCATATGTGTTGTTGTTTATCATTATATCTTCTATATCAACGCCATCTCTTTTCTATGTATATATCATGTTCATTCATTTTTTTGGTATATGTCTTTCCCCTCGTTATTTACCATATTATTGTTATTATTTAATCTTATATATCACTTTTAATTTCTTTCGCCCTATATAACCTTATATAATCATTCTTTTGTTTTTTTTTTCGTATTATGAAATTACCTCATATACCCCATTATCTATAGCTAAATAAAGAATTTTTAAGATATGTTTTAGGAATTGTACATATCTACATTAACACGCACAATTCCTTGGCGCCCTTAATAATTATGTTTACCTAGGATGGACTAAGAATCTGTGTGTACAGAATCTGTGCTTAGACCACCCCCCATCTCCACCCATAGGGACTACGGCTGAGAACGTGTAGACTCACCTCACACCTGGGTCAAGACCCTCTGACGTACAAACAGTGCAAGATGGGCTTAGTGCATTGCCCATTAAATGGTAGGGTAGAATTTCCTTCAGTAATTACGATGAGTTAACCTGTCCCAGGTTCCATGGCCCGTTTGTTTCCCCTTTGCCTGAGTGTCGGTGATTGCATACTGGTATCATAAAAAAAATACATTTCTCCCAATTTCATATTTCTCATAGAGTAAGAACAGATCTGAATTGGAATAAACACATTTTGTTTTACTCTGGCAGGGGAGGAATTGTTGGGCCAGATTTTCCACCTAACAGACCCAACAAAGATGTAAACATTTACATCATATATATATACAGTGGCTCGCCGGAAGTGTTTGGTGTCCAGATGGAGACCCCACCACGGTGGCCGACGATGCCCAAGGATCATGGAACCCATTACAGAGAGGTCCAGCGCAGATCTACACCAGAAAGGTGGAGATGACACGAGCCTTGCCCAAGGATCCTGGAACCCATTGCGAAGAGGTCCAGCGCAGATCTACACCAGAAAGGTGGAGATGACACGAGTCCTGCCCAAGGATCATGGATCCCATTGCAGAGAGGTCCAGCGCAGGATCTACACCAGAAGGCTGGAAATGCCATCTATGCCTTAAAATTCACCCACAGTGTAAATGGAAAGCTGGTGGACAATGGAGAAGCTGCCCCGACAAGAAAGAAAAGGACGTCGAGCATTCTTCTTTGTTAAACCAGACCATCTCTTCACCTCCTTTTTCCTTTTCTTTCTTCCTTCTTTTAATTTTTGTATATAACTTATGACATCACATTTTGATAGATTGGGCATATTTAGAATTTTTTAGAATTTCTTAAAGAAGAAATTAGTATATAAATTTCTCAGAGGGGCAAGCATCTTAAATTTTATTTGATTTCATTGCTAATCTAAATTATCTCTCGATAAGAAAGATAAATTTAAATTTTCGTTAATATTTATTTTATTCTAAATTGATTTCTCATAAGTTGAGCAAGTATATTTATTATTTCATAATTTATCCTTTAAAATAAAAAAAATAATAAAAATATTATTTTTATTCCTTAATTTCTCTTTTAAAAAAATAATAATAATATTATTTTTTTAATATTCCGAGATTTTTTATATTCAAGTTTTATTACTCTGTAAGAGATTTTTACCTTGAGGGCGCTGTTTGAAAAGGACGGCAGTCTGGGGTTAGTTTTTATCGAGCTTCCAACCAGTCTGGAGCAAGCTTTCGGAGGGAACAGATCCATTTTCTTATCAGGAGAGAGGTATGTAGCCAAGATACCCGGTAAGTCAACTTAAATTTTGACATAAAGAGGTCAGTATAGAAAACATGGCGAAGCCATGGCAGATATCAAAATTTTGGTAAATTTGACTACTTAAGATATATACAGCGAATAGAGGTGTGGACCTTTTTGTTTTCTTTTCTTTATATTAGTCATTTTGATTGATTATTTTATCCAGATGGAGTAATTTGGTTGAATTACCAAATCGTAGGTTCTCAGTCATTTTATTTATAGGAATTTAAAATTTGCAAGGATGAGATAATCTAATGTTCCAATATTCTTTATGCCTACTCATACTATCCACATATAAAGAATGTTTTTAGTGTAAATTTTATAATGGGGAATAAACTTTAATGTTTGGATATTTAACAATGTGTGTTGGTATTCATATTTAACCACATATCACTTGTAAATCTTTGGTGTGTGCTATAAAATTTGAGTATATGTGTGTAAAATTTAATCTACTGTTTAACATTCTAAAGGTGCGCTGGTATTGCTTCATCCATGATTAACTACATATCACATGTAAATCTTTGGTGTGTGTTATAAAATTTTGAGTGTATGTGTTTAAAATTTAATCTACTGTGGTTAATATTCTAAAGGGCGTATTGGTATTATTATGCACAATCAAATACAGAACAGGTGCGTATCCTTGGTGTGGGTTACATTTTTTTGTTGTGTATATGTGTTAAATTTTAGCCCACTGAGCTAGTCTGGGTTAGAATAGAGATGTCCTCAAATGGGACGTAAGAACAAATCTTACAGCACTAACACTTTTTGACCCCAATCTACCAACTACAGTGTCTGCAGATGCCTCTTCATATGGACTAGGAGCAGTGCTTTTACAAAAATCTGAAGATGGATACCAAAAAGCAGTTGCATATGCCTCCAGGACTATGTCCGAAACTGAAAAGAGATGGGCTCAAATTGAGAAAGAATCTCTAGCAATAGTTTGGGCCTGTGAAAGATTTCAAGACTATCTGATGGGAAATACATTTTCCATTGAAACTGACCATAAACCTCTCATTCCAATATTTTCAACCAAAAATAAAGATGAAATGACACCACGCATACAGCGACTACGACTTCGAATGATGCGCTATTCATTTCGCATTCATCACACACCAGGCAAGGACATTGTTGTTGCTGATGCTTTGTCCAGAAGCCCAATTAAGATATCGCATGAGAAAGATCTGGAGAATGAAATCTGTAGTTTTGTTCAACAGATCACTTCATGTCCTCCATTCAAGGATGAAAATATGAAAGAAATCTGGCAATATCAAAATGAAGAGAGAGTGTGTAGAGAAATAAAAGATTATTGTGAAAAGGACTGGCCTACAAAGAATGAGCTTTCTGCAGAAGCAAAAGCCTTTTGGTGTCTCAGATATGAAATGTCTGTCATAGATGGTCTTCTAATGAGAAATTCCAGGATTTATATTCCTAAGTCCCTCAGATCAAAGGTTCTAAACAGCCTCCATGAAGGTCATCTTGGCATCGAAAAATGTAGAGGCCGTGCCAGATCATCTGTGTGGTGGCCTAGAATCAGTCAAGAAATTGGAGAACTTGTGAGGAACTGCCCAAATTGTATTGAAGAAAGATCTAATCCCCAGCAGCCATTAATTGTTTCTGATTTCCCAAGCAGGCCATGGGAGAAAGTAGGAATCGACCATTTTTACTTAAAGGGCAAATACTATCTTCTAATTGCAGACTATTACTCTAGATTCCCAGAGTTGGCATTGCTGGAGGATCAAACTACACACCTTTCTGGACAACAAACATTTCGGCAAGACACTGTGCATATACATATGATGTAAATGTTCACATCATTGTTGGGTCTATTTTGTGAAAATCTGGCCCAACAATTTCATTAAAAATATAAATGTATTACAATTAAAATTTTTTAAAGGAAAAATATATATATTTTAAAATTGCAAATAAATTTTAAAATTTTAACCTAAAAAATGAAAGGGTTGTTATTGAAGTGTAAACTGTTGTCATTAAAGTGTAAAACGTTTTCATTACAGTATAAAATGTCTTAAAGTGTAAAAAACTATTTACAAAAGGTAAATAAGCAGGAAGGTATCAATATGAAAATCAACTGAAAAATAAAAATACTACTATTCAAATTCAATAATTGCTATATAATTCCAGGATGCCCGTGTTGGGTCAGATTTTCCACCAAACAAGACCCAACAAAGATGTAAACATTTACATCATATAAATATATACGCAGTGTCTCGCCGAAGTGTTTGTTGCCTAGGTGGAGAACTCCCAACGATGGTCGACGATGCTCCATTCCCACGAAAGATGTACAAGGAGCACATGTACAAACAAAACTAGACACTTGAGGACACCAGACTTCCATGCCGAAAGCTGATGCCTGGTGGGGAGGAAGACATGGGTGACATCCAGAGACATCCGTGCTGAGAGCTGCTGTACCATATGTACATATATCCCACTCATTTTAGTTAGAGGTGACCAAAGGAAAACAATTTTTGTCATATAAACATTAAATCAATAACCTTTTTTTTTATATAATCGGGATATATATACTATTTAATTTACTAAAGGAATTAATTTGTTTTTTTTCAATTACAATTTTTTTTTCGCGCGCAGCAACACGGTAAATTGGAGGCGTGGTCATGATCACGTGCGTGTTTGATTTCGACGAATGAAAATGCCTGCCAATAGAAACATTGGCGTGATCAGCGAATGAAAATGAAGAGAGGCTAGGATAAAAGGGGCTTTTCTTGGCTAAGGAGACACACACAGAGTCGCTCAGTGACAGGAGAGATCCAGCCAGTCGGGCCTGAGACGTAGAGGAGACCAGACCTTACCGCCGCTTTCGAGAGAAGGTAAGCCCCGCGCCATTATGATTTAGCCTTTCCTACCCCCCCCCCCCCTATTTTTCGAGAAGGAACGAATTTATTTAGATTTTGAATGGGCCCTAAAGGGCTTTAAATAATAACTTAAAGGAATGTTAGGATTCTTGTATCTTGTCCCGCTAGAATAGATGGAGATCTATGCCTTCCCCTATATATATATATATATATAAAGAAGAATTTATAACCTTAAGTCACCTCTACCTAGACCAGTGTCAGGCAACCTTTTTCGAGTTGCGGCGCACTAAGCTTAATTTCTTTTTTTCGCGGCGCACCTGTGGTTCTCACTATAAATTTCCTCGTAGGTAATTAAAATACAACAATAAATACTAGTAAAAATTTAAACATATATATCACATTTTATTAATTTTCAATATTAAATTAACATAATCAATGCGAGCATTGCGATTGTTTTTGAGAGCATATCAAATCAATACGGGGATCTACTTGTGAAAGACAAACGCGCATCTCCTCATCTATCATTTGAAGTCTTTCGCGCTTCTTAGACTTCATTTCTGTGAGTGTTGAAAAACCTTGCTCACACAGGTAGGAACTTCCAAATGGCAACAATGATTCGATGGCCGCATTACTAAGTTTAGGAAATTTGGAGTTTAAGCACAACCAAAACTCAGATAGCTCCTTTTCAGTGAATTAGGTATTTTCCCGCAGTATGTATTCAACTTTATCAAATAAAGTTGTTTTCGCGGATTGTTTTTTTTTAACTTATGATTTTAAATAGGTACGTACCTATTTGCATTTTTATTTTTTAATAATGGCACGTGCCAGTTATGTACGTCAAGATTATGTACATACGTTATATGAAATATAAAATTATGCAAACTGTTGTAATTATAATACCAAAATAAGTTTTATATAAAATGAAATTTGCTTTTTTTTAATTTCATTTTTATATGAAAATTTTTGAAAAAAATTATTAAAATTGAATAAAAATTATAAAAAATATTTTTTGAAACATTATTTTTAAATTTAACCAAAAGTTCTAAATACCTACAAAAATGTTCGCGGCACACCTAGAATTCTTCGCGGCACACCAGTGTGCCACGGCACACCGGTTGCCCGACACTGACCTAGACCATTATGTAAATAGCATGTCTCGCTAGTATAAATGTCCCCAAAAATTCTGCATAATCCGAATAAATATCTAGTATACAACTTATATGGAGAGTTTTGTTTCCCCTCATACATTTTTCACTCCTTTGTTTTATGGTACTACCCCCACACCTTATTATCACAAATTGTATTGATTATAGACTACCGACTCTGATGGAATAGAGTTGTGTACTATATCTTTGCTGTGATATGTTGACACAGCAACAGTTGCAAAATACGACTTTATTAGGGCTGCTTTGAGGGTATCTATCTGTTAGGTTTTAGTAATATTTGTATCCTCATGTGAAGAATCTGCCCTTCTTTCACTGTTTAAAACGAGATATAGTATGATTCTTATCTAGTTGGAGGGAATGCTACTAATTAATCAAGTCTTCTAATAAGTTACTGGCCAACATACACTGCCGAACGTTCCTGCCAAAGGAGCCAGTTCTCCTGTCTGTGTTTCAGTGAGTTACTCCATCATATTTACCATTATACCATCTCTTGATTTAAATCTAATAAGACCCATGTCGCCTTATACTCCTAGATTGTTCTCTTTATGATTTTGTTGAAGATATTAATCTGTGATTTTAAATGTTTCTTTTTGACCAGTACTTTTGTTTTGTTTTTGCCTTTTCCTAAAATGTTTCTTTCTTCTTCTTAATTATTATTTGTTCTATATGTAAAGCTTTGTTTTTGATACTTGAATAAACAAATTCAAGTTTATTATATTTTTTGTGTGCTTTTAAAGTTAAAACACAACAGGTTATGGACCCAACCACGCATTCACTGCGAAATATAACAAAGCAACGGTAAGCCTAAAAAGAATTCTATTTTGTTTATTACGTTAAAATTTATATTAGTAATGGCTGGAATGGATAATATTAAAATGGGTATGAATATTCCCAAATTGGAAGGATTAATAACCTGGCCAGAATATAAGAAAAATATAAAATTGCTTTTAACAATAAACAAAGTAATAGGCGTTGTTGATGGAACATATAGAAAGCCAATAAAACAAGAAACAAATGAAGAAAAAGAGGCATATGTAAAATGGGAAAGTGAGGATGCAATATCCCAATTGTTATTTACAACAAGTGTGATGCCTGATGTAAGTCAACTAATCATTCCCTGCTCAAGTGCTAAAGATATGTGGGACAAATTGTTAAGTGTCTATGAGCAAAGCTCTGGTCAAAGATTAGACATGCTCTATAATCAATTCTTTAATTTTAAGAAGGATCCTACAGATGATATTTCAAAGCACATTTCAAAATTAGAAAGTTTATGGAATGATATGCAAAATGAACTTACTAAACAAGAAAATTTGAAATTGCCAGAATCCATGCTGATGTGCAGAATCATAAACACCTTGCCTGATGAATATTTTGATTTTAAAAGTGTTTGGGAATCAGTGTCTAAAGAAGAACGTTCTGTAGACAATCTCACACAAAGGCTTCGGTTACTCGAAATAAGAATTCAACAGCGAGATGAATGCAGCGCATCAAGTTCGACAGCACTAATGGCAAATGCATATGAAAATAAGCAAAATATGAAAGGAAAAGTTACCAAAAGTAATGAAAATTTTCAGAAAACAAGAGAAACAAGAGAATGTTACTTTTGTCATAGAAAAGGACACTTGGCCAAAGATTGTAGGTATGCAAAACAGAAGAAACTAAAGGAAAAAGAAAAGGATGAAACTAAATTAAAACTTAATTCAAAATTAAGTGAAAGTTTAATCAGTGAAAGATTCAATGAACAAGATGAAGACATTTGGATTGGTGACTCAGGAGCTACTAACCACATTACAAGAAATGCAAGTTTTTATACTTCTTATAAGGATTTTCCTACCCAACACGCTGTTAAAGTTGGAAGTAATGAAAAATTGATAGCTTATGGAAGTGGAACTATAACAATTGAAACTTGTGTAAAAGGTAAATGGCAAACTCACTACCTAACTGATGTATGGTATGTTCCCAATTTCAGTCGTAATGTGATGTCATTACAGTCCACATTGGATAAAGGGTTTGAAATGAAAATGGATAAAAAGGTTGTAAACTTTTTAAGACAACAACTGGAGAAGTTATTGTAGAAGGGAAAAGACTACCAGGAGGCTTGTATGGTATGTTAATAACAAGTATCAAACCTGAAAATGCTGCAGAAGTCAATTTAGCCAAAACCCAAAATGTCAATATGCTACAACTATGGCATGAAAGATTTGGACATCAAAATAAAAGGCATGTTCAAAAATGGCTTAAAGAACAAGGAATAGATGCAGTCATGGACAATGAACCTTGCGAGGCATGCATTTATGGCAAACAACATAGACTGAGTTTTGGATCAAGAGAACAATATGCTTCTACTCAACCTGGAAACTTAATTCATGTAGATGTATGTGGCCCTATGCAGGAAGTTTCGAAAGGAGGGATGAGATACTTTGTGTGTTTCAAAGATGATTTTACAAAATACCGATCAGTGTATTTCCTAAAAGAAAAGTCACAAGTCATTGAAAAGCTAGAACAATTTCTCTTGGAAACAAAGACTACTGGACATATAGTGAAAGAAATTCTCACAGATGGAGGAAAGGAGTTTGTAAATAAAGAAACCTCAAAAATTACAAACAAGTATGGTATTAATCATAGGATCACAATGCCATATACTCCACAACAGAATGGTTCAGCGGAAAGGGAAAACAGGACTTTAATAGAAGCAGCTCGTTCAATGATATATGCCAAAAATATGAGCCTAAAGCTTTGGGCAGAGGCAGTTAATACTGCTACATATGTTTTGAATAGAACAGGACCAACACAAATTGAGGGAAAGACACCTTATGAACTATGGTTTGATAAAAAACCAGCAGTTGATCATCTTCGAATATTTGGAACTGAATGTTTTGTTCATGTGCCTGATGAAAAGAGAAGAAAGTTAGATGCCAAAAGCGAAAAAGGTATTTTGGTTGGTTATTGCAGTAACAAGGATGGGTATCGAATCTGGATGCCGAACTCAAACAAAGTTGTCACAAGTAGGGATGTAATATTCAAGGAAACTATACCAACATTTAGCCTTGATATTGAAAAGAGAAATAAGGAACCTTCAAGTAATCAGATTGATGAACAAAATGATACTCAAGATATTGAGAAAATTGAAAGCAATGTTCAAACATCAGACGTATACAATCTAAGAGATCGATCAAATATATCAAAACCTCAAAGGTATATTGATGCTGAAATAAATATTGCAGAAGGTCTTGAACCCAAGACATACAAAGAAGCAATGGATTCTCCAAATGCACAATTTTGGAAAGAAGCAATGAATGAAGAAATGAATTCTTTAACGGAAAATGATGTATACGAATGCACAACATTACCACCTGGCCAAAAACCAATTGATTGTAAATGGGTATTAAAGACCAAATTGAATTCTAAAGGAGAGATTACAAGATATAAGGCAAGACTGGTGGCAAAAGGGTTTGCACAAAAGAAGGGTATAGATTATGAAGAAACATTTAGTCCAGTGGCAAGACATGACACCATAAGAACTCTTTTAGCAATTGCTGCTAATGAAGACTTAAAATTGGTTCAGTTTGACATAAAGACAGCCTTTCTCTATGGAGACTTACAAGATCAAATTTATATCAAACAACCTGAAGGATTCAACAATGGAACAGATCTTGTATGGAAATTGAAGAAAAGTCTCTATGGACTTAAACAGTCACCAAGATGCTGGAATCAGAAAATAGTCAACTTCATGAAAGAAAGATGTCTGAAGGAAAGTACAGCTGACCCCTGTTTATTCTTCAGAAAAACAAATGATCATCTACTCATTATTGCCATATATGTTGATGATGGAATCATTGCTGGTACAAATGAACAGGAAATCAAAGAATTTCTTGATGAACTAATGTTTTCATTTAAGATCACAAGTGAACCATTAAATTACTTTTTGGGTATTGAGATAGAGCGGCAACCGGATGGGTCAATCTTTATAAATCAAAAGGCATATATAAAAAGAATTCTTGAGAAATTCAATATGTCTCAAGCGAATAAAGTGGGAACACCAACTGATAATTCTACTGTTCCTGGGGAAGCAGAGATTCTAGAAAATGTTCCCTTTCGTGAAGCGATTGGTAGTCTGATGCATCTGAGCTGCTTAACAAGACCCGATATCACTTTTGCACTGAATAAAGTTTCTCAAAACTTGCAGCACCAACAAAATATGACTGGGAAGCAGTTAAACGAATCTTCAAATATCTTGTAGGAACAACTGAATATGGAATTATGTACCAAAAGGGTCATAAAGTAGGAGTTTTGGAATCTTTCAGTGATGCAGATTTTGCTGGAGACCCAGAAACTAGAAGATCTACCAGTGGAGTTGTGTGTAAACTGGCTGGTGGTGCTATTTCTTGGCTTAGCCAAAAACAAAGATCAGTATCTTTGTCAACAACTGAGGCCGAACTCGTGGCAGCAAGCAATACAGCAAAGGAAGTCATTTGGTTAAATAGACTTTTCAGTGAAATTTCTCCACTAAAAGAACAACCAATTATAAAAGTTGATAATGCAAGTACAATTAAATTGATCAAAAATCCTGAATTTCATAAGAGAACCAAACATATAGAAGTAAGACACTATTTTGTGAGAGAAAAGTATCAAGAAGGTATTTTCAATGTAGAACATATTTCTGGAAAAGATCAAGTCGCTGACATTATGACCAAAGGGCTCCCTAAGCCGCGTTTCCAAATGCTGAGATATCTACTGGGTATGAGGGACATTTGAAATCTGATTAAAGGGAGGTGTTGAAGATATTAATCTGTGATTTTAAATGTTTCTTTTTGACCAGTACTTTTGTTTTGTTTTTGCCTTTTCCTAAAATGTTTCTTTCTTCTTCTTAATTATTATTTGTTCTATATGTAAAGCTTTGTTTTTGATACTTGAATAAACAAATTCAAGTTTATTATATTTTTTGTGTGCTTTTAAAGTTAAAACACAACAGGTTTTATTGTAAACCTTTTTATTTTTATTTTAAAAATGTTACAAATGTCATTGTCAATAGTATAAGTCTATAGTCTTGCTTGTTTTATAGCTTATTTTGTTAGATTTTGGTATAATCTTTACAAGTAGGGTCCCTTCCATATATGTCCAGATAGTAATTTAATTGAAAGTCTTTGTTAGATCTTTGATATAAAAATCGGGATTTAAAAGGATACCTGTATGTTTAATCAGATTTTTCTACCAATAAAATCTGAACCTGGTACTTCATGATATCTAATTTGAAATATTGATTTCAACTTATTATACTTCAATAGAAATGTTAATTTGGTCTTATATTCAGGTTTTTAGTTTCTAATAATAACATGTTCATCTATATCTTAGATCCCTTAAAGTTGTTGGATGATCCCAGAGAAAGTGAAACAAAAATGGGCGCGTCACGGACCCGAGTCCGTCGGGCGGTAGATGCGGCAAATGGATGGCGATCCATTTCAGCGTATATTTTCTTGATGGGAGAGCCAACCACTATTAAGTCTATAGTTTGCTTGTCTTTATAGGTTATTTATTAGTTTTAGTATAATCTTTACAAATAGAGTCCTTTCCATATATCCAGATAATAACCTAATTCAACGCATTTTGTTGAATCTTTATTATAAAAATCGGGATTAAAGGATACCTGCATGTTTAATCAGATTTTCTACCAATAAAATCTGAACCTGGTACTTCATGATATTGATGGGTTCCCGGTTTGGATAGTTGAAAAGGGAGGATACACGATGTATCTTATTAAAAGTTTCTTACTTAAGTATATATATATATAGCAATTTAGGCCAACAACCCCATGTATATAACCCACAGCAAGACCTTAATGTTGTATAATAGCAGCACAGCTGTCAGTGATGCACTATCGGCATATGTCTTTACATCATCACATGTAATGCAATTTATGCAAACAGGATAAATAAAATAAATAAAAAAGAAAAGGGGGGAAAAACTCTGTAATTGATTAAGAGTTGAGCTAAAGCAAGGATCGAGCATATAATATTGTCAGAACAATGGTCTAAAGATGGAAACAGGCCGCGACACTATTATACAATATTATCAGACAACCCATGAAATCGTTATTAAATTGGGCAATCTATAAAACACTGAAACACAGACACTCGCGGCAATGTATGTGGCCGGTAATTTATGGGAGACTTGATTATTAGTAACATTCCCTTCAAATAGGTAAGAAACATACAACATTTCATTTAAACAGTGGGAATAGCCCCATAAGGCAAATTATGTATGAAATAGGTAACAGAGGAAACAAGAAAATTTCTCTAGACATTTATTTAAAATATCTTAAAATTTGGGAACATGTCTATACTGACGAGATATGCTATTTACATAGTAAAATTTAGATAGAGGTGACCTGAAGTTACTTTATAGCCCTTTAAGGCCCATGCGAAATCTAGGTTGGCTACTACACAAAAAGGGGGGGAAACCTAGATCTCCATCTATTCTAGCGGGACAAAATATACGAACCCTAACACTCCTTTTTAAGTCACTTAAAGCCCTTTAGGGCCCATTCAGAATCTAAATAGATTAGCTTCTGTTCGAAAAATAAAAAAAAAAAAAAGGGGGCTAAGCCATAATGGCAAGGGGCTTACCTTCTCTCGAAAGCGGCGGCAAGGTCTGGTCTCCTCTACGTCTCAGGCCCGTCTAAAAATCGTCCTTCTCACTGAGCGACTCCGATCGAAAATATCCTGCCTTTTGGCAAAGAGCCTTCTTTTATATCATCCCTCTCTCCATTTTCATTGGCCGAAAGAAACCAATCAAAATGGCCAACGGCTCCAGTATCAATTTCATAGACGCCCCAGGCCTCACCAAAATAGAACATTTCGTATTACCAAAACAAAAAAAAAATCTCAAAAGAGAAACAACATGGCACTAGTGTAAGATTTCAGACTCCAGGCCTCTTCCATCAAAATAGAACATATAGTATTACCAAAACAAAAATCTAAAGAGAGTAACATCTACGGCGATAGTGTAAAATTTCAGACGCCAGCCCTCCCATCCACATGGATTGAAATATCATCCTCCCTTTTTCTCGGGACGATATATATATATCGCTCCCCCGTCTTGGCTAAAATTGACCCAGGCCCTTTTTACCTGGACTGTAATGTGATGCTTTCCTTTCTCTGGAAGGATATTTTATAAGTTTCAGTCTTTAGAGATCTTCCTTCTCCATTTTTCTCTTTTTTTTTTTTTTTTTCTGGTCACCTTTACCTAAATTTTTGGTGAGGGGAATATATGTACATATGAAACAACAGTTTCCAGCTCGGATGTCTCTGGATGTCTTCTTCTTTACCAGGCATCAGCTTTCGGCATGGAAGTCTGGTGTCATCTGTTGTCTAGGTTTCTGGGCAAAAAGAATGGTCTGTAAGTCTATGTGGGAGGGAAGCCATGTATCCATTTGATTTGATTATACATACGCCTTCTGTTGGGGTATGGTTACAAAAACGTGCCCCAACAATCCTCCCCCTGCCAAGTAATGGACAAATGCGTTTGTGCTATTCATTATTCATCTGCCTTTCATCAGTTACTATGAAAGCAGGCCCATTTCTAGCAAAATGCATTTTCCATTACTAGGTGAAGCCAGGTGTACCGAAACCTATAGGGAAGGTAAGGCTAGTCAAAATGATGGTATGCCATTCTAGATGTTTATTATTCCGAACACTAGTGGGCATTGCGCATCCTGGCAAAGGGGTTTTTATGTGCTATTATTCTGTCAGAACACTGTTATCAAAATAGGTTATTGGGGACAGTCATATCATATGTATGGAAGTAAGCAAGGTCATCTGTCTTACCATTCATGGGTATATATACCACCCTTCCACTTTCTTCTTTGGTGTTGAGTAGTAGGCCTTCCTAGTGCTAAGTCCTCTCAACCCCATCCTTGCCTCTTGGGGTACTGGATTCATTGCTACCTTCTTTCTGCTAACAATACAGTTAGGACATTTCCCTATTACATATTATATATAAAAAAATTGGGCGCCAAGAAGTCGTTTAGAAATAACTGACTAGTCCAACTCCTAAAACATGCCAGCATCTTTATTTTCGTACCAATCAAGACATTCGTGTGGTATAGTTATATATATATACAATCAAAGGAAGGGATAATTATAGTTAGCTGAAAGAAATATCTTGGTATATAATGATTAGCCTATGACATGATGACTTTTGCTAAATAAAAATTACAGAAAACAAATTATGTAAGTAATCATTAAATAAGGCACGAAATATGTAATGATAAAATGAATCCTTCCATGTTATATGATGAGTATAACATATATATTGAAGTAAAAACATATCATGTAGATAGTGATTAAATATGTTAAGATATAAGTGATAAAAATCATCCCATGATAGATGACAAAAGAAAACTACTACAAGATTATATTTGGTGACAAAATATATATAATTAAATATTTAATATAAATATGAATATCATGAATGTCAAAATAAAATTGTTGAAATGAATAGTATATGACTATAATATAATATATATGATATAAAAATAATAACATATTGAAAAAGAAAATGTAAACATAATGTATATTTGTGCGCTGAAGGTTCAAGGTTTAGTATCTCAGTTAAGTTTCAATCTTATCCAGTCTGGAATCCAAGTTAAAGAACCTGGAGACGGAAAACCAGGACCTGAGGAGGACCCACAGGGAGCAACCCAGGATGAATATGGGAAACAGGTGGGACACCAACCAGGCCAGAGGTTTCCAGCGGAGAGGAGGTTCCGCTCAGAACAACCAGCCCACTATACAAGGGACCAGGCAGGAGAGACCCCGACAGAACCCCAACGGTAGAGCCCCACAAGAACAGCGCAAGGAAGGCCCTCCAACAACAACCAAGGGAGGAGCGCCAAGGGGGTATGAGGGCCCCGAAGCAACGCGGACACCCATCAGGTGCTTCAGATGCGGGGAGACAGGCCACATGGCAAGAATTTGCACAGCCATGACAAAAAAATAGGTCCGGCTTGCCTCAAAGCAGGGAATGGGGGAACTCTAGCCGGCCTACCTGTAATCACTTGTACATTTGTAGATAAAGGTTGGTCTCTGAGTAATAGGACTATCAGACTAATTATCGATACAGGCTCAGAGGCCAACATTGTAAATATAGATTCCTTGGATATTAGCGCTGAAGGTTTGGGTAAACCCACCTTCCTTAAGGGGATTAGTGGGAGTGAGTTAAGGTCACTGGGGAGTGAGTTAATAGAGGTTAGGGCCTATATCAGGGGAAAACCCATCAGGGAAGTAAAAACAACATTTGAATACTGCCATCTAGGTGGGCTAGGCTTTGATGGAATCCTAGGTATGCCAGGATTCAAGGCTCTAAGACTCACTCTCAACCATGATGGAAGCGTCAGATCAGACTTTGAGCAGGACGAAGAACCGACTAAGTCGGCCTTCCTGTCCTCGTTACAGGCCAGTGAGGTGCCTGTCAGACCACCCAGTATACCTCTACATAAAATCAGGACAGGGGAAGACGTCCTTAGGGCATATAGTCACTGTTTCTGTGACGACATCTCCGATATGGGCGATGGGTCAACCATCATTGCCCCTAAGTTAAAGATACTGACTGGAAAGCCAGTCTATAGACGTCAGTATCCGATCCCAAATAAGCTGGTCTCAAAGGTGAAGGCCTTAGTAGACGAATTGGAAGAAGCTGGAATTATCGAGGGGAGTACATCCTTATGGAATTCTCCCCTATTCCCTGTTGCTAAAACAGACGGCAGCGTCCGCATTACAATGGACCTGCGATTAATTAATGAGGTGACAGAATTCTTCCCGTTCCCAATACCTCGCGTTGAAGACAACCTGCGTGCTTTTGCAGGCGCAAAGGTCTTCAGCACATTAGACTTGACCTCTGGATTTTTCCAGATTCGCATCCCGGAGGGTGATAGAGATTATTTCACTTTCTCTCTGCCCTGGGGGAGATATCGTTTCACACGTCTACCACAAGGAGCGAAGAACTCAGCTCAGATCTTCCAATGGGCCATGAATTTGGTCCTAGGGGATTTGTTGTATAAATGCGTTCGTTTGTACATCGATGATGTCATCGTCTACAGCGACTCTCATGAGCAGCATGTGGCGGACCTTGCCGCTGTACTCGAACGCCTGAGTCGCTTTAATCTAAAGGCTAGGCGTGGGAAGAGTTATTTCTTCAAGGGCTCTGTAGATTACCTCGGTCATGTAATTGATCAGGATGGGATAAAACCCATGTGGGATAATGTCGCGGCTCTCAGGGATTTGAAACGTCCCCACAACATCAGGGGGGTCAGAAGTCTTTTGGGTACTGTAAACTACTACAGGCGCTTCATACCCAACGCAGGTGAACTCCTAGCTCCACTAAGTAACTTATTGAGAAAGGGGCGAAGATTCACTTGGGGTACAATAGAGCAGACAGCCTTTGAGACCATAAAACAAGTACTAACCAGTGAGCCTTTACTGGCTCATCCAATGATAGGGCGACCATTTATCCTCAATACAGACGCCAGTGGAATAGCGGTTGGCGCTTGTCTCCAACAGGAGATAGACGGGGTTGTCAAGCCAATAGCTTACTATAGCAAACGGTTGATAGGCCCCGAAACTCGCTATTCCACAATCGAAAAGGAGGCTTATGCCGTAGTGTTGTCTCTGCAGCACTTTAAACACCTCCTGGCGGGCAGTAAGGTTGAGGTGCATACCGATCACAAACCGATCACTTATAACAAGGGGTCTGATTATAAGAACGCTCGATTGTCTAGATGGGCAGAGATCATCCAAGACTTCAATGTGACATTTGTGTATGTCCCGGGGAAAGAAAACACGGTAGCCGACTTCCTCAGTAGGTTCCCGTGTGAGGATGATCCTGAACCATCACGAGATAAGAGAGTTGTGGCCGCAGTAATTAAAAATCGTGGGCCCCCCTTGATAGATAGTGATCGGACGTGGGAAGGTTTGCTTAAGGACAAGAAATGGGCCCCACGTTGGGCGCCATTGATGGGTTCCCGGTTTGGATAGTTGAAAAGGGAGGATACACGATGTATCTTATTAAAAGTTTCTTACTTAAGTATATATATATATAGCAATTTAGGCCAACAACCCCATGTATATAACCCACAGCAAGACCTTAATGTTGTATAATAGCAGCACAGCTGTCAGTGATGCACTATCGGCATATGTCTTTACATCATCACATGTAATGCAATTTATGCAAACAGGATAAATAAAATAAATAAAAAAGAAAAGGGGGGAAAAACTCTGTAATTGATTAAGAGTTGAGCTAAAGCAAGGATCGAGCATATAATATTGTCAGAACAATGGTCTAAAGATGGAAACAGCCGCGACACTATTATACAATATTATCAGACAACCCATGAAATCGTTATTAAATTGGGCAATCTATAAAACACTGAAACACAGACACTCGCGGCAATGTATGTGGCCGGTAATTTATGGGAGACTTGATTATTAGTAACATTCCCTTCAAATAGGTAAGAAACATACAACATTTCATTTAAACAGTGGGAATAGCCCCATAAGGCAAATTATGTATGAAATAGGTAACAGAGGAAACAAGAAAATTTCTCTAGACATTTATTTAAAATATCTTAAAATTTGGGAACATGTCTATACTGACGAGATATGCTATTTACATAGTAAAATTTAGATAGAGGTGACCTGAAGTTACTTTATAGCCCTTTAAGGCCCATGCGAAATCTAGGTTGGCTACTACACAAAAAGGGGGGGAAACCTAGATCTCCATCTATTCTAGCGGGACAAAATATACGAACCCTAACACTCCTTTTTAAGTCACTTAAAGCCCTTTAGGGCCCATTCAGAATCTAAATAGATTAGCTTCTGTTCGAAAAATAAAAAAAAAAGGGGGCTAAGCCATAATGGCAAGGGGCTTACCTTCTCTCGAAAGCGGCGGCAAGGTCTGGTCTCCTCTACGTCTCAGGCCCGTCTAAAAATCGTCCTTCTCACTGAGCGACTCCGATCGAAAATATCCTGCCTTTTGGCAAAGAGCCTTCTTTTATATCATCCCTCTCTCCATTTTCATTGGCCGAAAGAAACCAATCAAAATGGCCAACGGCTCCAGTATCAATTTCATAGACGCCCCAGGCCTCACCAAAATAGAACATTTCGTATTACCAAAACAAAAAAAAAATCTCAAAAGAGAAACAACATGGCACTAGTGTAAGATTTCAGACTCCAGGCCTCTTCCATCAAAATAGAACATATAGTATTACCAAAACAAAAATCTAAAGAGAGTAACATCTACGGCGATAGTGTAAAATTTCAGACGCCAGCCCTCCCATCCACATGGATTGAAATATCATCCTCCCTTTTTCTCGGGACGATATATATATATCGCTCCCCCGTCTTGGCTAAAATTGACCCAGGCCCTTTTTACCTGGACTGTAATGTGATGCTTTCCTTTCTCTGGAAGGATATTTTATAAGTTTCAGTCTTTAGAGATCTTCCTTCTCCATTTTTCTCTTTTTTTTTTTCTGGTCACCTTTACCTAAATTTTTGGTGAGGGGAATATATGTACATATGAAACAACAGTTTCCAGCTCGGATGTCTCTGGATGTCTTCTTCTTTACCAGGCATCAGCTTTCGGCATGGAAGTCTGGTGTCATCTGTTGTCTAGGTTTCTGGGCAAAAAGAATGGTCTGTAAGTCTATGTGGGAGGGAAGCCATGTATCCATTTGATTTGATTATACATACGCCTTCTGTTGGGGTATGGTTACAAAAACGTGCCCCAACAATATCTAATTTGAAATATTGATTTCAACATATCATACTCCTATAAAATGTTAATTTGGTCTTATATTATCGTAGTTTAATGAGGAATCCCTTTACACATCTGTCATAAATTTTCCGCGCTATATCTTTTGTGTATGAATCTATTTACAGTTGATCTGTAGAAATTATGGAGATCTATTGTCATAATTTCCCTCTCTGAAATAGTTCACAGCGTCTCCAGCGGGTAGCTAAATCGCCAGAAGGTGTCTTTATAGATTGTCTAATCAATAATGACTTCATGGATGTTGCACAGTATATGCCACAAATTGACTATGGATAATTCTGGAAGAGATTTGGTGCTAGGCAAGGATATTGAGGGAGAATAGTAAAGAATATGTCGTACCAGAAATCTCGTAGAGGATAGTTGAGACGAGAGGGGGGCAGGGAAGGGTCCACCATTATCTCTTTCGTGGAAGAAGAAGGGGGGGATGGACGTTGGAATTCCACATTCCATAGACCTTCGTTAGTTCCCTGAGACACCCGACACTCCTGTACATTCCAGGAAGGACCTGTCAACGGTCCTCCCGATCTGAGCCCCCTTTGGAGGGGTCCCTCCCACGCCTTGTATGGAAGAAAGTTTTCACTTGAGTCCTCCTGTACCTTGTATATTATCTGATACTCCATCTCCTCAAGTATAACCTTAGCTGTATAAGTCCTATATATTTGCCTATTCCTATGTCACACTTGTATATCTTAATAAGGAAATTCTATTAAGTCACTCCTTACATGCTCCGTTCTCATCGGTCTAAAATCGGGAACGCGACACCCGTTTTGGAACTATAAAATGTTGTGTCTTTTACATTGAATGCGATTTTAAAACTTTCAAATCTCGATATTATATTTACACACATATTTTTAAATGTTATTATTAACTTTCTAAATTAGGTAATAAATATATAGTAAAAAAAATCGTCATTAAACCTCAAAATGTTGTCAATATATGGATAGAAAATGTTCTTATATGAAATTAAAAAATATCTTAATGAAACAAAAAATGTCCTTAATAAAATAAAATAAAAATAATAAAAAATACAGTTTTAAAATTTTGTCTAATTATTTTTTTTTTCAAACTCTGTGGGCTTTTTGTTCAGAGTTAGGTATTGACTTGTGTTTTCTTTTTCAAATTCTCCTTAAGGTGTTTGCATTTAAATACAAGTTTTGATTTTGAAATATTATAGTTTTTTAGTTTTTAATTTCCAAGTTTTATGAATAATATCAACTAATGGCGTAAGTATCTATATTGGAGCGTTCCCAGTTTATTATTATACAATTTATCTTTTTTTTTTTAAGCCAAACGAAACTAAAAAAATTCTATTTAACAGCTTAATAAATTAATAGTCCATTAAATATTGAAATTATATATAAGTTTGATGCGTTCGCACGAATATGTAATTGTGAAATATTCATTTTGAACACAAACACTATTATATTTAAAATATTGGAAGACAGATTTTTTATTTTTTTTTAAACAAATTTGGCAAAATGCAAACAAGATATTTCAAAGTTAAATAATATTTTTTTATATTTAAAGACTAAAATAAAACCCAATTTAATTTTATTTAGAAATAAGGCAACCTTTAAAAAGTGGTGTGAAAATTTTACATAATTAAGCTATATGTTTACATTTTTCCAAAATCTCCCTCTCTTCCAAAATATTTACCTTAATATAAGAGGGGAAACATGCCTCTCAATGACGTATCCAGGAATGATTTAGCAGCCATTTTTTAAATTATCCTTGATGCCATTTAATTTACTAATATATATTTGTTACGAAAACATATTTTGCGGAAGAGCTTTGCACAATGCAATACCTTGAAATTATATGTATGTTCCTCTACAGACCTATAAGCTTATGTCCATAGTTCACTAAACACCCCTAAGCTACCTTCCATAGAAAATACAGGGTATATTCCAATTCAATACAATAGTAGAGCAGTCTAGAGATTAATTTGGCAAAAACCGCTGAGAGGGTTCACTACTGATGAGCCAAGCCATCTCATTCAATAACTCATATCATTGCAGTAAGGTCTGTAGAGATAATATTTGATGATATTTAAAAGAAGCGCATTGCCAGTAAATTTATTTGTGTAATATTTTAATGATAGATGGCAATTAAATTTAATTTACTAAAACTTTAACTGGCCGAAGTGTCTATTTTTTTTTTTTTTTTAGTCACACTCAATCCAAGTTTAGACAATGACTCACCAGCGATCTGCGTAATATTCGTATATCTACCCCCAAATGATACGCATGCTACAAAACTTGGACGACTATTTCATTTGATGGAAAATAAGATATATAACGGGTTTGAAATAATACTGGTCGGCGACCTGAATGTCCGTATTGGCAATCTGGGGGGTTACCATAATTTGATAGATACTTCAAACCTTTTTTCAACCACCCGAAAGTCCTGTGACCTAACAAAATCTGCCAAAGCGGAAATATTTATTGACTTTCTTGATAAAAATCACTTAACTATAATAAATGGTAGATCCATTAATGATAAAAGTGGTAAATTTACATTCATCTCCGGAAGAGGCTCTTCTGTGTTAGATCTGGCGATTGTCTCACCTGCGGTGCTTGAACACATAGCAGATTTTGAAATTGGTTGTATGCCATATTCGGATCACTTACCAATAATTTTAAAGTTTATCGGCCCTAATAATAAAACTGAAAATTGTTACATGGAGCCTAAGGCCAAAATTAAATTTTCCTGGTCAGTAGATAAAATCCCAACATATATAGAAACTTTAAAAGAATTAACTCCCGAACATCCAGCGGACTCCACAATTGATACTCAGGCTGAGGATTTTACTGGTTTAATTCAAACAGCAATGTTACGCTCGGGGACGCGGATGGAGGCAAAAACAAAAAATATAAAATCTAAGCCATGGTTCGACAAAGACTGTTATTTGGCTAAAAAGGAAATGAAACAAAATCTAAAATTATACGTAAAACATAATATCTCGGCCGATAAAATTGCATACTTGTCGAGTAAGAAGAAATATTCAGCTATCCTAAAGCTCAAAAAAAGGGAATATACTGACAAAATTCAAGTTATCCTCAGTAATGTAAAAGATCCTTCCCAATTTTGGAAGACTATTAATTCACTTAAATATAGGAATAACCTACAAGGTGAAATTTCTACTGCAGACTGGCAAGTCTTCTACCGGGAGTTACTTGGTTCAAATTTAACAAAAGTTGTGCAGTTACCACTTGAGATATTGGACATTGACCCCGAATTAGATTGTGAAATATCTCTAACTGAGGTCACCAAGGAAATTTCCAAATTGGCTAAAAATAAGGCTACAGGACTTGATGAAATTCCTAACGAAGCGATTAAATATTTGTTAGAAGAACATACAATTTATCTCAGGAACTTATTTAATAAAATCTTAGGGACATCCCAAGTTCCTCAACAATGGACAAAAACGATAATCCACCCAATATTTAAAAATGGAGATCCGGACAACCCGTCAAATTACAGAGGAATATCCCTGATTTCTAACCTATCGAAATTATTTACATCTATCTTGAAGACAAGATTGAATGATTGGATGGAGAGAAAGTCAATTTTGGCAGAAAATCAGGCTGGTTTTAGAAAAGGCTACTCTTGTCAGGACCACATTTTCACGCTCGTATCATTAATTCAAATGACCCTTAGCCGTAGAAGGGGAAAGTTATATGCCTTCTTCATTGACCTAAGGAAGGCCTTTGATACCGTGCCGCACCATCTACTTTGGAAAAAATTAGCATAAAATGGTCTGAGCTGTCGATTTATTAAACTAATTAAGAACTATTATACCCAAATGACGGCAACAGTCAGATGGCGGGGTTCCTTCACGGAGGCTATCAAAATACAAGCGGGAGTATTGCAGGGGGAGCCGTTGTCACCTTATTTATTCATTCTCTTCCTAAACGATCTGGTACCCCTGTTCGATGAATCAGAATTGCCAGGCATAAATCTTGAGAATTATGGAACTATACACCTTTTACTGTATGCAGACGACATAGTGATCTTAGGAGAATCGAAAATAAATTTGCAATTGAAGATTAACTTACTTAAAAAGTACTTAGAAGAGAACTGCCTAACGTTAAAACCAAAATAAATCTAAAATAATGGTGTTTAGAAACGGTGAAAGAACGGCTCGTTCCGAGACATGGTTTTGGGGTCAGCAACCCCTGACAATAGTAGCTAAGTATACATATCTGGGTTACCCTCTGACGACAAAAATCTCGACCCAATATGCTTCCCAATACTTTAGAAACAAAGCACTGAATGCAATTAATGCACTTTGGAGAATCCTTACAAAGGCGCGAATAAAGTCCTTTACCTCAGTGATGAAACTTCTTGACACTATTGTTCTTCCTACTTTACTATATGCGGCACCAATGTGGGCAATCAACCAGCTGAAGACAGTCAATAATACCCAAGATGCATTTCTTCGTCGTCTCTTAGACTTACCAAACTTCACACCAGGATATGTCCTCAGAAGAGAATGTGGAAGAATATCAACTGAACTTAATGCTGTAAAACTCACATTAAAGTTTTGGGTCAGGATTTTAAAAATGGAGACGAGCAGATTACCACATGCTTGCTTAAACTATCTCTGGAAAGTCACCACGAAAAAGGAAATAGAAAACAGTTTTACTCAAAATTTAATAAAAATTCTAGACTCCAAGGGATATTCCTTTCTTAAGGGCTGCGAAGACTACTTAGCCATACAGAAAGAATTGCCAGGCATAATTAGAACTACCACAGACCAACTAATTCAAAACGATCAGACGAAAATCACTGATTCAACCCACTTTGCTCACTACAAATTTTTGAGTGAATCATTCATGACAGAGGAGTACCTACGATTAAATATCTCGCTTCCCAACAAAAGACTAGTTGCACAACATAGAGTTTTATGGCAATTTTTCAGGGAAGAAAGAAAAGACTTCTGGAAAGAAAATGGCCGGAACTGTTTACTTTGTAAGGATCTCATGGATGATAATTTGGTTCACTATTTCTTCCAATGCCCTCTCTTAACAGAAAAACGTACTGAAACTTTCCCAAGCCCTACCTCTGGTCAATTTAGATACCAGGGCATATGTCAACTTCTCTCTTCAGCTCTGAATGATAAATTAATGATTGATAAATACTTTAAGTTCTGTACAGAAGCTGGGCGCATTAGAAAGAATGCAGGGCAAAGGATACTGGAGGATGAACCATCTGTAAATAGGTAACAAACCTTATTTTGTTGTAAATGTTTCCTCTTCCCTCTCCTCTTGTTGACGTGTAAATACGGCGAATCCTGTATGGGGCGGAACGCCCTAAATAAAGGCTTTTGTTGTTGTTTGTTGTTGTCTATTTTTTAAAGAAAAATGACAATAAGTGGGAATACTTCTCATGAGAATATGGCATATACAAGGTTTGTTAGAAAAGACTTTCTCTGAATGTTTCCAACAATGGGGGCACTGCTAGGAGAAGTGGGTGGAGTACCAAGAAGAAACTACTTTGAGGATGATTAGGTTTCCAGTGCTCCAGGTATGCATTTTTTATTTTTTAACTTTGCCGGTCTCAACCCCGGATGAAAAAGGAGGAGGGGGAACAGTAATGAGCTCGCTAAAAAACCTGGGCTCAGCTGGCCCGGCTGTTAGTACCCTGTAAGGGCTCCTAATCCAGGGATACAGGATGAGCAGGGTTTGTACTTCCATGTTAGCATGTCCCAGCTGCACATGGCATCTGTTCCTCATGTCAGAGGCGGCCATTTCATATTGGAGCTAAGTCGGCCTGCCACTGAGTAGTGCTCCCAGTCTTAATGACAAAGGCAGACACATTCTACTTCACCCAGCCATGATGGTTGTCAAATAGACCCCATCAAGGGTCACAACTTGATATCCTAATATGATTGAGTGGAGATATGAATGAAGAAGATGTTTATTAGAGTGAATTTTTAACCAGCTTAATACTGCCTTATTATGGCCCTTAAGTTTAAAAAATTCAACGAGGTGTCTTAGAGAGTAACGTTCTGCTGTTTGAAATAATATTGTTACGATCTTTTCTTTAATTCTGTCGCTGGTAAGCCACGGAATTACGAAGCAAACTCAAAAGTAAGTTTTATTCAACACACTGTCAAATAGAAAAAGCCAACAACAACTATATGCTTTATCCTATCTTACTCTAGACAGTCAGCCTATATATAATAATAAAAACTATTTCTCAAATATTTACATAGACCCAAACAAAAAAAATGAATTAATAGAAAACTAGTTAGAACATTTACATATCTACAAAATAGTTTAATTAAAATACCTTGTGACATTATACAGAAGAGGAAAGATGCCTTTTGAAGATTGATCATCTAGAATGCCCAACAAATAGGGTTCTAGCCTCAACAGCCATAAAAGATGTCTTTAAAAGAAAAATATTTTAAAATTTTTTTTAGTCTTTTCTTTATTTTCTAAATATATTCGCCTTTTGCCCATTGAATTTATTCACTTTGATTAAAATTGTATTTTTTTTTTCTTTGTTAAAAAAAAAAAATTAGAATGCAATTTTATCAACACTAAAAGCTAATCTCATGAAATATTCTGAAAAAAAAAAATTTTTTTTTTGATTAAAAAATTCCCAATTGTATCCATTCCCATTATTAATTAAAATATATTGCCAAGGTATTTTCTGATACAATTATTTTAATTGTATATATGGTTATTTACCCCTTAAAAATGTTCATTAGCAGTGAATGTTGTGATGAAATCATCAAACTGACTTTAATTCAACCAAAAACTATGATATCATGAATTATTGTATTAAAGAGGTTAGAGTGTGTTTTGAAATTTGTCAATAGCAAAAACAGCATATTTTTTGTCACTCAGAATATTTCCCTCATTGCCTCTCTGTTTTTTATATGTAAATAAGTTTGTTATTGTGTTTTGATCTAAATAAGAATTGGTGTTGATGCTAAGGTAACATTTTGGATTATAATTCAAGAAAATAAGACCTAATCCAAATAATTTAATAGTGTGTGACGTTTCGGCAACAGCATTGTTACCATCATCAGACAAAAGAATGAATGATTTTTGTCTGATGATGGTGACAATCTGTTGCCAAAACATCACACACAATTTATTTGGATTAGGTCTTATTTTGGTGTATTATAATCTATAATCCAGATTGTGCTTTATCACAATTTGGATTATAGATTAGAAACTTATTCAGTACTATTGTCTGATGGTAACCATGCTGTTACCGTCACATACTATTTATTTGGATTGGGTCCTATTACCTTGTGTGTTTGTATTTGGTGTTGATATACTTGGTGTGGTTGGGTTTACAAAATCCATGGTATACTTTCAATACCTGTTATTTAAAAAACTTTTCTTTCCCCAAAAAATAATGTGTGAAAAAGGATGTTTTTTTTTTTTTTGCTTTATTTTATCAGAGATCTTTGGATACCTAACAAAATTTAAATATATGACCCCACTTCAAGAAAATTTCTTGAGAAATATCCTACAAGCTATATTTGTTTAACTAATTCCTAAAATAAAAGTCAATCTGTGCAGGATTAATCTGTTTTGTGAACATTTACACCACCACATTGTGTGTTTAACCTTGGTATTGTTTTCCCAGGTGTTCTCCACTTTGTGCATTACTTTCTCGAGCTCTGGTATACGTAATTACAAACAATGACGATGATAACAAAACATCTTCTCTTTTGAATTTTTTTTTTTGAAGATGTGCCACCTTGCGTGTATGGCATCAATGTGTCCCTGGCCACCTACAAACTTATAGAAGAGAGAGAAAATGACATTCAGTCAAACTTTAACACTCTTTACTCTAACTTCAGCCTGGACAACAACGGGGAGATCTCTGTTTTATGTCAATCTGAGAACTTTTTCTTCTTATCCAATTTTGAAAACCTACCAACAGAGACTGTTCACCTGTTAATCAGGGATTCCAACACCCACACTCTGAATCAGACCTACTTCTCCAACTTCTCCAAACTTCAAGAACTAATTCTGACAGCCAACAACATCCAAACCATAACCTCTGAGGTGTTTACAGGCCTGTCCCTACTCACCCACCTTGATTTAAGCTATAACCTAATCTCACATCTAGAGCCCTCCCTCTTTTATCCTACCCCCAATTTGGAAAGTCTAGATGTAACATCAAACAGAATAACATCAATATACAGTTTTGCTCTAGCCCTATCCCATCTAGATGCCTTCACAACTTTGAACATGTCTGATAACCAACTTCTCTCAAACATCAAAGCCTTTGACCTCGAGCCACTGAGCAATACCTCGCTTGTACATCTAAACCTGAACTATTGTTCCATCAAATATGTTGAAATTGGTGCCTTAAGCTTCTTGAATAACTTGGAAATTCTTGAAGCCCATTCAACATTATTGACTGAAAGTTCACTTTACAACCTTACCGCTTCTTTAGAGACCACGAGTATTGCATATTTAGACATCAGGTTACTTATTAATCTGAGAAAATTTCCCACTAGGAGCCTAGCACCACTAGCCAAAACATCCTTGATAGAACTTGTTCTATCGCAAAATTATTTCCCGTTCATCACAAAGGAGGATGTTCCTCAACTTGCTATAGAAGTTTTATGGCTAAATGATTGCTCAATTGAAAAAATCGATCTAGCATGCATAATCCATGAGAAGATTCCAACTCTAAAGAATTTGACCTTGGATAATAATAAATTGATTTCATTCAATTTCCCAAACACCTGCTCCATCAACCAGAACTCATCCTTCCAAGAACTTAAAATCACTCATCAGCCGAAAAAATTTAAGCTAAATCTAACCAATGAGAATTTTGAGATGTTTCCCCACTTGAAAACTCTGATATTTAACAGTGTCAGTTTTCAAGGCAATGTATTGCGCGCGCGCACGCTCCATGGCTTATTTAATTTGGTCATTCTCTCCTTGCAAAATTCAAATTTGGAATCGATAGAGCCCTTTGCATTCGAAAGCATGAGTCACTCCTTGGAAGTTTTGAGCCTGGCTGAAAATCCAATCACATATATTCATCCCCTAGTATTCATGAATTTAAGAGTCCTCCACCTTTATGATTGCCAACTCAAACTTGAGAAGACAGAGGAAAATCCCTTCATCCATTTAAAGCAAACCCTTATTCAATTAAGGATAGATAGGAATGATATAAATTATCTCCATCCTGCTCTTTTCAAAGGAATGACTACCCTCAAAATTCTGATTGCTTCTGGAAACAAAATCCAGCCTTGGACAACCAGCATCTTGGATGCTAACCATTCCTTGGAGCGCTTTGACCTGAGTGTCAACAAGCTCGATGGAATGACCCAAGCTATGCTGATGGACTTGCGCGACGTGGACCAAGTGAATCTGGAGAAAAACCCATTCAACTGCGCTGACTGCCCTTCTTTAAGGTTGAAGGTTAGCTTCCAGTTAGACAACAGATCGCGCGGCGTGCTGGAGAATGCCATCTGTGAGAAGCCTTTTTACTATGCAGGGACATCTCTGTGGGACTCTGACATGGCGGAATGCTCAGAACCTATTAACATGCTGCTCTTAACCCTGGCGGTCCTGCTGGGGATTGTGCTAGTGATCCTGCTGCTAACCTACCCCTTCTATCGGTGGCACCTTAAATTATGGCTCTACAGCCTCAAGTACCTCTGCAGGAAACAAAGTCTTGATTACCAATATGACATTTTTGTTTCCTATAGCGACGAGGATTCAAACTGGGTGGAGAACTCCCTGTTGACCCACCTGGAGCCTCAAATGAAGCTCTGCCTTCATAAACGTGATTTTAAACCAGGCAAAGAAATTATCCTCAACGTTTTTGAGAATATTCATAAGAGCCGTTTATTTCTTGCCATTCTAAGTGAAGCCTACTTACGTTCACAGTGGTGCATTTTTGAATTGCATATGGCCCAGCATCGACTTGTCCAAAAAGAGCGTAGTGGAATTGTGGCTGTCCAACTGGAGCAGAACCTGGAGCTGACGAATCAGAGTGTTGCTGTCATGGTTGCAACTCGTCCATGTCTGAAGCCTACAGATTGTGATTTCTGGGAGAGACTAAGCTTCCACCTCGCCTCCCGAGATCCAAAGAAGACTAATGAAGGAGTGGCCACAGCGAGATGTTAGCTTTGGTTATTCACTCTTTCTACCTCTGTAAGTATTTCTTACCGTGAACTCAGCTCTTCCTCAAATTCTAGAATCTTAATTTGGCCAACACATTCTCATTATTATATTTCTCAATTAACACTATTTTTAATTGAATTCAAACCCCCATCTTCCTGAAATACTAGAATCTAGTCCACCAGGCCAACATGTATGCTCAATATCATTCAATTAGCACTATTTTTACAAAATTAACCAAAAAAAAAAAATTGACAGACAACACTTTTTGACATTGTATGGAAATATAGTAAATGGTTCTAACTTTTATGCAATTAACTTTCTGCAACTTTTTAATAAGGGGTGATTGCTTGCCCCAGAATGAAATTAAACATTTGTTTTGGCCTTATTGAAACTTAAAATGAAAAGCAACTGGCTGTCTAGATCTATTTTCACATGCACGTACAAGGTATTAAGATCAAA
This sequence comes from Cordylochernes scorpioides, assembly GCA_030710605.1. Lineage (NCBI taxonomy): Eukaryota > Metazoa > Arthropoda > Arachnida > Pseudoscorpiones > Chernetidae > Cordylochernes > Cordylochernes scorpioides. The sequence continues at coordinate 7,594,219 of CP092878.1, read as the reverse complement.
TCCAAATAAAATCATAGTGTGTGATGTTTCTTCCACAGAATGGTTACCAAAATATCACATACTAATTATTTATTTGGTTCTATTAACTCGCAGTTCTAAATCTATAATCCAAATTGTGTCTTATCATGCTTTTGTGACTTTCCATATGGAATTCAACCATTTTCTTCCACTCCGTCTCTATTTCAGTCAACTGGTATCTTGGGGTCCTATATTGCCCCCTACAGATTCTTTATATATGTTTTAGGCTTAGACAGTTGAAGTCATTTTTTTAACGTCATTTTTAAAGATGGTTGGGGATGGAAGCTGTCATTGAAGTGTTTATATGATAGTCGAGCAGAAATTGACAGAAGACAATTGTGATAATTTTTTTGGCATCTTGTAAATACATGCCAAAGTGCACAGTCTGCACATTATTTAAAAATATATATATATATATATGTTATATAAAAATTAATAGATTTTCTGCTTGAATTTTGATCATGTTGAAGATTATGGTATGGAAATGCAGTCATGGTTAAAAATCTTGAAATAAAAATAATAATGGTTTTGATCAGTGGTTGCTTTAATTGAGCTAAGGAATATTTATGAATAACATACAGTATAACCTCGTTAATTCGACACACCCCAATTCGACACTCGGCGATAATTCGACCATGTTCCAATGTCCCGACCTCCGGCCTATCAAATAACAAACCGTAATTCGACAGTATCGATAATACGACAGTTCTGATAGTTCGACCATTTTAAAATTTGAATTTTGACAGTTGAATGTTATTTTACATGCAACTTTACCGCTAAACGGTATTACGGCGGGCGCCGATCGGCATCGGCGGGCGACGATCGGATCGCGCCTGCGCACTTTTGGTTTCTGGTTAGTTTAAGTTTCACTTTGCAGTGCCTTTGCGCAATTTTGCGGATGTTATTGTTGTTTTTTTACGCGGGAATTTCGGCATCATGCGCTAACTAATAATAATTTTTATTTTTTTATTTTTAACATTGAAATATTTTAGCTATTTTTAAATTTATAAATAATTTCTTTTTAAATAAATAAATCTTTATAAAATGTAGCCACAATGATTATGATAACATTTTATTTCAATATTCCATTTCTGTGTTATTATAAAAGATTTAAACACAAAATCAATAATACCTGCAGCAGCAGTGGATGACTTTAATACATTAAAATTTATTTATTAAAAAAACATTTTAGAAGAAGAAAGACATGCATGTTTTTTCAAAATGACCGTCTGGAATACATCCTGAATAGGATTTCAGTGCAAAAACAGACATCTATAAAGGAATTTTTTAAAAGATCTTCATGATAATTTTTAAATAGTATTTTAAAATTTTCTTTTTATTTACCATATTTATTTCCTTTCAAATGCTATATTTTTCAATTAGAATAAAATATTATTTAATATATTATATTTAATATTTTAATGTCTGTAGAGTTAATATTTGATTATATTACTGAAAAGAAACACATTGCCAGTAAATTTATTTGTTACAATTATTTTTGTTTCTAAAATATGTATTAATGCCATTTTGTCCCTGATACTAAAAGTTAATCATGAAAATAAAATAAAAACACACAATGGTTTCAATTAATATCATTAATTTATATTACAAGGCTATTTTAAAAAAATATTATTTTAGCGAGTTAGATGATTACCTAATCATCTCACCTTAATTCAACACTTCCTTTAATTCAACCGAAAGCTCTGATCCCTTGGGGTGTTGAATTAAAGAGGTTCGACTGTAATTTGGTAAAAGTGCTGCCTGGCTTAAGGCGAGTAAACAAGGAAACAAAAGATTATTTACATAATGTACAAAGTTTTGAGCCGGCCATCGGGAAATAACAACAACGAGTTTTTTATAGGGGAAGAGTGACCTCTGGCAGTTGATTTAACAGAGTATTTGGATCTATGAAATATAATTTTAAATAGAATAATATTTTAATATAATATATCTATATATGCATCATAGCATTATATCGTTTTGAAAATAGAGCAATCCATAAATAAACCTTTAAATAAAAAGTCATATATTGGATCAGGTAAAATAAATGATATTTTGATCTATTATATGCCTTTTTATTTATATCATTATACACCTATACCCCGATTTACACGGTAGATACGTTCCTGAGAAAAACGTGTAAATCGAGGGATAGGTGTATATTAAACTGTCAAATCTGAATAGGTGTTCGCCCCCTCATGAATCAGAGCCTCCCAATATTCTTTTCAACATAGGTAGTATAGAGTAGAATATCGCATTTAGTATAGTGCGATAAAAAAAAAAAAAACTTATTTGGAAAACCGTGTAAAAGCGAAAACGTGTAAAACAAGTACTGTGTAAATCGGGGGATAGGTGTTATGTACAATGAATATGGTACCGCCTCTGCCACCGCTGCAGAATTTGTTAGAGAATTGCCAGCGGGTCTCCAGCGACACCACGCATTTCGCGATCTATGAAGATAACATAGATTGACAGAAGATGAGGCAGTTCTCTGAAAAGAGAGTTGACATAAGTTCAATAAGACCAATCAACTTCCTAAGGGACTATGAGAAATGATCAAAGGAATCCATAGAATTAAGAACATGGAAGCTGATTCTAATTACCCTGGTCCAATACCAGATGTTATCAATGTCCCCCCCCTTCAGATCAAAGAACACCAAAATTATTGGAAAACTTGTGAACGGTATTAAACCATGTATATTTGCAGAGAACATTAATTTTATTTAATTTTTTTTTTAAATAAGATATTACCCTTCTCGATCTTTCTCTCTCTCCCTATTCAGAAATAATTATAATTCCTATCAAGTTTGTTGCTCTAAGGTACAATTTGGATTATGAATTATAAACAAAAGGAATCCAAATAAATAAATAGTTTGCGATGTTTAGGTAACATCGTTGTTACCATCTTCAGACAAAAGTAATGAATGAGAAATATATCATAGCATGTTTTAAGAAGAAGTTTTTTTTTTTCCCCACTTCTAATTCTAAGAATAATATTTTAGGTTTCCTATAGAAAAATATTCTCTTCTTATCTGCTATCTCATTTACACATTTGATAACAGTAACTTTTTAAAAAAACATGCTATGGTATATTTTCTCATTCAATACTTTTGCCTGAAGATGGTAACAACGCTGTTACTGAAATGTCGCACTATTTATTTATTTGGTCTTATTACCTTTTGTTTATAGATAGTTGTTGAAATTTGAATATATATGTATAAACATATATATATATAAATATACAGTTATCAGTGTCATAATCAATTCTTTCTTAATCAATTCTGTCACCGTTTGCTTTGTGAATGGAATAAATACCCAAATATGGCCATTTCTCATAACCATCAGTGGTTCAGTGGTAGAATGCACGTCTGCCATGCGGGCGGCCCGGGTTCGATTCCTGGCCGATGCTTTTTTTTTTTTTACAATTTTTAAAACTCATTTATATATTATACAAGAATGACATCCACGGCGCCAATTTATAATTGTAACGAATAGTATTTGAATAAAAGCATTTAATCGGGTAAAACCCAGGCGTTGCCCGGGTCATTCTGCTAGTATATATATATATATGTCACATATAAACAATTTTTATTTGATTTTAAAATGTTGTAGAACAACTCTGTGAAGTCTGATAACACCACTGTATAAATTACACTGGTCAACAAGATTTTTGCACAAGAGAACCTGATTATGTTTCTAGTGTAACTTTTCACGCTGAACTCAAAAATCTAATCAGAAATTTCCCATCACCTATGGTTTTTGCGTGACGGTCTATTTTTAGTATTGGGATAAATACACTAAAAATTGCAAACAATGTCACGTAACTGGTTTATCAAAAAATATTTTTCTTTGCCACAAAGAAATAGCATCTTATCTACATGTCCTGAATCCAAATATACCATTAGTTCTTTTCTATTACACAGTATTTCTGAGATACACCTACTTGAATTTGGAAATATTGTTAATATATAGGCATATATGAATGAAACATATTTATTATTGAAAAGCAGTGACAGTGGATTTTCTTCTATACTTTGCTTGTGGTAGATCCCTCTTGAGTGCCCAGCAGTCGTCGGCAAGCATAGCGGGACTCCATTTACCTTGGTACCGCTTCTCCATGCTTGATATAGCTTGATGAAACCTCTCACCATGCTCATCGCTAACTGCGCCAAGATTGTCTAGAAAGAAATCTAGATGTGAATGCAGGAAATGGATCTTGAGGGACATGTTACATCCCAGTGCCTTGTAGGAAAGCAACAGATCATTAACTATGTCTCGGTAATTTTCAACCTTGACACTTCCTAAGAGGTTTTTGCAAACGTTTCTAAAGGAATTCCATGCTGCTGCTTCAACTTCATTCAAACTATTTTGAAAATTTCCATCCTGCTGCAATTCTCGAATCTGAGGTCCAACGAAAATGCCTTCTTTAATCTTCGCTTCACTTATACTAGAAAATTTTTGCTTTAGGTAGGCAAATCCACTGGCATTTCGATCCATTGCCTTGACAAAGTTCTTCATTAATCCCAGTTTAATATGTAATGGTGGTAAGTAAATATTTTCTGAATCGATCAGGGGTAGATTTGCAATATTTTTATATCCTGGAGTAAAGATTTTATGGTTTGGCCAGATTTTTTTAATGTAATGCCTTTCCCTATCTCTGCTATCCCACTCGCACAGAAAACAACAAAATTTTGTATATCCAAGCTGTAATCCATGCAAGAGAGCAACGACTTTCAAATCGCTGCATATTTTCCAACCGTATCTTTCATATTCTATCTTTTTCAAAAGCAGTTTCATGTTTTCGTAAGTCTCTTTCATGTTGGATGCATGTATTTATCCCAATACTAAAAAAAGATCGTCAGGCAAAAACCATGGGTGATGGGAAATTTCTGATTAGATTTTTGAGTTCAGCATGAAAAGTTACACTAGAAACACCATCAGGTTCTCTTGTAGACCTGTGTTATTTGTTGTTGTTTTCCTTTGGCCAGACCTATATCTATGTAAATATGTAAATAGGTAATTGTGATAAGGAACAATTTGAATTGTAGACTATAAACACAAGAGTTATCAAGAGAATAAGATTTATTTAGATTTGGGTCTTATTACCTTGTGTTTAAATATGTAATCTTTTATTTTCTTTCTTCTTCTCACCTCAAGTCAGGTATTTCATCCTCAAATTATTTTATCATCACAATTAAATTAAATGATGATGATTTAAAGTTGTTTTATTATATTTTTCAATATGTGACATGACTGAATACCATTGGTCTATTACTTATGTATTTGAAATCATCTAAAATTTCCTCTCTCATCAATAGTTTATAACATATATGTATGTAAAAAAGTTTTTAAAGTACATAAAAAAAAACACAGGTGTTAATATTATAAATAATTTTTTCACATGGTTAGCATATTTATAAAAATTTGACCTTAAATTACCCATTTATTTTATTTTTCTAGAAGCCTCTAGGGACAAATATTTGGTCATTGAGGTACAGCCTTAACACTGACAAGGGCCAATAGCCCAAAACGCATTCTTTTTTTTTATCAAGAAAATAGGTTGGCCAAATATTATGGAACAATGCTTAAATCAATGTTTAGTTGATTTTTGTTCCACTAGATGGCACTTTTCTATAATAAAATGCTCATTCGAGTGGTCAGGATATGACTTTTTTTTTTTTATATCAACACCTGATCATTTTCTATTTTTTTATTTTTCCACATATACGTATTTGTAGGTTTGAAAAGAATTTATTATTCCAATATAGAGCCGTGGGATATGTAAACTCCATGTAGCTTTGTTCCTTGAGGAAGTGTTGCCATACAAAATATTGTAAAATTAAGTTACATATTTTGATCCAAAATAAGCTTCTTTCAAATAATCAAGTATAGATTTGCTCTATTTTAGACATATATACATTTTCTCCATAAAATTATATATTTTATAAAGAGCTTCCATCCATTTTTTAAAATGCTTTTATATATATATTTTTTTAAATGTTGTTATTGAAAAATAAAAGTTTTTTTTTTTTTTATCTATAATTTCTGTGATATTTGTTTGTGTATTATTATAGTGGTGTGAAAATCATTTTATACCCTCCACACACCTATATTATATACGTACATGTATAAAATAATAATAATAATGATTGTTTTAACACATGAATAGTAAATTTATGCAAATTTGGCTTTAAATACCCATTTCTTTCAGGAATCCTCTAACACACGAAATATTTGTTCACACCCTGCTCTATGCTGATTAGGGTCAACTGCAGGAAAGTCATACGTGGTTGTCTTTTCTTAATTTATCAAGAAAATGGGTTGGCCAAATATCATGGAATAAGCCTAAATTAATGTTTAGTTCCTTTTTGATCCAATAGATGACGCTTCGCCTTATAGCAAGATTTATTGGTTGATTCTATGGTATTCTGTCAATTTTATGATTCTCTTGTGGATCTTGTGGAAACAAAGCCCCACCTGCATTGACGAGGGTCATAACCCCAAACCATGTTTTCCAGGTGGGCTTTCTGAATTTGCCAAAGCTAGTGTTGTGGCTTTGTCACCAAACCTAGGCCGCTAGTTGTAAAAACAATCGCTAGATGCTAAATAGTTTTTTTTTTTTGCAATTTTTTTTAGATTAATAGCCACTTGTTAAAATTCGTAATACATTTTTTTTGGCAATCCGTTTCTTTTAACAATTATCAATAATAATATTATCTCTACAGATTTTACTGTAATGATAAAAGTTATAGAATGAAAGAGCTTGGCTCATCGGTGATGAAGGGTTCACCACTAATCTATATACACATGTAGAAATAAAAAGAAAGTTAGACTTTTATTAGAGCCCCATTTATTAGAGCCTACAGTTGAAAACATAAGAAAAATATACACTCATGAACAAAACATAAGGAAGTGGAAAAACTTTGATGTCGCTTGGATGCATAGAGAGAGTAGAGAGGAAATTTTGTTCACACTTGGTTATCTTGTGTGTTTTTATTAAAGGTCACTGTAATATCTTTCAGAGTTATTGTCTGAATCCCGATATACATGGTAAATGGTACAAATTCCTTTAGTTTTGTCCATAAGTGTATTTTAGAGCATTCAAAATTTATCAAAAATCTATATTTGTAGTATGCATATATGCCTCTTAAGCTTGGAGCCATAGAAAGAAAGAGATATGGTTCTGTATGGAAGGAAAGCCAAGACTAAAATTCTTGGATAATTCCAAGTGAAGGCACTTCAATATCATCAAAAGAAGGGCAGCCATAGAAAAGTTCTGGGAGAACAGGAATATTGCCAGCCACCAACCTGTATTGAGAGATATTTGATATATTTGTATAAATATTTACTGACCTCAAAGCTTATGCCCATAGTTCCTTAAATACCTACACCAAGAATTCCTCTACAGTGCCGGTTATATTCCAGGGCTGTCTGGTTGATTAAACTGGAGAAACCACTAGTTGGCTAGAGCATAATTTAGAAGTTCTTTGTAGAGTTTGTGTGCAGGGAAGAAAAAGACTAAGTTGCATAACAGACAGTGTCTTGTAACATTCAGGACTAATTTTGATAGATGGGAATAAGCCTGAAGAAGACTAGATAGGGGAATAATTTTTGGGAGAAAAAAAAAAGACAAGATATGGTGAATAATGTTTCAAAGAGCAGACAAGATATGGAGATAATTCTGGAGAAAAGACAACTTATGGGGATCCTGCTAAAAACGAATACTATGACATTACTACATAGAGCAACTAAGAGCTATCAGATTCATCTAGTAAGTAAGCAGGTAAGTCGAACTGATTACCTTTTGTGATGCACCTACAGTAAAATCAGTCTCCATCTTCTTCTTTCTTATCTCCACTCAATCATATTAGGGTATAAAGTTGTGACCTTTGATGGTGTCAACCACCATGACTGGGTGAAGTAGAATGCGTCTGCCTTTGTCATTAAGACTGGGAGCACTACTCAGTGGCAGGCCGACTTAGCTCCAATATGAAATGACCGCCTCTGACATGAGGAACAGACGCCATGTGCAGCCGCTCTTAACATGGGAGTACAAACCCTGCTCATCCTGTATCCCTGGATTAGGAGCCCTTACAGGGTACTATCAGCCGGGCCAGCTGAACCCAGGTTTTTTTAGTGAGCTTGTTTCTGCTCCCCATCCTCCTTTTTCATCTGGGCTTGGGACCGGCAAAGGCGGAGTTATGTCTCCATGATTATCATGACCTATACCACATATACTAGGGGTATTAATAAAGGATAGCAGGATAAAGAAGTGTAAGATGGTCAACCAATCAATGGACTGAATTCCACCTTAAAGAAGAATTTTTCATTGAACATAGAATAATACAATGAAATAAGTAAAAATTATTCGTATTTTGTGTTCTTTGTTCACAGTATATTTTATTTTTGTCCATTTGTTCTGTCAAAGAAGTTCTGAGGCAAGCGATACCTCTTTAAAGGGAAACTGTTAGCTAATTCTTATCACAATGAACAGGAAATAAAAAAGGAAATTGATAACTTGGAGTTAGTCAGAAATCCTCACAGGAAAAGGTGAGGTTTCATAACAATGTTAGCTACAACCTCTTTATGTGTAGTTTGTTTTGCAGTGTTAGCATTGCTTTTCTGATACGATTATGGTCAATTCCTTAGTTTTCATCTCTTGAGAAAATCCTCTTTAAAACCTCATAGCTCCCTCCTCTCATTCTGTCCAATTATTATTTTACTTACCACTCATTTTATACGCTTCAGAATTTTTTTCATCAATTTTTTCTATTAATATGTCTCTGCATATAATTATTTTGTCTTTTTCAGATAATCTTCATCAGGTCTTATCCCTCTCAAGCTCCCCAATCATATTCTTTTCATTCCAGATCCACATTTGAAATGTTTGCGATCTTCTTTCCACTGTTACATTGATATATTTCACAATAGACCACGTTTCAGACACATACAACACCCTTCACCTCAAATCAGTTTTCACCATCCTCTTGTGACAAAGTGTTCTCTTCAACAAATCCTATCTTCTAATCTAACTCACTATATATTCATTAAAAATGTCAAAGATAAGTAAATGGTTATAAAAAAGCCATGTCCTGTTTTAACAACAGAAGTTCATTCAGTTATATGAATGTTAGAAAGGTTCCTCAAGGGAACTCAAGAAATTTTAACTAATATCTATGAACAAATGGCAATTTTAAAAAGGTATGAACCCGAATTGGACACCATCCCAGGTGACTAGAATCCTTGGAAGATATACTGTCTATATCACTCTGTCCCATCCCAATCGCGACAGACTAATCAAGGATAAGCGCAACGATACTAATGTGGTGAAACGTGAACTGTACAGGCTGCCGTCTAGGGCAAAGTCCCACAGGTCCAGTTGCCATCACATCTGGTGGTGCCGTGTGAAACCCGCCTCTTCAATAACCACAAGTTTCAAAACATCACACCTTATTTGTCCTATTACCTTTTTAAAAGCTTTTATTTAACATGTTTTCATGTCTTTCTGTACATAAATATATTTTTAACATACTTATAGGGTACTAAGATGTCTAAAATTTGGTTCACTTGTTCAAGCCCAAAAACATTGCAAGTTGACAAAATTTCAGACTTATGGGTGGTCGGGAATTGGACTATTTTCATTTCAAATTTTGTGATAAATTTTTAATATACAGAGCACACCTAGAGCACATGCAATTTGATAAATTTCAAACTTCTGGGTGGTTGGAAATTGTCATTTTCTTTATTCTTTTAAATTTCTGATCAATTTTTAATATACCTTCTGGCCAACACTTAAAAGTCTGGTACTTAATAAGCTTGCTCAATCCTACTAACATTGCAAATGTACAAAATTTTAGGTTTTTCTAAGTGGCCGTGATGGTCAGGAATAGAATTGAGAATTTATATATTTCCTTTTTCAAAAACGAACGAAAGTAACCGCAGCCTTTTCTCCAGCGTATTGAGTGGCTGGCGTTCCTTTAAAATGTGGTCTGGAATTGACTAATTTTTATATTTCCTTATGCACAAATTTTGTGATCTATATTTAAAATACTTCCAGACAGTATATTGGAATAATAAGAAAGAGGGACTCCATTGCCCTCCCTCCCGTTAATCCAAGAATAGACGCTAACTTGATAACATTTGATTTAAAACTCATGACTAAAAAATGTAATAACTAAATAATTAATTGGAAATAGTTTTTTTTTTAATAATAGCTTTTATTAAAAGAGAAAAATATTTCAGCTACCACCATTTTGAACAATTAGATTTATATGAGTTAAAAGAGGCGGGGACGATCATTGTAAATTGAGGGAAGAAATAAAATATTTTGTGAAGCATAAAACTTGCTATCATAAGTTGTTTATTTATTTATTTATTTCCTCTCAAATTTACAGTGTACCATTCGAGCATAAAGCTCACGAGTCACTTTGTCGTGGATGTTAGGTATCAAGAATTTCTAAAAAATGGCCTTCAGAACTGACTGGAAGGTCACAGTTCAGTTAGAGTGAAGTCCAGGTCTTTTATGTCTTGGATTGAGGTTTCCATCAAATTGGAACAATTCTTGTATAACTGGATTTTGGAAAGTAGAGAGTTTTAGATATAATTTCTGGGTCGAGGATATGTATATTTCTTCTATATTAGGCTGGTTTAAGTCCTGCTTTAAAATTGCATGTGATAGATTAAATAGGGCATTTACAGTACTTCTTAAACAAATTCTCATGAATGCATCTATTCTTTTCCTATCAGTCAAGGTTATGTATTTAAACCATACAGGCAATGCGTATGTTACTATAGGGAGAATACAGCTTGTAAATTTTTGGTTAACAGATAAACCACTTTTTGAACTGAACATATTGGATAATGAGGCTTTGGCTATTTTAGATTTTATTATTATATCCTTCACGTGGCTGGTGAATTTCAGTTTAGTATCGAAAGTGACTACCAAATATTTGACCTGCTGGGTCCAATTTATGGGAGATGAGTAAATTATAAGATTTGTCCTGGGTGTGAACTTGAAGCTATTTCGTGGAGGAAAGATAATTGCTTGAGATTTCTTTGGATTCAGATTGAGTTTCCATTTATCACACCAATTGCAAATGATTTCAAGATAGTTTTGAAGCCGGGAAATTAAAATATCTGGGGAACGCGAGCTGGATAACAGGGCAGTATCATCAGCGAAAGAGCTAGTCGGCATTGTGGGATATGTGGAATATCATTGATGTATAAATTGAAAAGTATAGGACTCAATATTGAGCCTTGAGGAACACCAGATTCTATTTGCCGAGGACTTGATATATATGTTCCAACTTTTACGGAGAACGTTCTATCCTGAAGATAATTCTTCAGGAACCTGATGAATTTCTGAGGAAAAAATTCTGAGTTTGTATGAAATCAATAACGGTAATCAATTGGTGAGTTGTTGAAAGATTTTCTCTAAACCCAAATTGCTGTGGAATTAGAACATTTATTGTATCTATATAGGTCTGGAGTCTTTTAAGGATGATCCGCTCAAATATTTTTCCAAATATCGGCAAGAGACTAATTGGCCTAAAATCATCCAGGGATTTAGATAGTTGCTTTTTTGGTATAGGAATAACTATAGCATGCTTCCATATCTTTGGAAAGTAGCAAAGATTAATAGATGCATTGAAAATGCTAGTTAAAAATACAACCCATTTTATAGGTAGGTTTTTGATTAATTTGGTAGTTATTTCATCGTGACCAGGCGCCTTGTTTGCAGAAAGTTTTGTTATTTCTTGTTTTACTTATTGTGGTGATGTAAGTTTCAAAATATTTTCGTTCTTATTAAGAGTCATTCGAGTTTCATGAGAAATTAAATGCCAAAGCCTTTGCCAATTTCTTCATCTGAATGTAGAATATCACCATCTACATTAATATTTTTAATTTCCGATTTTTTTCGAGTTGACTTCACTAGTCTCCAGAAGGTGTTTGGAGTATTTAACGCGCTGTTGATAAGATCATTTTGACTTTGCTGGTTGTACTTTTGTAATATAATATTCACTTTCTTTTGAAAATATAGATAAATTTCTTTGTGTCTGGGGTCCCATGTTGACTGCCATTTCTTTCTAGCTTTATTCTTTTCTCTGATAATGTTTTAATAAAAATAGGCACATGCGGTTTAACTATGGGAGAAACTATTGTATTTTTAGAATAAGTATTAAGAATGGTTTTGTTGAGGGTTCCAATTTCAAGATCAATATTTATAGTAGAATTTAAAGGGGATCTGGGAGGTGGATTATTGATTAAATCTTGCTGAAAATATATCCAGTTTGTGTTCTTATTTACTTTCATAGAAAAATCATATTTAGGACATGCCAGCCTTAAAACCACAGGTAAGTGATCAGAAGATAATGCATCTACTGTGGTAATTTCAAAATTCCACGGCACATTTTGAAAACCGCAAAGTCCAAGAAGTCAGGATGACCAATATGACTGTAGTGAGTAGCCAAGGAAGGAGCTATTATGTCCAACCCTGCAGATTCCGAAAACTCATGAAGAACCATTCCACTCGGATTACTTTTACTAGAGCCCCATAATGGATGTTTGGAGTTCCAGGCTCCTGCAGCGATGACAAGATTATTTTGAAATAATTTTCTCAAATCCTCACATTTCAATAGTTGATCTGGTTTGCGATGAACAGAAGAAATTTGCAGGCTGGTTTTTCCATCAGGTTTAAATACTATAGTAGTATTTTCCAAATAATCAGTCTTAACAATAATCTTTCTATACTTGAAGAAATTTCTGAGGATAATAGCCGTTCCTCCTCCTCTCCCAATAAGACGGTCCATCCTAATAACGTCGTAATTTCTAAGATTAAGAGTTTTAGAATTTTTCAAATGAGTTTCTGAGATTAGTGCTATATCGATTTTATTATATTCCAAAAAATAGAGTAGTTCATCTTTTTTAGTTAAAATTCCATTGGCATTCCAGATTACTAATTTTAAAATCATATTTATATTCATTTTAGAACTTCGCCAATAAAGTTTAATAGCTTTTCGCAAAGAGCTTTAATATTTTGATTCGCAAAGTTTTGTTTCGATACACTTGCATAACTAGGCTTAAAAGTACTTTCCTGCACTGCGCTGTTGTCTTTGGTAACATTGCTATGAATTTGTGGTCGTTGGTTAAGAGACCGGTTGGGAATTTTTGGGAACGCAGGGCAGCCACGATAGTTGGCCGTGTGAGCTTGCCCGCAGTTTACACACTTGGGTGAATATTGCTTCGATTTTTTTCGGGCAATCTTTGGTATGATGAGCTTCGGCGCATTTGACACATTTAGGTTTTAGAAAGCAATTCAATTGCCCATGGCCAAACCCTTGACAATTGAAACATTGGGTGACCTTTTTGGGAGATCTGAAGGATTCAACGACCACTTTCTGGTACAGCAGGTCAGTCAGATTATAAATATTCTTGTTGGAATCAGATTTTGGAAGTTCAACAAGAACTATGTTCATTGCCTGCTTTGACGATTGGCGGTGAAGCCTTTTTACTGAGGCCTCTTTAAAGCCTAAGTGGGATAATTCAACTGCAATGTCTTCAATTTTAAAACTGGTTGAAAGGCCTTTTATGACTACCTTTAAAGGTTTTTTCTTCTTGTAATTTATAGGATTAGCCGCCGTTATTTAAACGAACATATTCACGGATCTTTTTGAAGTCTCCTATATTCTTAGCTTTGATAATATGCTTAGGTCCTGATATGGTGGCTTGGAATGGTTCATCAGCTAAGTTGTTTAGTTCTTTACAAAGCAATTTCCAATCGTTCACATTTTCAACAATAACAGGAAGAATTCTGATTTTTCTACTTTTTGGGACATCACACCAAGGTCCTTCCTCATCGTGACCCTCCTCCACTTCGTCCAAATCATTTTTATTATTACGGCTCTGATTGTCTAATTGAATTCTAGGATTCTTTGGATTTTCTTCATCATCAGAGGATGAAATGCAATGTTCTTTAGATTGTCGTTTTAGTGCAGTAACTGCCTCATCTTCAAAAACATATGGGATTTGACAACGATCTAAAATTTGTTTTAAAAGCGTAGCATCAATTGTGCATAATTTTTCTCCATTCAGGCCTTTTTTAGTTTTTATATAAATTGGAGTCAGGACATCTGATTGTTCTATTTCTTCCGCCCATAATAATTTCCTGTTATCATCAGACATTTTTTCTATATTTACTTATTTAAAGAAAAGAAAACAATTTGAATTTAAATTTTGAGGAAACAAATCCCTTGCATCCTTGTTGGATCGTGCGCGCGTAGTTGTTTATATAAAATCATATCAAGTTCGAAATTCATGATGATCGTCCCCCGCCTCTTTTATTTTGACTTTTAAACCGATTTGTTCAATGGCGAGCTTTTAAAAAATATTTAAAAATTTATTTTTATGAAAAAAAAGAAAGTTTTTTTCAGCTCGTAATTTTATAGCCCTTTTCTCCCTTCTTTCAGTCTTCTTTACACGAGTAAATAGGGATTTACGACTTAAAAGCACCACATGTCTACATACAAAGGCCTTTGTATGTTGAAAGGAGGGCAATCAAAATTAAGAAAAAAACTGATACAGACAAGGCTCTTGGGATTTGTATGGAAAACATTTTGTCCCAATTAACGAATATTTTATTTATAATATGATGCACTAGCGCGCCATCTGTTATCAAAATTCGAAACTATTTTAAACGCGTAAGATTCTTTTTGAAATTAAACATTTCTACTGCCCTTACTTTAATGGAAAAATTAATGAATTATGTAGATATATCAAATAAATGGTGTAAAAATTAAATTCTGTTCAAGGAATAATGATTCTTCATTTCCAACTTAAATATATTTTTCAAAACCAGTTTAAATGAAAATACGATATTTTTACATAGTTTCTGAATTCTTGGTTACTTAAAAAAAATATATAACCAGCGTTTCTTCACCACTGATGAGCCAGGCCCTCCCATTAATTTTTTCATTGCAGTAAGGACAGTAGAAATTGTTTAATTTCAAAAAGCGTCTTACGCGTTTAAAATAGTTTCGAATTTTGAATATTTATTTAAAATACTTGAATTCACAAATTTATATAAAAATTCAACTTTCGTTTATCGAAAAATTTTTACTTTCACGGAGTTTCACATAGTAAGATTTGGGTCAGAAGGACATCCCGGGTAGTTGGCGACTTCTGTACGCTCCAGGAACCTGGGTTACTTAAATAAATAATAGTAAGATTTGATTATAAATAAAAGTTTTTTTTTTAAGTATCAATAAAAATATTTAGACGAAAAAACGAAATAAAGAAGAAGAGTTTCTTTTATTATAAATATATAAGCAAGCTTTAAAAGCCCGAAAGCTTGCTTATATATTTATAATAAAAGAAACTCTTCTTCTTTATTTCGTTTTTTCGTCTAAATATTTCCAAGAAGAATATTATAATAATCAATAAAATAGTTTTATTTTTTTTTATGTATACAATTTTTAATTGATAAAAGTAAACTTATAAGGCTGGTTGCAGTGTTTATATGCGAGGGCAGGAGAAATTTAATATTTATTGTTATTCGCCTATTTACAAAAATCCTCAAAATATCTAATTGTTCTTGTCACGTTTTTTCGCGAAATGTTTTTTTTTTTAAATATATATATTAAAAATATATATATATCAAAAAAATATTTTAAAAAATATGTATATAAACACTTAAGGAAGAAAATTAATATATATATTAATTCTGGAAATAATCCATGACGACATTTTTATATTACCCAATTTTTTATTTACCCTTTTATCAACGAGAGAAACAATTTCAATACTCTATGAATAGAAATTATAACGGTCAAATTTTCCTTCCATTTTCGATATCTTCTGAAAGTTATATTTGGACCTATAGCTTGTAGCAATTAAAAAGTTTTTAGATATTTTATATAAAAATTGATATAGATATTTTAAATATGTAATAAAGGTTAATGATATTGTATTTTTGCTAAACAAGCAATTCATTGAAGTATTTCGAATGATTTCAAAAGCATTGTTTTATATGAATTAGTGCAATAATCGTTTGACAAAAGAGCGCTAGAGCGTATCAAAATAAAATTTAGATTATATGCTGGGAATTATCAAATCAAATAAGACATATAAATAATAATTTAATATATAGTCAACAATTGTGTATCTAATAAAATAATATCATGAGACACTCTTTAGATAGTTTGGAAAAAGAAAAAATTATCGAAAACGCCTAAAATTATTGAATTATGTAGATCTATCAAATAAATGGTGTCAAAATTCAATTCTGTTCAAGGAATAATGATTCTTCATTTCCAATTTAAATATATTTTTCAAAACCAGTTTAAATGAAAATACGATATTTTTACATAGTTTCTGAATTCTTGGTTACTTAAAAAAAAGTATAACCAGCGTTTCTTAAAATTTTATTAATTAAAAAAAGCATGTCGAAAACGGATTTGAAAAGATTCAAAAGAATATCTCATCGAATGTTTATTTTATATTTGATATTTGAAATGTATGGTAAGTACCAAAACATTTCTATCCTATCTTTAGAAAAAAAAACTTGAGAATATACATTTCAAAAAAAATTCGACAACACAAAATAATATTTTAGACCTATGAAAAATGCATATCTATATATAGGTATTATTATTATTATTATTATTATATATTTTTTTGCGAGCTCTCTTATACCAGTTTAACAAATGCTTTTAAAAGACCCTACTCATCACATATAAAATAAAAAAAATACAAACTAATGTCTCGTATCCACCCAGTCTTTACCGCCCATAGGCCCATCAATCATAAGGGTCACCATAAGAAGGCCGCAAAGTGGTACATAATAATAATGATATAAAAATAAACAATTTAAAACTTCCTATTATAATTATTTTAAAACGTTGAGTCTATACACTATGAGAGATTATTTGAAAGATTTAGAGTAGAGAGGAGAAAGGAAATTTATGAGTGGGATGAGGGCACCGCAAAAAAATCTCGTTTCAGTGCGTTCACTTTACGAATTCTCTTTATCGTGCTATTGGAAGTTTCTGGACTAAATACCAAAAATTTAAAATACGTTAAGAATTAGCATGCGTAGAATTTCTTATTTATATTAAACGACCTTTTTTTTAACTTAACCTTTCTGACCTGTTGAAGAGTAATCCCCGAAAGCGTGTCAAGTTTGATAAAACAAGCTCTTTGCGTAGCAATTCATAATGTTTTAAATATTACGCTTGACGCGCTAATCAGATCTGTAGAATAAAGTTAAAGCCAACAACGTACGCCTTTCAGGATGTTGGCTCTTGTTAACATCAAAGCTGTTGTTTTATCAAGAAAGGGTTTTGGCCCTGTGATAATAATAATAACGATTATTAACGCCCTTGCAACCTCAGAACAAATTTTAACGCCTTGCCAAATGATTTTTATTTATTTCTCCTGACGAAGGCAAAATATTTTTGTCGAAACGTTGAGAAAATAAAAAACTCTAACTGGCCGAAGTGTCTATTTTTCACAGAAATAAAAACGATTAGTTGATATTAATTCCGATAAATGGCGTAAGAGCCATATCATCGAAATTCAGTTACCCGACCTCTATCAGATGGCCAGTTTCTCTAATCACCGTCTGGTAAGATTCATCTCTATTACCACCGATAAGAGAAACATTAAAGAGAGCGGTCGGTAGACATAACAAAATCAATAATTATATAATTTGGCTTTAGTCAGAATACTGTAATTATATGTCAACACATGTACGAGAAATGATACCATTTTATCGCGATTTAAAAAAAAATAATAAAGCATCTGCCTACTGTCTTTACTATCGCGAAAATATATTGGTAGGGATTGGCTCATCAATGGTGAACTCTCTCAGCGGTTTCGCCTATTTAATCCCTCGCTGGGATATTACATGTATCTATTTAATATGATATTCGGCTATTTTGCTTTTATACCCGGCAGCACTAGAAAGGAATTCTTGGTTAAGCTAATTATCGAATCTTTGGAAATAAAAGCTTGCGAAGAAGCATTGCTCGATGCAAATAATTATAAATAATTCTATTGTCCTAAAAGGTTATGCCCATAGTTTGCTAAAATACCATAACTAAGATTCTACCCTTCAATGGCGCCTACATAAGAAGAATCGTCCAATACAGTATTAGAGCTTTAAAAAGCGTTCTGTTGGTTTGAATTGGCAAAACCACTGATGAGCCAAGCACTCCCTATAGATATATGTCATAATATATACTCTTCCAGGAATAATAAAGCAAACCTAGAGCCAGCCCAGAGAGAGACGGGATGTAAAGTCCGGTCACTTGAGACAGCAGCGACATTCCAAGGGGCGGCAAATGGGGCCCGTCCGTTAACACCTTGGGACTTTTAAGACAGTTGGGGATTGTGTGCGACACGAACGGACGCCCGGCTTTGCCGGGCCCGTCTCTCTCTCTCTCTCTCTGGTTGCCTGGGTTCCTCTTCCAACTTGTGGTGTGATTATTTCTCTTTCCCCACCTTATTATATTGCCACATATATATATTTATCGCAGTAAGGACAGTAGAACATTTGTTTTATTTGAATAAAGAAAAGTTAGTGTTTAAAGGTTTTATTTCTGATATATAGATGTCGCGTTATAATTCGAGGACATCAGGGAAGTGTGGGGTGACAGGAGCGACGGGCTCCAACATCGAGGACTGTTATTTCGACGAACTGCTCCGCAACCTCGCCACAGAGGTCCGCCTACAGAACGCCTGCAGCGTGGAGATCCACGGGTTCGAAGCCACAGTCTGTGGGCCTTTTGGCAAGCAGGCCAACGTCAGTTTCGGCTGCGGGCATCTGGAAGGTCTGGAGCGGGTGCGGCGTAGTGGTCCGTGCATCGTGGACAAGAAGTACAGCTCGCGGCGGCTGAACTGTACCATGAGCCTGGACCTGGTCAGGGCGCTGTATAAGGGACACGTCACCTACCTCGGCATGCACCTCCCCATCACTGGAACGTATGTACTCGTATGCTTCTGATTTGAAGATAATTTTTGGTGGTAATTGCACGCTAAATATCCTATGTACACGTAGCCACAATAACCATGGTGGGTATTTAGCGACTGCTTTTCTGTGGCGTACATATTTCGGTCTAGGTAGCCCATTATTCATCGGTGCCTTTTACCGTGAGTTGGTACCACATATCTACACACGTACAAAGCAGTTCGACTTTTCCACTTACAAGTGTGCAAGAGCCATGTTTGACTATTTACGCTCATTGGTGGGGTTGGACGTGTGCAAGAATCGGAAGCGCAGTTGAAGCATAAATAAATATTTAATTGAAAATAATAATATATTTATAAGGCTTTATAATAAAAATGCGCTAAAGAGGAGAAAATACTCTACCTCCATTGAGCAATTTGATTTATGTGACAACAAATAAAAGCAGCGGGGACAATGAGCGTATATTGAGTGAAGAGGTAGATATTTTAGAGAAACACAAAAACTTGCAAATATCTCTCTCAGTTGCTTTAATTGTATTTAATTAATTTTTAGCCCCGAATTATCTAAATTTTTACATGAGCCATAGCCAATTGATCGATAAATTTACTAAACATCAAAATCTAAAGTATATACAAAATATTTTAAAATATACACACAGTATTAAAGCCCATTATTATTCATTGAAAACATACACACATAAATATATTAAACATTTTTAAAATATTTATATATATTATGTGTATTATACGTATGTATATATAAATATATATTATATGCAGAATAATTAAAATATTAACTACGAATTTTTCTTCTACAAATCAAACCTACTTTCTACTGTCCTTACAGCGATGTGTGAAAGGGCTTAGCTCATCAGTGGTGAACCCTACCAGCTGTTTCGCAAGTTTAATTAACCATACCTCTCTAATATTGTATTGGGCTGTTTTTTGCTTATATAGCCTACACCTAAAGGGGATATTTTTGCAGAAAATATTTAATGAAACTATGGACATATGTAAATAGGGGACTGGGATATTAAAATATTGCATCGAGCATTGCTCTTCACCTAAAAAGTCACAGATATTAGGCCTTTTTGGTATAAATAAATTCCATTATATAAGCGCGCCCTCTTTAATAGAAATGTTTAACAATTTTAGTCCGTATTACCCATACGTTAGTTAATTAGCAAGAATATATAAAAAGTGATTTTAGAAAAGGGACGAAAATGTGTTATGTATGTAATTATCGCGTCATCTGTATATTATAATTGAAACCTGCATGTTACGTATTTTACTTTTTAATAATAAAATAACTTCCTACTCTCATTCTTACTACTCTGAAACAAATATTGGGGTAGGGGTAGGGTGGCCTGGCTCATCACTGATGAACCCTCACAACAGTTTCGCTGTTAATGAGCTAAGCGCCCTCCAATTTTTTCCCCCATCTCGGTAAGGACTGTAGGAAGTTGTTTTATTTGGAGGAGGAGGACATATATGTTATAAATAAAAAAGATGAGATTTTCTGCTGATTTTGGAATGTAATGCAGTCGTGGTTGAAATAATAATCTTGAAAATATAAAGTCTTGATCAGTAATTTAATTGAGTTAAAGGAATATATAAAAATACATAATTTGATAAAAGTAATGCCTGGCTTAAGGCGAGTAGAATAAGGAAAACAAAAGATTATTTGCATAATGTACAAAAGTTTTGAGCCGGCCATCGAGAAGAGAGAAAATATCTTTATTTTAAGGGGCTGCTAACCAAAATGAATGATTTTTGAGCCCCGATGGACGCATAAAGCGGAATATATACAAAGCATAGTTGGGGGGCCTGGGGATGGGTGGCCAGGGATCATCGCAAGGGATCCTAGGATCTGGCAGTGGAGGTGTCATCGCAGGGGGACCATCGGGAAAGAACAACAACGAGTTTTATAGGGGAAGCATGACCTCTGGCGGTCGATTTAACAGAGTATTTGGATCCATGAAATATAATTTTAAATAGAATAATATTTTAATATAACATATATATATAGCAGCACACAAAGGAATGATAATAGAGGTTCTCCAGCTAGCGACTTTAAGACAGTCCAGGGGTGCGCAGGGCGAAGATCGAGTCCGTCTACGGATTCTACCAGCTGATCAGCGAGTCCGAGAGGTCCGTTGGAGGGACCCAGCGGGAGACAGAGATACAGCCGTGCGGCAAGGTGCACCCGTACGTGTCCGGACCAGGCAAGATTGTCTCGAGCCCCGAACTCCTGCGACTGCTGGGCCGGCGAGCCTCGGCGGAGTTCCACAAGATCATGTTGACTCGTTTTATCCCTTACGTCTCCATAGCATCGTACAAGACACCGCTCCCATGGCCGCCTGACCCTCGCAATTGACTTCCAGTATCGAGTAGCATCGAGTAAAGGATGGCTTCTTCTTCTGACCCTTTTCTTCCTTCCCATATATATAGATATATACTAGACGGATGGCCCAAGCACGGGTTGCACCCGAGTGCATTTTTTTTTTTACCCTACTATATATGCACAAGATAATTAGATCGTTCTTCGAACGACAGACAGTTCTTATTGAAGTTTTACCTTTAAATAATAAAATGTCATGACGATCACAAGCCGTCTCACATGTGGCGACGGTGCATTTCAAGAATAATTAAACGCACACACAGCCTTCTTGGGTATATAGATATAGGAATGTCCGCTTTATAAACGGACCCAGATTTAGTCCTGATTGAAAATTGTTCCAGTAATAATGAATCTTTTATTATAGTTATCTATTAATATCATGATCATCATTTGCCTCAGACGGATCAACAGAAATGTATACCATCAATAGAACAATCTATACAAGAGAGAGGGGACCTGACTAAATTAGAGACAACTCTATATTTTATTTCCACTCTAAATATTTACATAGCATATTTTTCACAGAGAGC
>CP092878.1:7556781-7572207 GCA_030710605.1 Cordylochernes scorpioides | reverse complement strand
GCGACCTGCTGCGTGCTTCACAGCAAAATACCTCGTAAAAGATGGAAGATTGGTCCATCGAAATATCGGATTAATAAATAATCGTATTAAAATCCAAAATAGGCCTTATTTTTAAAATGAAATGTAATATTTTAGAAAGTGTTGTTACCGAAACAATCACACACTATATATCTAGTTGGATGTGGTCTTGTTACCTTGTATTTCCCCAGAATAAGATCTGTATCAGTGTATGGTAATAGTGCAGTTACTAAAATGTCACTTAAAGACATTAATGCTACACTGTTATGTGATAGATTAAAACACACTATATATGTATTTGGTCTTATTACCTTGTGTTTCTATGGTACAAGGATTTTTTTTTTCTGGTATTGTGCAAATAATGGCCTGCACCATCTATCAGAATAAATAACTAACAAGATGTTTTGATTTAATTATACTGTAAAACCTCATATATATATTATATAAAAAACACTTTTTTTTACAGTAACATGTTTATAACAGCATAAAATCTTGGTCATAAGTAATGTTGTTAAAGCAAGATTCACCTTTTTTTTTTTTTAAATCTCAATTTTGTGCCGTCTCTTGGTAACTGTGTAACTGCCTTTGTGACCAAGTACTACTTACAGAGAGTCCCAGATTGGTGTGTTTACATTTGATGATATCAAAGGTCATTAAATGTAAACAAGGACATCTGTCTACATCCCTGCCTGCTAAGTTAGAGTTATAAATGAAGAGACAAAGTGAATTACTCAAAACTTTTTTTTTTTTTTACTTATCCTACTCAAAACTTGATCTTCTTAACTGCCTCAGCGAAGGCTTGATGGACCTGTCCATCCAAAATGGTGGCCAGCTGAGGTTTGAGATGTTCCTCCAGATGACGGTTGAGATCCTCCAGCGCACTGTTGAGAGGTCCCAGTCCAGCATGGCGGCAGTGGATGGTTCCTGGACGCCGGACTTCAAATTTGGTCAGCTTGAGTCCATCGGAGGTCTGGGAGATGTGGAGTCTCACTGCCGTGTTCACTATGTCCGTCCTAGACAACACATTGATGCCATTATAGATCCTGTAATAAGATATAACAATGAAAAATATTGCCCATATTTTTATATATGAAGCATATTTAAATACATTTTTTTTCTGAAATACATAATTATCCGAGAAAAGTGGAAATGGTACATTCTTCTTCAGCTGTTGGCCAGTTATTGGAGGATATGGCTGACCCTATAGAAATTTGGATTCTCCTCTTTCACTCCTGGACATCTTACTTTGGAATATATCATTGGTGCCACCAAGTATTAAAACAGAATTCTTATATAGATCCAAGATGTACCTCCTTTTATTGATACAAAACTATTTTAGAAATTAACATGGGGGGGGTTGGTGGAAGGCTGGTTAAACCATTTGGTTTTCGCCCACTACGACCCGGGTTCGATTCCCGCATTGGACACTTTTTTCTGTTTAAAAAAAAAAAAATGCTCCAATGGCCCCCGATTCTTGCAAAAGTCCAACCCCACCAGCGAGTGCAAGTAACCAAATGGGGCTCTGGCACATTTGTAAGTGCAAAGTCGAACTGCTTTTCACATTTGTAGACATGTGGTGCGCTTACATTAAAAGCAGTCGCTAACTACCCACCATGATTATCATGGCCTGTACCACATGTACTAGGGATAAGCAAAAAAGAAATGAACATGTTAAAAAATTTTTCAATGAATAAGTTTTTTTTATTTATATGTTTACTTATTCCAAATACATGTGGCACAGGCCATGATATCATGGTGAGTGGTTAGTGACTGCTTTTACTGTAAGTGTACCATATGTCTACACATGTGGAAAGCATTTTGACTTTTGCATTTACAAGTGTGCCAGAGCCCTGTTTGGTTACTTGCACTCACTGGTGGGGGTTGGACTTTCGCAAGAATTGGGGGCCATTAAAACAATTTTTTTCTTTGGAAAAGTGCCCAATACAAGGTTCAATCACAGGACATGGCTTTTGAAAATCAATGGTTTATACACCTATATAACTAACTCCACCTACCCCTACTGAAAACAAATCAAAGTACATATTTTAGGATGGAAACACTGCTTCACATTTCCTCTAGTTCTTGTAAAACAGTATTCACTTACTATCTAATTTTATAATTGTTTGTATGTACCAAAAGTGTCACCTTTTCCTCTAATATACATTAAATAATGCATTTTGTTCATCATCACAAGTTCAAAAGGTAAAGGGTTTTTTTTTTTTTTGCTTATCCCTAGTACCTGTGGTACAGGCCATGATAATCATGGTGGGTAGTTAGCGACTGCTTTTTTTACTGTAAGCGCACCACATGTCTACACATGTGAAAAGCAGTTCGACTTTGCACTTGCAAATGTGCCAGAGCCCCGTTTGGTTACTTGCACTCGCTGGTGGGGTTGGACTTTTGCAAGAATCGGGGGCCATTGGAGCATTTTTTTTTTAAACAGAAAAAAAGTGTCCAATGCGGGAATCGAACCCGGGTCCTAGTGGTCGAAAACCAAAGTGTTTAACCAGCCTTCCACCGACCCCCTAAAAAAAAGTGTTGATAAAGAATGAGCCCCAACACCATTTTTGGCAAATTCAGACAATGAAACCAACCTGTATACCATGGTTTCAAGCCATGGTCCTCAGCTTGATTTCATAACATCCTATGAAAGGAGGCATCAAATCTGGTAAGTTTGCCAAAAAGGTGTTTAAGCTATTGGAATGGCAGGGCTGATTTTTCAGGTCCGATTACATGATCACACCATAGTACATACTTATGTAAAAGTAGAGAGCTAGAATGGGATAAATCACAATTTGGATTATAGATAATAATACAAGAAAATAAGACCTAATCCAAATAATTTATTAGTGTGTGACAATGCTGTTGCCGAAACATTGCACACTAATAACTTATTTGGATTAGATCTAGAGAGCTAAAAGAAGTACATACTTAGCTTTGATTGTGGTTGTGGGAGTATAGGGTACTCTAAGATCTGACAGATACGTTGCCTTGATCCTGGACAATGCTACGTCACATGTGAAGTCCTTTGAGTCCGCTGCAGTACAGAGGCCCAGACGGTGGACTGTAGTGAGGTTCTGGAGGTGACCATCGTGATAGTCCGCATGTCCCTGTGCTGTGATAAACTTGATTTTGACAGTGAGGGTGGCAGTGAAGTTGGAGAGCTGAGCTGTGCCAGTGGACACATTGGGGAGGTGGTTGTACAGCACCTCGTCCATCAGCTGTGTGGTGGACTGTTGAGTCGCATCTAGAGCTGCACGTGGCATGGAGCATTTAGTGCATAGTTGATATGTATCAATATAACAAAGTTATTCAAAAGTAATTACAAAAAATAAACAACAAAAAATATTTATTAAGACCTTATACAGATTCTCCAAGCAGAAATGTAGGATACATGCAGGAAAAAAATTATATATAGACAATCAAGCTAATAGATTAGTCTGGGTAAATTGGAAGAAAAGAAATTTATTATATATGGATTTACCACGAATTCACCGCAAATGAAGGTAAAAAAGTAAAAGCTAATCACAATCAATATTGAGATAATGAAATTTATACATTGTAATTAAGACAATTGAACTCATAAACAGATTTGAAAGGGTAAATCCATATTAAAAATGTTGGGACACCTCGTGACCATAATATGCCAAAGTAACCCAGAACCCCACCTAACCTAACCATATCCCACCTATGTCCATCTAAGCCACAAACCTCTGGTGATTGCGAGGTGTCGAGATGGAGCCTAAAGCCACCTTTAGCCTTGGCAGCACCGAGCCAGAGACCGAGATCCCCTTCCTGTAGTCAAGCCACCTGACCTGTGGTGGATGACCTGGCCCCACCAGCACCAAGTTAGTCTGAGATGGACTCAGACACCCCTTCCTGTTAGTCGAGCCACATGTCCGATGGTGGCCGACTTGACCACAAACCAGTCCAAGATGGACCCAGACACCCCTTCCTGTAGTCAAGCCACCGACCTATGGTGCTTGACCTGGCTCCACCATCTTCATGCAGAGCACCAGCTCCACCACGAGCCCTGAACCTTTTCCAAGCTGACCCCAAGATGCCCAGAATCAACAATAATAATTATATTTTTTAAATCATTTTTTAATTCAATATTTTCATAATTTTTATTATTATTTTTTTGTGAATATATCTTTAATAATTTTATATTTAATTCATTTTTATCATTCTTTTTAAGATGCCTTTTTTTAAATTTTTTATTTTCATAGAGAGAAAAGTGATGATAGCCTTGGGGGGTGAGTTCAGCAACACTGGGGAAAAGGAAGTGGGATATTGACATTCTGGGATATTTTTACATTTTTGATATTGACATTTTTTTTTAAACAAAATTTTGATTTTTTTTTCCTGAGAAGCAAAAAAAAAAAAGGACTTGGAGTTGCGGAGGGCGGAGGCCGCTGGCTGCGGCCTTGGCTGCCCCTTTTTTCGAATGATGGACACTGGGTGGCTGGATGACTAGGTAGGTTGGGGATATCTGGCTTTGGCATAATAGGCCTTTTGTAAAAAGTATATATATAGTTTTAAAACTCCTCCCTTTTAACCTTATCTGCAGTTTTTTTTATATATATTTTTTTAATCTTATATATGTGTGTGATTTCATTAATTAATATAATAAAAAAATGTTGTACATTGAAAGATTTTATTAGTCTAAATAAAAATTTGTCTAACCAAAAAAATTGATTGGTTAATTTCCCTTTTAACATTTATTGCTAGCCGGCACAGCTTTAGGTCTCTACATGTGCCATAGATGAATAAATTTGTGGTCTGCTTTTCTGCAGCCACTGGCGCCCTAATATTTGGACATGTAGAGATCTGGAAATAGTAAAAGTATAAAATCACACTTATTTTTAACAATGACGCCCAAAGCAGGGCATAATTATGTTTATAATTTGCTTCTTCCATTATACCTAAAAAAATATATGAAATGCTCTCGATTCCATTACAATGACGCCCAAAGCGGGGCTTCTTCTATTATATTAAAAACTTATAAAACACACTTATTTTTACAAAAAGTTATTAAATAGTTAACAAATGGTATCTTTTTATTTATTTTTAATTGAAAAGCGAGTTTTGGAACAACAAATAACCAAGAGACTCTTAACAAACGGCTTCATACCCATTGTTCCCTAAATGCATTTAAAAAGCTTGAAAAAGACAATATCTTCCAGAACCTTAAAAATAAAAGGTTACTTATCATACTTCATCAATAGAAATAGTTTTGACCCTTCCAGAAAAATAAAAGCTAATGTCCATAGAACAAAGTGTTTTATACTGTATTCTTATGATAATGAGAAGACACATGAAGAATGCACATGTGATGGAAAATTTTGTGTATATTTGAACCTAAATATGTATCGATATATATATATAACATAAAGTTTATCTATTCTTACACCATATTATACAACAACTCTGCACGCAAGGAAATTCTAAGCGTCGCACATATCCCTATAATATCAATGTTTTATAAGGCTCACAATATGTAACGGCAGCTGGCATGCCTATATAGTAAATTATCAGTGAGCACATATTTATCACTGATGATACTCTGTGCAGTTGCCTTTTGACTTGTTGTAATATATATCACATGTAAACTTATGTCTGTTAATTAATATGCTATATCTGATGTTGGCCTAATAGAAATAAAGTCTTTCTTTTAAACTTCCAAGTACTTCTTGCTGATTAACGTCAACCAACAAATACGAGGACATTACACAATATACATAAAACAACCCCGCACAATGAAGTTCGTTTTTCAAAAAGTGAAAATAATTTAATAAGGTACAATTTGTATTATAGGTTAGAAACATTCATTACTTTTGTCTGAAAATAAGAACTGAAACATCATGCATAATTTATTCATGTAGATGTAGTCTTGATAATTTATGTTTATAAAACGTACTTTTATTGTGTGATCACAAAAAAAAAAAAGGAAAGGAAATTATGAGAATAGAACTTCTTATCATTTATATAACACCACTGAGCTAAGGTAATTTCCTCACTTTACTAATCTTAAAGCTGATTGGCTCGTTGTGGTCATGTGGCAGTAAAGAAACAATCAACAGAGGAGAATAAAACGGACTCTATATATATTTATATATACTAGCCGAATGACCCGGGCAACACCCGTGTTTTACCCGATTGAATGTTTGATTCAAATACTATTTGTTACAATTATAAATTGGCGCCTTAAATAAATGCATATGTTAGTTAA
Source organism: Cordylochernes scorpioides (assembly GCA_030710605.1). Classification (NCBI taxonomy): domain Eukaryota; kingdom Metazoa; phylum Arthropoda; class Arachnida; order Pseudoscorpiones; family Chernetidae; genus Cordylochernes; species Cordylochernes scorpioides. The sequence continues at coordinate 7,565,957 of CP092878.1, read as the reverse complement.
TAACTATAGCCTATGTGCTTTATCTGTCTATGTACTGTTGGCTTCCGTAGGCGTCTCTTACTGGGAAAAAGAAAGAGAGGATTTCATTTGGTTATTATCTAATAAATGCATTTATTTAGGGAGCGACCCGCTCCAACACAATAGTTACAAAGATGAAATAGCGAGTGGGGGGGGCAAAGGTGGCGTGATCGTAGCCAACCAATAGGAGGGTGCCATTCCAAAAAAAAAAGCAAACGGTGACAGAGGTGAAAAATGATTAAGAGATGAAGAACGCATGACGCTCGTAACTGTATATAGAATACCTTTTTGAAAATAGAGCAATCCATATTTAATTCATTAGATAATAAAAAGGCATATATTGGATTTAATAAAAGATTATTATAAATCTTTTATTAAATCCAATATATGCCTTTTTATTATCTAATATATATACCTACATATATACTGTTTATATAGCTGTTTTTTTTATATATGTGATCATCTTATTAAAGTTAAAAGAATATAACAGATGGCACGCTAATGCATCATAATATAATTGTTCTAATAAAAGACAAAAATTGAATTTTGCGGGAAGAGCGATTGCTCGAAGCATATTATATATTTCAAATTATATTTAATTCAGCTGTTCTCAAAGCTTATGTCCATAGTTAATCTAAAATACCCATTCCAAGAGTCTAGCATCAGTATCACTATAAAAGGAAGTTCCAAAAATGCAATATAACAGTGGTATGGTAGATTAAACTGGCAAATCCGCTGGGAGGGTTCACCACTGATGAGCCAGGCCCTCCCATTAATTTTTCATTGCAGTAAGGGCAGTAGAATTTGTTTTATTTTTAAAAGAATCATACACGTCTAAAATAGTTTCGTATTTTGATAACAGATGGTGCGCTAATGCATATATGCATATAAAAGAATATATGTAAATTAAATTAATTGTAAAAAAAAAGTGTTGCATACTTGGATATGTGTATAAATATGTTGGTGAGTTGAATGTAACAACAATTACTACTAGAGAGCCTGTCCCAGGATGACCAAACTGTCAACCATCTCCACCACCTACAAGTTTCAAACAGTAACCCTCCTAGGAATAAGTATGCTTACTCCTAAAGAAACCCCAGCAGAACATTCCCAAGTAAAAATCAGCCTGGCGACATCTGATAAGGTCTTCACCCTTTTAACACTTGAAAAAGGTGATGAGTTTGGTCTACACCTTTGCTTATCTGTGCAATCTTGTTTGCAGGAGAGACTATGACACTCCATGCTCATTCTATTGCTATTCTTTTCTTTATAGTTCATAAGAAGTTGAATGCGGGAACGTATTCATTTTTAATTTCATTTGGTTCATAATGTAATCTATTTTATTATATCAAGGGGTCGGTGGAAGGTTGGTCTAATCCGTTGATTTTCGACCGCTATGACCCGGGATCGAATCCCGCATTGGGCACTTTTTTCTGAAAAAAATAAAATAAAATGCTCCAATGGCCCCCGATTCTTGCAAAAGCCCAACCCCACCAGCGAGTGCAAGTAACCAAACGGGGCTCTGGCACATTTGTAAGTGCAAAGTCAAACTGCTTTTCACATGTGTAGACATGTGGTGCACTTAAAGTAAAAGTAGTCGCCTACTTCTACCCACCATGATTATCATGGCCTGTACCACGTGTACTAGGGATAAGCAAAAAATTATATCGACACATTTTTAGGTTCAAATACTAGGGTATGATCAAATGTCTGTAAAGGCTTTTGATAATAAGACCTTCCTGTATCAATGAATTTTTTCCATATTTTCTTCCAACTTTGGAAACACTTGGAAAATTCGTCTTTCTGTATGCCTTGCAAAGCATCCAGCGAGTGAAGACCAACCAGGACAGTTGGCGACTTTAGTATGCGTGGCCCCAGGAATCCGAGTTACATCAAGAGAGAGATTATACCAGGTCTATTAGTATGAAACGCGAAAATGGCCGCCAGAGGGCGCTGTGCAACTCTATTTGAGTCGACGGTGGCGTTGTTGAAGGCGTTTTGTTTTTTGACTCGCGTGGCATCAGCACGCGTGCAGTTTTAGAAAAATTCAAATCGTGGAAAATTTCTGGAGCCTGTGGAAAATGGCGATTTCCGAGCCAAAAAGTGCCCATTTGCGGGAAGTTTTGTTGTTCGCCTTCAACTGGAAGAAAAGTGCCACTGAAGCCCACCGAATGCTCGAGGAAGTTTACGGCGACCACGCTCTGAGCAAATCGCAGTGTTACAGGTGGTTTAAAAAATTCTAAAGTGGCGATTTCGAACTTGATAATGAACCACGTGGAAAACCGCCCCAAAAGTTCGAGGACGCTGAACTGCAAGCTTTGTTGGATGAGGAAAGTACCCAAACGCAGGAGAAATTCGCGAAACAGCTCCAGGTGTCTCAAGGTTAAACAGCCTCGGAATGAACCAAAAGCTTTCCAGATGGGTCCCCCACGAGTTGAGCGAAAGGCAGCAAGAACGGCGTATGGATGCTGATGTCATGCTGATACTGCAGCATGACAACGCTCCAGCCCACAACGCTACGGTGGTCAAAAACACCATAAAAGACTTGGGCTGGGAAATCTTACCCCACCCGCCGTACTCACCAGACTTAGCGCCGTCGGACTACCATCTTTTCACATCTTTAGGACACGCCCTAAAAAAACAGGAATTTTCGAACTCAGACATACTCCGAAAATGGCTTGTTGACTGGTTCGACTCTAGAATTTTTCAGACAAGGAATTCGAAAATTGCCTGAAAGGTGGTCCGAGTGTATAGCTAATCAGGGCAATTACTTTGAATAAAAAATATGTTGCTGTATGGAATTGGTGAACTTTTGAATTCACTGAAAATGTTCGCGTTTCATACTAATAGACCCCTGGTATATTAGTCTATCACATGCTATGGGTACTCCCAAATATACAAGATATGACCAAAAGGTTTCCGCACTGGCCTACTAAAAAAATACGTAGATTGAAAAATAATAATAATAACACGCCTAAAAAAATACAAAAGAATTTAATTACAGATGTATGTAAATGTTTTCACGTGCGCCTTCTTTCAAATAATTCAATTTTTAAAATTACCTAGTAGTAAAACCGCGCGCGGGTAAATTAAAATGAACGATAAAATGGAACAAAGTGTTTGTTTGAAATTATGTTTCCGAATCGGTTAATCAGCAATTGAAAAGATTTGATTTGTTACAAAAAGCATTTAGAGGAGATTTTTGAGAGAAGGACAGAATTTGAGTGTTTCAAAAGATGGCCGAACTTTCGTGGTCGACCAAAAACGGCGAGTGCTTCTGAAAATGTTTTTAAAAATTGAAGCTCTGATGTTCGAAAATCGGAGAATAAAAATCAGATAAGTGTCCGAAGAAACCGGAGTGTCATTTGGAATATACCATTATCCATGATGGGCCTAAAAAAAGACGATCTTGCATATTTGTCCCTCGGATATTAACTCTGGAGCAGAAAGATTTAGCAAAGAGAAAACTTTCTTAAATTGGCCGTACAAGACCAAATGTGGCAACATAAGGTGATACCAGGGGACGATACATGGGTCTACTATACCAACCATGGGTCTACTATACCAAAACAAAATGTCAAATCAAGTCAATGGTTGGCAGATTACGAACAGAGACCCAAAAAGGTCAGAATGAAAAAGTCAAAAATGAAGGTCCTGTTCGTCACTTTTTTCGAGAGCAAAAGACTCGTAAATCATGAATCCATGCCAACTATTAACAAAGAATCTGCTATACGAGAGGCTGTGCGAAAGAAACGCCCAGAAAGATGGCAGAATAAAGATGGGTGGCTTCACCATGATAACGCACATATGGCTCTGTGCTTCCACACTCTTCCTATTTTCCTGATTTAGCTCCGAATGACTATTTTTTCTTAAATCCAAAATTAAAGATTTCACTTGAAGGTCACGTTTTGACACGATACAAGCCATTAAAGAGAAATCGCTGGATGCTTTGCAAGGCATACAGAAAGACAAATTTTCCAAGTGTTTCCAAAGTTGGAAGAAAATATGGAAAAAATGCATTGATACAGGAAGGTCTTATTATCAAAAGCCTTTACAGACATTTGATCATACCCTAGTATTTGAACCTAAAAATGTGTCGGTATAATTTTTTTTTTTGCCAAAGGAAACAACAACAACAATGGATTTATATGGTGTGAAGCTGCGCTATCTGGCAGTCTACTCCACAGAGTTTTTTTTTTTTTTTTGCTGCATATCCCTAGTACATGTGGTACAGGCCATGATAATCATGGTGGGTAGAAGTAGGCGACTGCTTTTACTGTAAGTCCACCACATGTGAAAAGCAGTTCGACTTTGCACTTATAAATGTGCCAGAGCCCCGCGTTTGATTACTTGTACTCGCTGGTAGGATTGGACTTTTGCAAGATTCTGAGGCCATTGGAGCATTTTTTTTTTTTTTTTATTAGAAAAGTGCCCAATGTGGGATTTGATCCCTGGTCGTAGCGGTCGAAAACCAACGGATTAGACCACCCCCCTTCCACCGACCCCCTGATATAATAAAATAGATTACATATGAACCAAATGAAATTAAAAATGAATACGTTCTCGCATTCAACTTCTTATGAACTAGAAAGAAAAGAATAGTAAAATAATGAGCATGGAGTTTCATAGTCCTGGCTCTCTCCTGCAAACAAGATTGCACAGATAAGCAAAGGTGTAGACCAAACTCATCACCTTTTTCAAGTGTTAAAGGGGTTAATAAATTATGAATTCGTTTCTAAAGGGCAGGCAGTACTTCTACAAATATTTTTTTCTAGAACAAAATTGAAATTCATTAAGATTGGATAAAAGAAGACATCATCTTTGGTACCACAAAGACTTTGTCTTGCCTCATGACAATGTACTCACCAACCGCTAGCAGAATAATGGCAAACAACATTCGAATCATCATTCTGAAACATAACAAAAATGTTTTTAGCCAATAATCTCAATTTTTTATAAAATTAACGGGAAGTTGATATTTGTTCCGATAGATCAGCCCTAGCCTGGCCAACCTAAATGACACCACGGGCCGCACGGAATCATAAACAAGGTCTAAAAACTTTAACTATATCAAAATTTTAACTTTAAAATGTATTTTAAAAAAATACTTAATACTTCCTTGATGCTTAATGTTTTTATTTATTATTTTTCGGCTGCTTTTTTAAAATAATAATAACAATTTAAAATTAAAAAAATATTTCTCTATTAATTACCATTATTCCTAACTTTTTTTCTTCCTTTTTATGGATTCAAATATGTATTTTAAAAATTGTGGGACATATTTTAAATAAAAACTTATTATAATTATATCAATATATTTTCTGTTTTTTAATATACAGACGATATAAAATAAAAGGATTTAAAAGCGCGAATGTTTCTTTTATACATAATTCAAACTTCTACTGTCCTTACTGCGATGAAAAAATATAGAAGTTTGAATTATGTATAAAAGAATCATTCGCGCTTTTAAATCCTTTTATTTTATATGTATAGATGGCGCGTTATTGCTTTGTATTAATATACAGACGAGAAATGAAAGTTACAAAAGAAATATTAAGTTAAATGGCGAGCCGCAAAATTTTTTACGGCGGGCCGCGGATTGGCCAGGCCTGCGATAGATTTGTCAAGCTATTAGCACCATTGAGTTGCATGATCAGGAAATACCTTTTTATTAATTTTACTACCTGACATCTTACATTTTCTCCTCTTTTTTTTTCTATTTTCCATCTAGATGTCTCCAACAAGGTTTAAAAACTAGTGCCTAGATACCAGTCAATGAAAGCCTTCAATCACAACTGACTATAACATCATTCAGCTCCGTAAGAATAAAGAAAATGCTAGACTAAATTTGCATAGTGCATAGATATCTAACTGACATACTTACCTAGTTGGTACAGAGTCTATCAACACATCTGGCATCTTCTCGGCTCTTATCATTGATAATATATTTCTTATCGAGATGCAATTGGTGGAGAGGTAGAACATCGTCATCGATTAGGTCTCTGATTGGTTGAATATTTCAGAGAATGGGGGTAGTTAGATAATTATGTATAATATATTGGTCATGATTATAATTGATCATGAAAGTATTTATAAGAAATATAAAACTTTTAAAAATAAAATAAACTTTCTACTGTGGGAAGGCTTGGCTCATCAGTAGTGAACCTTCCCATCGGTTTTGCTAATTTATCCACCAGAAAGTTTTTCAGATCTCTAGTACTGTATTGTGCTTATATATGCAACACTAAAATGTGGAATCGTAGTTATGGTATTTTAGCAAATTTTGGACATAAGTTTTAAATTATGTACGTAATTACGAAAGTATATATGTCAACATTGGACAAAATATGCAACAACATTCTTCAAAATAACAAAGGGTCTAAAAGCCCTCCTCCAAAACCTCACTCGAATAATTAAATGAAAATATTATCTAAATTACAACAGCTGTTTTTATTTTATTATCCCTACTACACGACTTCAAGATATCTGGAACGGATGGCCACGAGCAAAGATATACCAACGGGACTTCAAGACATCTAGAACGTATGGCTAGGAGAGTAGAAATACCTACGGAACTTCAAGGCATCTAGAACGTATGGCTAGGAGAGTAGAAATACCTACGGAACTTCAAGACATCTAGAACGTATAGCCAGGAGAGTAGAAATACCTACGGGACTTAAAGACATCTAGAACGTATGGCCAGGAGAGTAGAAATACCTACGGAACTTCAAGACATCTAGAACGTATGGCTAGGAGAGTAGAAATACCTACGGAACTTCAAGACATCTAGAACGTATGGCTAGGAGAGTAGAAATACCTACGGGACTTAAAGACATCTAGAACGTATGGCTAGGAGAGTAGAAATACCTACGGAACTTCAAGACATCTAGAACGTATAGCCAGGAGAGTAGAAATACCTACGGAACTTCAAGACATCTAGAACGTATGGCTAGGAGAGTAGAAATACCTACGGAACTTCAAGACATCTAGAACGTATAGCCAGGAGAGTAGAAATACCTACGGGACTTAAAGACATCTAGAACGTATGGCCAGGAGAGTAGAAATACATACGGGACTTCAAGACATCTAGAACGTATGGCCAGGAGAGTAGAAATACCTACGGGACTTAAAGACATCTAGAACGTATGGCTAGGAGAGTAGAAATACCTACGGAACTTCAAGACATCTAGAACGTATGGCTAGGAGAGTAGAAATACATACGGGACTTCAAGACATCTAGAACGTATGGCTAGGAGAGTAGAAATACCTACGGAACTTCAAGACATCTAGAACGTATGGCTAGGAGAGTAGAAATACATACGGGACTTCAAGACTTCTGGAACGTATGGCTAGGAGAGTAGAAATACATACGGGACTTCAAGACTTCTGGAACGTATGGCTAGGAGAGTAGAAATACATACGGGACTTCAAGACATCTAGAACGTATGGCTAGGAGAGTAGAAATACATACGGGACTTCAAGACTTCTGGAACGTATGGCTAGGAGAGTAGAAATACATACGGGACTTCAAGACATCTGGAACGTATGGCCTGGAGAGTAGAAATACCTACGGGACTTCAAGACTTCTGGAACGTATGGCCACGAGCAAAGATATACCTACGGAACTTCAAGACATCTAGAACATATGGCTAGGAGAGTAGAAATACATACGGAACTTCAATACTTCTGGAACGGATGGCCACGAGCAAAGATATACCTACGGAACTTCAAGACATCTAGAACATATGGCTAGGAGAGTAGAAATACATACGGAACTTCAATACTTCTGGAACGGATGGCCACGAGAAAAGATATACCTACGGGAACTTCAAGACATCTGGAACGTATGGCCTGGAGAGTAGAAATGGTGAGTTGGCGACTGTTTTTACTCTAAGTGTACCTCATGCCTCCACATGTGGGGTTGGACTTTTGCAAGAATCGAGGGCCATTGAAGCATTTATTTAAGAAAAAAAGTACCCAATGCGGGATTCGATCCCGGGTTATGACTGTCTTAAAAGCGGCAGTTTATAGCACTTGTCCCCCCACAACATGGTTATTACAACATCAAGGGAAGATGTTATGGTGAGGTTTGACTGTACCTGTCAAGTCTGAGGGATATACACATGGACATAGGGAATCTTCTGTAACCCAATTAAATGGATCCATAACAAAGAAACATCAGAAGGAAAATAAAGTCTTGTCGCAACAACAACAAAACATTCCCCCGTGAAACAGAATGACAAACGAATATTAAATCTTCCATCATTCTTGTTTTTACAGAACTAACAAAGAATCTGTTTGCTTTGCGTATTTTGTCTAAATGTCAGTACATGCTTCTCAAATATCACAACTTTCATTATGAACATGAATGGGTTTGAAGTAATTTTACTTTTAAACTTTTTTTTCTTCAAATTATTAATAGTTTTGTGTGTAAGAAGGTTAGCAATGACATTACTGAATCATCACCACATAGTTCACGTATTCTTGTATTTTTCTGATCCTATTGGGGAAACAATTTTAAAAAATTCCATGAGAAGCAAATACCTTTGAAAGAAAGATATCGTAGATTTTCTTTTTAAAAGTCATTGTGTAATGCCAATCTTTGTGCTGCTCATATTCTATCAATCAATACTTTTAATCCAACGTACAGATATCCCGTGAGATCTACAGAAAGAGCGTGGGGGAAAAGGGAGAAATATGGGAAATATGTACATATAGGTCAGTAATTATTTTGATATATTTAGATAATAGATGTTCTCCTGATCTCTTTTTTTTTTAATATATAGATTCTCCAGTAGGTTGTGGGAGCGGACAGAACCACAATAGAAAAAAATATCTATATAGACTGAGAGAGAGCCTTTATACAAAGATTTTTTCAAATGAAAAATAGATATGAAAAAGTGATCATACCTTCTCACAGAAGTTCTTTTCTTTTAATTGCAGATTTTTAAAAATTACATAGAGCCAATATGGCGCTGTTGAATTGACATGTTTACTAGTACTCTGGCAGTTAAAAATATCGTGAGATAACTATTTTTTGTTTCCTTTGCAGGGAAAATCTTTCTGAAAATATTTAAGTGGCTTCCCTGGTATATATTAATAGAGATTTTATATAGCGTTTTGTACACTGTGAAGGCAAACTTGCTATGTACATAATA
>CP092878.1:7544198-7556681 GCA_030710605.1 Cordylochernes scorpioides | reverse complement strand
GATAAATTTACTAAACATCAAAATCTAAAGTATATACAAAATATTTTAAAATATACACACAGTATTAAAGCCCATTATTATTCATTGAAAACATACACACATAAATATATTAAACATATTACGATGCACTAGCGCGCCATCTGTTATCAAATTATAAAACTATTTTAGAGGCGTAATATTCTTTTTAAAATAAAACAATTTCTACTGTCCTTACTGCAATGGAAAAATTAAAGGGAGGGCCTGGCTCATCAGTGGTGAACCCTCCCAGCGGTTTCGCCAGTTTAATCCACCAATTTATACATATTATGTGTATTATACGTATGTATATATAAATATATATTATATGCAGAAGAATTAAAATATTAACTACGAATTTTTCTTCTACAAATCAAACCTACTTTCTACTGTCCTTACAGCGATGTGTGAAAGGGCTTGGCTCATCAGTGGTGAACCCTACCAGCTGTTTCGCAAGTTTAATTAACCATACCTCTCTAATATTGTATTGGGCTGTTTTTTGCTTATATAGCCTACACCTAAAGGGGATATTTTTGCAGAAAATATTTAATGAAACTATGGACATATGTAAATAGGGGACTGGGATATTAAAATATTGCATCGAGCATTGCTCTTCACCTAAAAAGTCACAGATATTAGGCCTTTTTGGTATAAATAAATTCCATTATATAAGCGCGCCCTCTTTAATAGAAATGTTTAACAATTTTAGTCCGTATTACCCATACGCTAGTTAATTAGTAAGAATATAAAAAAAAAGTGATTTTAGAAAAGGGACGAAAATGTGTTATGTATGTAATTATCGCGTCATCTGTATATTATAATTGAAACCTGCATGTTACGTATTTTACTTTTTAATAATAAAATAACTTCCTACTCTCATTCTTACTACTCTGAAACAAATATTGGGGGGTAGGGTGGCCTGGCTCATCACAACCCTCACAACAGTTTCGCTGTTAATGAGCTAAGCGCCCTCCAATTTTTTCCCCCATCTCGGTAAGGACTGTAGGAAGTTGTTTTATTTGGAGGAGGAGGACATATATGTTATAAATAAAAAAAGATGAGATTTTCTGCTGATTTTGGAATGTAATGCAGTCGTGGTTGAAATAATAATCTTGAAAATATAAAGTCTTGATCAGTAATTTAATTGAGTTAAAGGAATAAATAAAAATACATAATTTGATAAAAGTAATGCCTGGCTTAAGGCGAGTAGAATAAGGAAAACAAAAGATTATTTGCATAATGTACAAAAGTTTTGAGCCGGCCATCGGGAAAGAACAACAACGAGTTTTATAGGGGAAGCATGACCTCTGGCGGTCGATTTAACAGAGTATTTGGATCCATGAAATATAATTTTAAATAGAATAATATTTTAATATAACATATATATATAGCAGCACACAAAGGAATGATAATAGAGGTTCTCCAGCTAGCGACTTTAAGACAGTCCAGGGGTGCGCAGGGCGAAGATCGAGTCCGTCTACGGATTCTACCAGCTGATCAGCGAGTCCGAGAGGTCCGTTGGAGGGACCCAGCGGGAGACAGAGATACAGCCGTGCGGCAAGGTGCACCCGTACGTGTCCGGACCAGGCAAGATTGTCTCGAGCCCCGAACTCCTGCGACTGCTGGGCCGGCGAGCCTCGGCGGAGTTCCACAAGATCATGTTGACTCGTTTTATCCCTTACGTCTCCATAGCATCGTACAAGACACCGCTCCCATGGCCGCCTGACCCTCGCAATTGACTTCCAGTATCGAGTAGCATCGAGTAAAGGATGGCTTCTTCTTCTGACCCTTTTCTTCCTTCCCATATATATAGATATATACTAGACGGATGGCCCAAGCACGGGTTGCACCCGAGTGCATTTTTTTTTTACCCTACTATATATGCACAAGATAATTAGATCGTTCCTCGAACGACAGCCAGTTCTTATTGAAGTTTTACCTTTAAATAATAAAATGTCATGACGATCACAAGCCGTCTCACATGTGGCGACGGTGCATTTCAAGAATAATTAAACGCACACACAGCCTTCTTGGGTATATAGATATAGGAATGTCCGCTTTATAAACGGACCCAGATTTAGTCCTGATTGAAAATTGTTCCAGTAATAATGAATCTTTTATTATAGTTATCTATTAATATCAAGATCATCATTTGCCTCAGACGGATGAACAGAAATGTATACCATCAATAGAACAATCTATACAAGAGAGAGGGGACCTGACTAAATTAGAGACAACTCTATATTTTATTTCCACTCTAAATATTTACATAGCATTTTTTTCACAGAGAGCTATTATGTACATAGCAAGTTTGCCTTCACAGTGTATAAAACGCTATATAAAATCTCTCTAATATACCAGGGAAGCCACTTGAATATTTTCAGAAAGATTTTCCCTGCAAAGGAAACAAAAAATAGTTATCTCACGATATTTTCAACTGCCGGAGTACACTAGTGAACATATCAATTCAACAGCGCCATATTGGCTCTATGTAAATTTTACAAATCTGCAATTAAAAGAAAAGAACTTCTGTGAGAAGGTATGATCACTTTTTCATATCTATTTTTCATTTGAAAAAATCTTTGTATAAAGGCTCTCTCTCAGTCTATATAGATATTTTTTTCTATTGTGGTTCTGTCCGCTCCCACAACCTACTGGAGAATCTATATATTAAAAAAAAAAGAGAGATCAGGAGAACATCTATTATCTAAATATATCAAAATAATTACTGACCTATATGTACATATTTCCCATATTTCTCCCTTTTCCCCCACGCTCTTTCTGTAGATCTCACGGGATATCTGTACGTTGGATTAAAAGTATTGATTGATAGAATATGAGCAGCACAAAGATTGGCATTACACAATGACTTTTAAAAAGAAAAATCTGCGATATCTTTCTTTCAAAGGTATTTGCTTCTCATGGAATTTTTTAAAATTGTTTCCCCAATAGGATCAGAAAAATACAAGAATACGTGAACTATGTGGTGATGATTCAGTAATGTCATTGCTAACCTTCTTACACACAAAACTATTAATAATTTGAAGAAAAAAAAGTTTAAAAGTAAAATTGTACTGAGATAAGGAAGATAATGCCTTCCGCTTAATTTTTTAAAATTAATAATTAGTAAATATTATTTTGGAATAATTAAATTTGATGATGGTATCTTAACGAAGTTAGATTTTGTATTTTTACTTCTCAAACCCATTCATGTTCATAATGAAAGTTGTGATATTTGAGAAGCATGTACTGACATTTAGACAAAATACGCAAAGCAAACAGATTCTTTGTTAGTTCTGTAAAAACAAGAATGATGGAAGATTTAATATTCGTTTGTCATTCTGTTTCACGGGGGAACGTTTTGTTGTTGTTGCGACAAGACTTTATTTTCCTTCTGATGTTTCTTTGTTATGGATCCATTTAATTGGGTTACAGAAGATTCCCTATGTCCATGTGTATATCCCTCAGACTTGACAGGTACAGTCAAACCTCACCATAACATCTTCCCTTGATGTTGTAATAACCATGTTGTGGGGGGACAAGTGCTATAAACTGCCGCTTTTAAGACAGTCATAACCCGGGATCGAATCCCGCATTGGGTACTTTTTTTCTTAAATAAATGCTTCAATGGCCCTCGATTCTTGCAAAAGTCCAACCCCACATGTGGAGGCATGAGGTACACTTAGAGTAAAAACAGTCGCCAACTCACCATTTCTACTCTCCAGGCCATACGTTCCAGATGTCTTGAAGTTCCCGTAGGTATATCTTTTCTCGTGGCCATCCGTTCCAGAAGTATTGAAGTCCCGTAGGTATATCTTTTCTCGTGGCCATCCGTTCCAGAAGTATTGAAGTCCCGTATGTATTTCTACTCTCCTAGCCATATGTTCTAGATGTCTTGAAGTCCCGTAGGTATATCTTTTCTCGTGCCTATCCGTTCCAGAAGTATTGAAGTCCCGTATGTATTTCTACTCTCCTAGCCATACGTTCCAGATGTCTTGAAGTCCCGTAGGTATATCTTTTCTCGTGGCCACCCGTTCCAGAAGTATTGAAGTCCCGTATGTATTTCTACTCTCCTAGCCATACGTTCCAGAAGTCTTGAAGTCCCGTATGTATTTCTACTCTCCTAGCCATATGTTCTAGATGTCTTGAAGTTCCGTAGGTATATCTTTGCTCGTGGCCATACGTTCCAGAAGTCTTGAAGTCCCGTAGGTATTTCTACTCTCCAGGCCATACGTTCCAGATGTCTTGAAGTCCCGTATGTATTTCTACTCTCCTAGCCATACGTTCCAGAAGTCTTGAAGTCCCGTATGTATTTCTACTCTCCTAGCCATACGTTCTAGATGTCTTGAAGTCCCGTATGTATTTCTACTCTCCTAGCCATACGTTCCAGAAGTCTTGAAGTCCCGTATGTATTTCTACTCTCCTAGCCATACGTTCCAGAAGTCTTGAAGTCCCGTATGTATTTCTACTCTCCTAGCCATACGTTCTAGATGTCTTGAAGTTCCGTAGGTATTTCTACTCTCCTAGCCATACGTTCCAGAAGTCTTGAAGTCCCGTATGTATTTCTACTCTCCTAGCCATACGTTCTAGATGTCTTTAAGTCCCGTAGGTATTTCTACTCTCCTGGCTATACGTTCTAGATGTCTTGAAGTTCCGTAGGTATTTCTACTCTCCTAGCCATACGTTCTAGATGTCTTGAAGTTCCGTAGGTATTTCTACTCTCCTGGCCATACGTTCTAGATGTCTTTAAGTCCCGTAGGTATTTCTACTCTCCTGGCTATACGTTCTAGATGCCTTGAAGTTCCGTAGGTATTTCTACTCTCCTAGCCATACGTTCTAGATGCCTTGAAGTTCCGTAGGTATTTCTACTCTCCTAGCCATACGTTCTAGCCATACGTTCTAGATGCCTTGAAGTCCCGTAGGTATTTCTACTCTCCTAGCCATACGTTCTAGATGTCTTGAAGTCCCGTTGGTATATCTTTGCTCGTGGCCATCCGTTCCAGATATCTTGAAGTCGTGTAGTAGGGATAATAAAATAAAAACAGCTGTTGTAATTTGGATAATATTTTCATTTAATTATTCGAGTGAGGTTTTGGAGGAGGGCTTTTAGACCCTTTGTTATTTTGAAGAATGTTGTTGCATATTTTGTCCAATGTTGACATATATACTTTCGTAATTACGTCCATAATTTAAAACTTATATCCATAATTTGCTAAAATACCATAACTATGATTCCACATTTTAGTGTTGCATATATAAGCACAATACAGTACTAGAGATCTGAAAACTTTCTGGTGGATAAAATTAGCTAAACCGATGGGAAGGTTCACTACTGATGAGCCAAGCCCTCCCTCTATTTTTTTTATCGCAGTAAGGACAGTGGAAAGTTTATTTTATTTGTAAAAGAAACATTCCTGCTTAATAGTTTTATATTTCTTATATATACCTCCATGATCAATTATAATCATGATCAATTATAGATAATTATCTAACTACCCCCATTCTCTGAAATATTCAACCAATCAGAGACCTAATCGATGACGATGTTCTACCTCTCCACCAATTGCATCTCGATAAGAAATATATTATCAATGATAAGAGCCGAGAAGATGCCAGATGTGTTGATAGACTCTGTACCAACTAGGTAAGTATGTCAGTTAGACGCCTATGCACTATGCAAATTTAGTCTAGCATTTTCTTTATTCTTACGGAGCCGAATGATGTTATAGTCAGTTGTGATTGAAGGCTTTCATTGACTGGTATCTGGGCACTAGTTTTTAACCCTTGTTGGAGACATCTTATCTAGATGGAAAATAGAAAAAAAAAGAGGAGAAAATGTCAGGTAGTAAAATTAATAAAAAGGTATTTTCTGATCATGCAACTCAATGGTGCTAATAGCTTGACAAATCTATCGCAGGCCTGGCCAATCCGCGGCCCGTCGTAAAAAATTTTGCGGCTCGCCATTTAACTTAATATTTCTTTTGTAACTTTCATTTCTCGTCTGTATATTAATACAAAGCAATAACGCGCCATCTATACATATAAAATAAAAGGATTTAAAAGCGCGAATGTTTCTTTTATACATAATTCAAACTTCTATATTTTTTCATCGCAGTAAGGACAGTAGAAGTTTGAATTATGTATAAAAGAAACATTCGCGCTTTTAAATCCTTTTATTTTATATCGTCTGTATATTAAAAAACAGAAAATATATTGATATAATTATAATAATTTTTTTATTTAAAATATGTCCCACAATTTTTAAAATACATATTTGAATCCATAAAAAGGAAGAAAAAAAGTTAGGAATAATGGTAATTAATAGAGAAATATTTTTTTATTTTAAATTATTATTTTAAAAAAGCAGCCGAAAAATAATAAATAAAAACATTAAGCATCAAGGAAGTATTAAGTATTTTTTAAAATACATTTTAAAGTTAAAATTTTGATATAGTTAAAGTTTTTAGACCTTGTTTATGATTCCGTGCGGCCCGTGGTGTCATTTAGGTTGGCCAGGCTAGGGCTGATCTATCGGAACAAATATCAACTTGCCGTTAATTTTATAAAAAATTGAGATTATTGGCTAAACATTTTTGTTATGTTTCAGAAGGATGATTCGAATGTTGTTTGCCATTATTCTGCTAGCGGTTGGTGAGTACATTGTCATGAGGCAAGACAAAGTCTTTGTGGTACCAAAGATGATGTCTTCTTTTATCCAATCTTAATGAATTTCAATTTTTTTCTAGAAAAAAATATTTGTAGAAGTACTGCCTGCCCTTCAGAAACGAATTCATAATTTATTAACCCCTTTAACACTTGAAAAAGGTGATGAGTTTGGTCTACACCTTTGCTTATCTGTGCAATCTTGTTTGCAGGAGAGAGCCAGGACTATGAAACTCCATGCTCATTATTTTACTATTCTTTTCTTTCTAGTTCATAAGAAGTTGAATGCGGGAACGTATTCATTTTTAATTTCATTTGGTTCATATGTAATCTATTTTATTATATCAGGGGGTCGGTGGAAGGGGGGTCTAATCCGTTGGTTTTCGACCGCAACGACCAGGGATCAAATCCCACATTGGGCACTTTTCTAATAAAAAAAAAAAAAAAAATGCTCCAATGGCCTCAGAATCTTGCAAAAGTCCAATCCTACCAGCGAGTACAAGTAATCAAACGCGGGGCTCTGCCACATTTATAAGTGCAAAGTCGAACTGCTTTTCACATGTGGTGGACTTACAGTAAAAGCAGTCGCCTACTTCTACCCACCATGATTATCATGGCCTGTACCACATGTACTAGGGATATGCAGCAAAAAAAAAAAAACTCTGTGGAGTAGACTGCCAGATAGCGCAGCTTCACACCATATAAATTCATTGTTGTTGTTGTTTCCTTTGGCAAAAAAAAAAAAAAAAAAAAATTAAACCGACACATTTTTAGGTTCAAATACTAGGGTATGATCAAATGTCTGTAAAGACTTTTGATAATAAGACCTTCCTGTATCAATGAATTTTTTCCATATTTTCTTCCAACTTTGGAAACACTTGGAAATTTTATCTTTATGTATGCCTTACAAAACATCCAGCGATTTCTCTTTAATGGCTTGTATCATGTCAAAACGTGACCTTCAAGTGAAATCTTTAATTTTGGATTAAAAATAGTCATTCGGTGCTAAATCAGGAAAATAGGAAGGGTGTGGAAGCACAGGGATTTTTGTCAAATAAGCCTATAGGTGCGTTATCATGATGAAGCCACCCATCTTTATTCTGCCATCTTTCTGGGCGTTTCTTACGCACAGCCTCTCGTATAGCAGATTCTTGGTTAATAGTTGGCATGTTTTCATGATTACGATTCCTTTGCTCTAGAAAAAAGTGACGAACAGGATCTCATTTTTGACTTTTCCATTCTGACCTTTTTGGGTCTCTGTTCGTCATCTGCCAACCATTGACTTGATTTGGCATTTAGTTTTGGTATAGTGGACCCATAGTTGGTATAGTAGACCCATGTATCGTCCCCTGGTATCACCTTATGTTGCCACATTTGGTCTTGTACGGCCAATTTAAGCAAGTTTTCGCAGACCTCTTTGCTAAATCTTTCTGCTCCAGAGTTAATATCCGAGGGACAAATATGCAAGATTGTCTTTTTAGACCCATCATGAATAATTGAATGGTATATTCCAAATGACACTCCGGTTTCTTCGAACACTTTTCTGATTTTTATTCTCTGATTTTCGAACATCAGAGCTTCAATTTTTAAAAACATTTTCAGAAACACTCGCCGTTTTTGGTTGACCACGGAAGTTCGGCCATCTTTTGAAACACTCAAATTCTGTCCTTCTCTCAAAAATCTTCTCTAAATGCTTTTTGTAACAAATCAAAGCTTTTCAATTGCTGATTAACCGATTCGGAAACATAATTTCAAACAAACACTTTGTTCCATTTTAACGTTCATTTTAATTTACCCGCGCGCGGTTTTACTACAATGTAATTTTAAAAATTGAATTATTTGAAAGGCGCACGTGCAAACATTTACATACATCTGTAATTAAATTATTTTGTATTTTTTTTAGGCGTGTTATTATTTTTTAATATACGTATTTTTTTTAGTAGGCCAGTGCGGAAACCTTCTGGTCATATCTCTATATATATAAAAATGAATGTTTGTATGTTTGTCTGTATGTCCGGTATACAAATTCGCAATAGTTCACTAATTCAAACCAAAATTTCCATACATAGGTAAAAGAATACGGGGAAGACGATAGGCTATTTTAAAAATATATATAAATCAATTATTAAAACTATATATTTTTAGTCAGAAAATGATGATGACGATATTGCTGTATCATGTTTGATTATCAGATACAAAATTATATCGGGAAAAATTCCAAAAAGCAGAGACCACGGGTGAAACCAGTTCATTATTTTGTATGCAGGAACAAAATTCTAACAGAAAAACATTCATTCGAGCAGAAAACAAAAGCCAGATCATCTTTCTATAAAAATATCGCTTCTCAGACACAAAGTTTGGAGCGGGACGTTTCACAAGAGTGACATCCACGGCGCCAATTTATAATTGTAACGAAAAGTATTTGAATAGGGTACATTTAATAGGGAAAAACCCGGGCGTTGCCCGGGTCATTCGGCTAGTCTTGTATATTTGGGATTCCCCATAGCAATTTAGTATGAAACGCGAAAATTTCCAGTGAATTCAAAAGTTCACCAATTCCATACAACAAAAGATTTTTTTATTCAAAGTAATTGCCCTGATTAGCTATACACTCGGACCACCTTTCAGGCAATTTTCGAATTCCTTGTCTAAAAAATTCTATTCCTTTTGAGTCGAACCAGTCAACAAGCCATTTTCGGAGTATGTCTGAGTTCGAAAATTCCTGGTTTTTTAGGGCGTGTCCTAAAGATGTGAAAAGGTGGTAGTCCGACGGCGCTAAGTCTGGTGAGTACGGCGGGTGGGGTAAGAGTTCCCAGCCCAAGTCTTTTATGGCGTTTTTGACCACCGTAGCGTTGTGGGCTGGAGCGTTGTCATGCTGCAGTATCAGCATGACATCAGCATCCAGACGCCGTTCTTGCTGCCTTTCGCTCAACTCGTGGGGGACCCATCTGGAAAGCTTTTGGGTCATTCCGAGGCTGTTTAAACGTATGGAAACAGCACCTTGAGCTGTTTTGCGAGTTTCTCCTGAGTTTGGGTATTGTCCTCATCCAACAAAGATACAGTTCAGCGTCCTCGAACTTTTGGGGCGGTTTTCCACATGGTTCATTATCAAGTTCGAAATCGCCACTTTGGAATTTTTTAAACCACCTGTAACACTGCGATTTTCTCAGAGCGTGGTCGCCGTAAACTTACTCGAGCATTCGGTGGGCTTCAGTGGCACTTTTCTTCCAGTTGAAGGCGAACAACAAAACTTCCCGCAAATGGGCACTTTTTGGCTCGGAAATCGCCATTTTCCACGGGCTCCAGAAATTTTACACGATTTGAATTTTTCTAAAACTGCACGCGTGCTGATGCCACGTGAGTCAAAAAACAAAACGCCTTCAACAGCGCCGCCGTCGGCTCAAATAAAGTTGCACAGCGCCCTCTGGCGGCCATTTTCACGTTTCATACTAATAGACCTGGTATATATCTCTCTCTTGATGTAACTCGGATTCCTGGGGCCACACATACTAAAGTTGCCAACTGTCCTGGTTGGTCTTCACGTCTAATGGTGGAGTTTATCAGATGATTTGTACTTGGGAATGTTCTGCTGGGGTTTCTTTAGGAGTAAGCATACTTATTCCTTGGAGGGTGACTGTTTGAAACTTGTAGGTGGTAAAGAGATGGTTGACAGTTTGGTCATCCTGGGACAGGCTCTCTAGTAGTAATTGTTGTTACACTCAACTCACCAACATATTTACATAATTTCATTTACATATATTCTTTTATATGCATATATGCATTAGCGCGCCATCTCTTATCAAAATATCAAACTATTTTAGACGTGTATGATTCTTTTAAAAATAAAACAACTTCTACTGCCCTTACTGCAATGAAAAATTAAAGGGAGGACCTGGCTTATCAGTGGTGAACCCTCCCAGTGGTTTCGCCAGTTTAATCTATCATACCACTGTTATATTGCATTTTTGGAACTTCCTTTTATAGTGATACTGATGCTAGACTCTTGGAATGGGTATTTTAGATTAACTATGGACATAAGCTTTGAGAACAGCTGAATTAAATATAATTTGAAATATATAATATGCTTCGAGCAATCGCTCTTCCCGCAAAATTCAATTTTTGTCTTTTATTAGAACAATTATATTATGATGCATTAGCGTGCCATCTGTTATATTCTTTTAACTTTAATAAGATGATCACATATATAAAAAAAAAGCTATATAAACAGTATATATGTAGGTATATATATTAGATAATAAAAAAGCATATATTGGATTTAATAAAATATTTATAATAATCTTTTATTAAATCCAATATATGCCTTTTTATTATCTAATGAATTAAATATGGATTGCTCTATTTTCAAAAAGGTATATATATATATATATAGTGTCCTTTTTATTCTCATCTGTTGATTGGTTCTTTACTGCCACATGACCACAACGAGCCAATCAGCATTAAGATTAGTAAAGTGAGGAAATTACCTTAGCTCAGTGGTGTTATATAAATGATAAGAAGTTCTATTCTCATAATTTCCTTTCCTATTTTTTTGTGATCACACAATAAAAGTATGTTTTATAAACATAAGTTATCAAGACTACATGAATAAATTATGCATGATGTTTCAGTTCTTATTTTCAGACAAAAGTAATGATGGTTTCTAACCTATAATACAAATTGTACCTTATTATATTATTTTCACTTTTTGAAAAACGAACTTCATTGTGCGGGGTTGTTTTATGTATATTGTGTAATGTCCTCGTATTTGTTGGTTGACGTTAATCAGCAAGAAGTACTTGGAAGTTTAAAAGAAAGACTTTATTTCTTTTAGGCCAACATCAGATATAGCATATTAATTAACAGACATAAGTTTACATGTGATATATATTACAACAAGTCAAAAGGCAACTGCACAGAGTATCATCAGTGATAAATATGTGCTCACTGATAATTTACTATATAGGCATGCCAGCTGCCGTTACATATTGTGAGCCTTATAAAACATTGATATTATAGGGATATGTGCGACGCTTAGAATTTTCATGTGTGCAGAGTTGTTGTATAATATGGTGTAAGAATAGATAAACTTTATGTTATATATATATTGATACATATTTAGGTTCAAATATACACTAAATTTTCCATCACATGTGCATTCTTCATGTGTCTTCTCATTATCATAAGAATACAGTATAAAACACTTTGTTCTCTATGGACATTAGCTTTTATTTTTCTGGAAGGGTCAAAACTATTTCTATTGATGAAGTATGATGAGTAACCTTTTATTTTTAAGGTTCTGGAAGAAATTGTCTTTTTCAAGCTTTTTAAATGCATTTAGGGAACAATGGGTATGAAGCCGTTTGTTAAGAGTCTTGGTTATTTGTTGTTCAAAAACTCGCTTTTCCAATTTAAAAAAAGATACCATTTGTTAACTATTTAATTACTTTTTAATATGTATTTACCCTTTCAAATCTGTTTATGAGCTTAATTGTCTTAATTATAATGTATAAATTTAATTATCTCAATATTGATTGTGATTAGCTTTTGCTTTTTTACCTTCATTTGCGGTGAATTCGTGGTAAATCCATACATAATAAATTTCTTTTCCTCCAATTTACCCAGACTAATCTATTAGCTTAATTGTCTATATATAAATTTTCCTGCATGTATCCTACATTTCTGCTTGGAGAATCTGTATAACACTAAAAAGTCTTAATAAAGCTTTTTTTGTTGTATTATTTTATTAATCTTTTGTATTTTTTTTTTTCAATAATAAAGCTACAAAAGCCTTTACAGATATTTGAT
>CP092878.1:7514199-7544098 GCA_030710605.1 Cordylochernes scorpioides | reverse complement strand
CATGCCCTAGTATTTGAACCTAAAAATGTGTCAATATAATTTTTTTGCTTATCCCTAGTACATGTGGTACAGGCCATGATAATCATGGTGGGTAGAAGTTGGCTTTGTTATATTGATACATATCAACTATGCACTAAATTTTCCATGCCATGTGCAACTCTAGATGCAACTCAGCAGTCCACCACACAGCTGATGGATGAGGTGCTGTACAACCACCTCCCCAGTGTGTCCACTGGCACAGCCCAGCTCTCCAACTTCACTGCCACCCTCACTGTCAAAATCAAGTTTATCACAGCACAGGGACATGCGGACTATCACGATGGTCACCTCCAGAACCTCACTACAGTCCACCGTCTGGGCCTCTGTACTGCAGCGGACTCAAAGGACTTCACATGTGACGTAGCATTGTCCAGGATCAAGGCAACGTATCTGTCAGATCTTAGAGTGCCCTATACTCCCACAACCACAATCAAAGCTAAGTATGTACTTCTTCTAGCTCTCTAGATCTAATCCAAATAAGTTATTAGTGTGCAATGTTTCGGCAACAGCATTGTCACACACTAATAAATTATTTGGATTAGGTCTTATTTTCTTGTATTATTAATCTATATAGATAAATTCTTATATAGATCCAAGATGTACCTCCTTTTATTGATACAAAACTATTTTAGAAATGAACATGGAGGGGTCGGTGGAAGGCTGGTTAAACCGCTTGGTTTTCGCCCACTACGACCCGGGTTCGATTCCCGCATTGGACACTTTTTTCTGTTTAAAAAAAAAAAATAATAAATAAATGCTCCAATGGCCCCCGACTCTTGCAAAAGTCCAACCCTACCAGCGAGTGCAAGTAACCAAACGGGGTACTATTTATCTATAATCCAAATTGTGATTTATCCCATTCTAGCTCTCTACTTTTACATAAGTATGTACTATGGTGTGATCATGTAATCTGACCGTAAAAATCAGCCCTGCCATTTCAATAGCTTAAACACCTTTTTGGCAAACTCACCAGATTTGATGCCTCCTTTCATAGGATGTTATGAAATCAAAGCTGAGGACCATGGCTTGAAACCATGGTATACAGGTTGGTTTCATTGTCTGAATTTACCAAAAATGGTGTTGGGGCTCATTCTTTATCATCACTTTTTTTTTAGGGGGTCGGTGGAAGGCTGGTTAAACACTTTGGTTTTCGACCACTAAGACCCGGGTTCGATTCCCGCATTGGACACTTTTTTTCTGTTTTAAAAAAAAAAATGCTCCAATGGCCCCCGATTCTTGCAAAAGTCCAGCCCCACCAGCGAGTGCAAGTAACCAAACGGGGCTCTGGCACATTTACAAGTGCAAAGTCGAACTGCTTTTCACATGTGTAGACATGTGGTGCGCTTACAGTAAAAGTAGTCGCTAACTACCCACCATGATTATCATGGCCTGTACCACGTGTACTAGGGATAAGCAAAAAAAAAAAACCCTTTACCTTTTGAACTTGTGATGATGAACAAAATGCATTATTTTAATGTATATTAGAGGAAAAGGTGACACTTTTGGTACATACAAACAATTATAAAATTAGTTTGTAAGTAAATACTGTTTTACAAGAACTAGAGAAATGTGAAGCAGTGTTTCCATCCTAAAATATGTACTTTGATTTGTTTTCATTACTTATTCATTGTAGGGGTAGGTGGAGTTAGTTGTGTATAAACCATTGATTTTCGACAGCCATGACCTGTGATTGAACCTTGTATTGGGCACTTTTCTGAAGAAAAAAATTGTTTTAATGGCCCCCAATTCTTGCGAAAGTCCAACCCCACCAGTGAGTGCAAGTAACCAAACAGGGCTCTGGCACACTTGTAAATGCAAAAGTCAAACTGATTTCTACATGTGTATGGTACACTTACAATAAAAGCAGTCGCTAACAACTCACCATGATATCATGGCCAGTGCCACATGTATTTGGAATAAGTAAACAAATAAAAAAAAAACTTATTCATTGTAAAACTTTTTAACATGTTCATTTCTTTTTTGCTTATCCCTAGTACATGTGGTACAGGCCATGATAATAATGGTGGGTAATTAGCGACTGCTTTTTACGGTAAGCGTACCACATGTGAAAAGCAGTTCGACTTTGCACTTACAAATGTGCCAGAGCCCCGTTTGGTTACTTGCACTCGCTGGTAGGGTTGGACTTTTGCAAGAGTCGGGGGCCATTGGAGCATTTATTTATTATTTTTTTTTTTTAAACAGAAAAAAGTGTCCAATGCGGGAATCGAACCCGGGTCGTAGTGGGCGAAAACCAAGCGGTTTAACCAGCCTTCCACCGACCCCTCCATGTTCATTTCTAAAATAGTTTTGTATCAATAAAAGGAGGTACATCTTGGATCTATATAAGAATTCTGTTTTAATACTTGGTGGCACCAATGATATATTCCAAAGTAAGATGTCCAGGAGTGAAAGAGGAGAATCCAAATTTCTATAGGGTCAGCTATATCCTCCCCAATAACTGGCTAACAGCTGAAGAAGAATGTACCATTTCCACTTTTCTCGGATAATTATGTATTTCTGAAAAAAATGTATTAAATAGGCTTCATATATAAAAATATGGACAATATTTTTCATTGTTATATCTTATTACAGGATCTATAATGGCATCAATGTGTTGTCCAGGACGGACATAGTGAACACGGCAGTGAGACTCCACATCTCCCAGAACTCCGATGGACTAACGCTGACCAAATTTGAAGTCCGGCGTCCAGGAACCATCCACTGCCGCCATGCTGGACTGGGACCTCTCAACAGTGCGCTGGAGGATCTCAACCGTCATCTGGAGGAACATCTCAAACCTCAGCTGACCGCCATTTTGGATGGACAGGTCCATCAAGCCTTCGCTGAGGCAGTTAAGAAGATCAAGTTTTGAGTAATTCACTTTGTCTCTTCATTTATAACTCTAGCTTAGCAGGCAGGGATGTAGCCAGATCTCCTTGTTTACATTTAATGACACTCACCTTTGATATCATCAAATGTAAACAAGCCAATCTGGGACTCTCTGTAAGTACTTGGTCACAAAGGCAGTTACACAGTTACCAAGAGAGTGGCACAAAATTGAGATTAAAAAAAAAAAAGTTGAATCTTGCTATAACATTACTTATGACCAAGATTTTATGCTGCTATAACCATGTTACTGTAAAAAAAGGTGTCTGTTTTATTTAGTGTGTGTGTGTGTGTGTGTGAGGTTTTACAGTATAATTAAATCAAAACATCTTGTAGTTATTTATTCTGATAGATGGTGCAGGCCATTATTTGCACAATACCAGAAAAAATTTTCCTTGTACCTTAGAAACACAAGGTAATAAGACCAAATCCAAATGAATATATAGTGTGTTTTAATCCATCACATAACAGTGTGGCATTAATGTCTTTAAGTGACATTTTAGTAACTGCACTATTACCATCTTTTCAGACCTGATACAGATCTTATTCTGGGGAAATACAAGGTAACAAGACCACATCTAACTAGATATATAGTGTGTGATGTTTTGGTAACAACACTTTCTAAAATATTACATTTCATTTTAAAAATAAGGCCTATTTTGGATTTTAATACGATTATTTATTAATCCGATATTTTGATGGACCAATCTTCCATCTTTTACGAGGTATTTTGCCGTGAAGCACGCAGCAGGTCACGTGCCCCAGGTGAGCCACTAGACTTCTTCCAAGCTTATTGAGTGATAAACCATCTAATATATACATTTTAGACAGAGTGAATATAATCAAAAGAAAAACCAATGCGCTATATGTAAATAACTATTGAAAATAACACATTTCATTATTCGGTCTTATTACCTTGTGTTTCTAATCTACAATCATAATTGTACCTAGTCATTCCTGAACCTTGTTATGTGTAAAACCTGTACTAAATAGGTCTGTAGAAAAACAACAAAATTCAACACATTTTAAATGCATTTTTATTTAAATTAGTATATTAAGAATGAGAAAATAGAGCCTTTTTTTGTTGTTTATTTTGAATTAATTTGTTTACCTAGAGTTTTTTTTTTGCTTTTAGCCAACAACAAAGCATTAGGTAAAAGCACATTATAGGTAGCACCTCTAAGATGGCCGGGCAGGGAGTGAAGTTGTGGTGTTGGGTGTGGTGAGAAAGTCTTCATTATTTTTTTAAAGATATACCAAAAAAAAAAAAAAATTGGTCATTTTTCTATATATATCTCCCATTTTCCTTTTTTTTTTCTTCTTTTTAATTCGCTTTTTTTTTTTTCAATTGAAAAAGTACAAATTAAAAAATGTTCTAATAAAAAAAAAAGAGAGAGAGAGAGAGGGAATTTGAAAAAAAAAACAATAATAACAGTAGGGGGCAGTGCTAGTCAGCTCTGGACAATTGGGCGAAACCAATCAAGTTCTTGTCATCCGGAACTTCATTGGGTCCCAGGCTGGAGTTCTGCAACAGAGAAATTTTTGTTAACTTCTTATATAAATACATCTAACTTCAGAACACATTAGATGCACTAAACAGGACCTTTGGGAGAGGCGACTGCTTATTATCAAACAGCTTGAGCAGCATCATGGACTCATGGAATTTTTGTAAATCTTTGCACAAGGGGAAAAAACAACAATAGTCGAACCTCTTTTATGACATTAATTATGGCTGTTGTCATAGAACACTTTCATTGTTACAAAAGAATGATTAAAACAAAGTGAGGCTTGAAACTTGGTACTTCAGAATTATGATGGTCTAACAAGGTTCTCTGTACCCACTGGAACTAACAAATTTTCAAAAAGTGCACATTAGCTGATATGAGAAATAAATGACCATAATTTAAATATTAAAACAACCGAGTTGACTGATGTACTGCTAATGTACTTCCCAATTGTTTTCCAATGAAAAGATGGTTGAGAAGACAGATTACTTTGTTTACATTTGATGATTATCATTGGAATTCTTAACTAAATCCAAGTCATCAAAGTGATCTCTGGATTAGTGTCCCACCTCCCCAAAAAAAGAAATGTAAACCAGTGGTAGATAATGAATGAAAACTCTGGAATTACAGAAAATCCTAACTTAAGCATTATCCAGACTGTTGATTTTGACTGGAAATATTAAGAAATATATTTTGAATTATCAAACCTGACTGTCAAAGGAATGCCTTTTTTTTTCTAAATTAAAGAGCTTCAATTTAATTTAAATGAATTTGTCTTGAGGGAGGGGGGATCCAAATTTTTTCTTCTGAGATTCCTAATTAGAAAACAAAATCCGAGCGAGATTTGATTGGAGATTATTTCTGAATGACGACAACAACCAAATTCCTGCTCAATATGGCTAATCATTGCTAGACGTTTTCAAGTGTAAAAAAAAAAAAAAATCTAATTTGAGACACAAGGTGTAAATAAAAGAGATTATGTAAATAAGTTTGGGAAAAGAGAACTATGCAAATTGAGAAGTGTCGACTCACCAGGGCAAATGTAATGGACTTGGAGGAAGTGTCATCTATCAACTTGCTGAGGTTGGCAGCCACTGAAACATACAACCACCCAACATGGCAGCAGCCTCACAACACTACAGTGGGTGATTGAAGTCACAAAAAGCTTGTTGATGAAAGTCTATTAAAAAATATACAAGAATAGGATAAAAAAAATGCAGGTGATGCAGAACAAAGCCTTTTTTTTTTTTTACTTTGAAATGAGCATTTAAACAAAAGTACCATTTATAAATGAGGATTGGACATGGGAAATTTGAGAATAGGTTACTCAAGTTGTGGAGTTAGAGAGCGACAGTTCAATAAAAAAAATATATATAAACAAAGATGGCTCACCTACTACAACGTCGCGGCCGTCCACCAATCCAGCTCCCACCATCTCCCCAGCAATACCATCAGCACTATCTGCAAACATCACATTGTTACCCGTGTCAACCTGGAGGTAAGACACTATCACCTTTGTTGGGAGTGTAGTCAAACCGGATGTCATTCAGCTCCCGGTTCTGGTTCCTGAGACACACACACAATTCTGTTGTTTCTTGTGCACAGATTACACAAATTCCATGAGTCCATACTCCTGTTTGATGACAAGCAGCTCCCAAATGTCCTGTTTAGTGCATCTAATGCAAGCCTAAATGTGTAATGGAGCTGCAGGTGTCACATTCCACTTATAGCTAGTGTCCAACTTTTGGTGACTCTATGGACAAATATTCTTCAATTTTATCTGTTGGTGACCATCACTCACATCTAGTGACCTTTTGGTAGTTTTTTTGACCTCTTCATTGCAGGTCTTCCTTTCTTCAATTCTTTCCACATCATCAATATTTTTTTCTTTTTAAATCCATTTTCTCTCATTAGGTGTCCAAAGTAGGTAAGTCTTTGCATATTTGGGATTCTAAGGATATAATAGGATTGATTTTATTTAAGATTGAAATATTTGTACTTTTATCCAACCATGGCACTCCGAGTAGCCTTTTCTATGTCTTCATTTCAGAAGCATCAATTTAATTTTGTTATTTTCTGAGAGTCTGGCTTTCTCAGATCCATAAGTGATCACAGGAATTACCAAGCCTATAGCACTGCCTAAACTGGCCATTGTGTTCAATATCACATGAACCTACCCTCACACAGAGAGGGTCCTTCATCCCAAAAAACCTACAATATCTATACACTATGCAGTAGAACCTCTTTGTAAAGGACAACACCTAATTGCACAGCCAAAGTGTCCTTCAGAGAGAATTGTCTTCTTACATGAGAGTTGCTAAATAGTAACAATGGTATTTTTGGAGATGAAAACTCTCCTTTATAGAGAGGTGTCCTTTCATGAAACATGTTCTACTGTATTAGCTGAAGATTCTGCTTTTCACATGTGTAGATATGTGGTGCACTTATAGTAAAAACAGTCGCTAACTACCCACCATGATCATGGCCTGTACCACATGTACTTGGGATAAATAAAAAAAAAAAAAAAAAGCTGAAGACTTCCCACTGTCCTCAAATCTTATATGAGGGTGAGTAGAAAAGTAAGGTCTTCTACGAGATAATTTCCGAACGCGCGTTGCTAGGTGAAATCCGACAACACCGCTGCATTCCTTGGTTCCCCCTCTACCGTCTAGAACCTTCCCGGTGATCTTGGGACGCTCAGTCGCTGTCTGGCAGCCGTTCGCGATGGAGCTTCCCCTTAGCTCTCCCGCCAAGTGCGAGTTGCGCTCAGTTATACGCTTTTTAAATACGAAAAATAATTCTCCGGTCGAAATTCACCGTCAGTTAGTGGAAGTGTATGGTGAGAAGTGCATGGACATCAAAAATGTGCGGAAATGGTGCCGGGAGTTTAACGAGGGGCGGATAAACGTCCACGATGAACAGCTGTCTGGGCGGCTGAGTTTGCCGGAATCAACCGTGGCTCGAATCGACGAAATGGTGCGCGCAAACCGGCGGATAACCCTTGAAGAGATCTAAGATGGCCTGAATGAAGATTGCAGCCACTTCTCCGTGCACAAGATTGTGTCTGAGACCCTCGGCTACAGAAAGGTGTCCGCCAGGTGGGTCGACAAGTGGCTCAAAGAGGCGGTGGGAGAGCGGTACAACACCGGAATTACAAAGTTGGTTGACAGGATGAAAAAAGTGATTGAGCATCAAGGCGACTATGTAGAAAAATAGTAAAGTGTCCAACCTTTCCAATGATGTATAAAAAGTTGTGATTAAATGTGTTTTTCTATGAAAAAAAAAAAATAGGTGACCTTACTTTTCTACTCACCCTCGTATGTCCATAGTTTCATTAAATACCTTCAGTGCCATATATAACAATATTAGAGTGGAATATAGGTTATACAGTACATCTACTTCTCTCTAGTAGACAACACAACAGAACCAAAGTGTCCTTTAGAGAGAGGTGTTCTCTTACCAGAGTGTTGCTAATTAGTAAAAATGGTCATTTTGGCAATGAAAATGGTCCTTTGTAGAGAGGTGTCCTCTAGCGAGTGTTCTCTCAGGAAGGTTCTACTGGAATGGCAAACTGCTTGGAAGGTTCACCACTGATGAGCCAGCCCTCCTCAATATTTTATCATTGGGCACAGTAAGGAATTGTTTATTTCCAACCTTTGTGCATAAATAGTTTATAATTTGAATAGAAATAAAGAGTAATGAAGATTGGTACAAATTTTAAGCTACGGATTTTTATAATCTTCAAAACTATTTCTTCAGAATTGATACTGCAATAATAATAATTGAAATGTTAAACCTTCCGGGCAATTTTTCAGCTCAATCTCCAGATTGACCAACTATTGTATTAGATTTTATAGAGAGTTCAGCCATTTATTAAGGAATTATGGGTGTAATATATGTCTGAATTACTCACCGTATCCTGAGGACCAGGTTAATCTGTTGGTTAGGTTGATCACAGCTCTGTTAATCACACACAGCAAGTTACACACTGGGAGAGAGAAAGAAAAACTTTACAGTACCTCCTAGGAATTTGGACCACCAAAGAGTGCTTAAAAAGAATTCATTAGAACCAGGTGGTGTGTGTTTAAGGTGTTGAGGGAGAAACTAAAGACAATAGGACAATAATTATTACAGAGAGAATCCTATTTATCCCATTGTTATCGAGGAAAGAACAATTGGCCAATAGAGAAAGAAAGAGGTCCTATTCCCATTGGTGGATGATAGATTTAGCAGTTAAAACTGTCAATGAAGCTGAAGAAGAGAGGGGTTTGGACACTTGTGTGTGTGCCTCCTGCATCTCTCAACAGCTGGTAAGATTAATTTTTATGATGTTTTATATTTAGGTATTTTTTAAAGAAACCTTTTAGTGAGAAAGAGAGTAATCTTGTATTGAAACCAGGTCCAACGGCAGTTTGGTTAATTTTAACAATACCAGGAAGACCGGAGATTCAAAGAAACTTCCTGATTTACATAAAAGAGGGGCAACAAAAGAAATTGGATTGCTCATGAAATGTTTATAACCCAACTGCCATGATAAAAATACATGCTAAAATAAGACAACTTTCATAAAATGCCAATAGCGTGCACTACATAAACTTCATTTGAAGATACATTAGATATGCAAATAGTGTGTCACTCTACCCAACAGGAATGGCATGAAGGATTATCAATGGGACACAAGCAAGTAAACTGTGGGTGTGATATTGTTACACATTCATTCTGGAAGCCTAGACAGACAGAAGTACTCACAGCTGGGGGGGCAGCACCTTCACTTCTGGACGCCTCTGCAGCCTCATCATGGGCCTTGAGACCGGACTCCACATCTCGCTGCAAAGTCCGGCACATGTTCCATCCCACCCACACTGTATCCATGTCTAACTCACCTTGAAGTTCTCATCCTCATCGTCTGATGACCACACCCAGTCCCCAGACTCTGTGCGACGGAGACGGCCGCTGGTGCCAGAAGGCCTCTTGACATTCTTCAACTGGTCCAACACACCTGTGTTAGAATGATTATATGGTAGAGTGGTGAAAAAAAGGTCCTGTCGCTGGATTATGAGGCAGGCAGGAAGCCATCAGAAAGGAATCCAATGCAGTAGATATGTAAATATACATGTCTATCTCCAATTGTATAATATTTGCACAAGGGGATAAGAAACAACAACAACATAGTGTAACTGAATTGTCCTTGTGAGAGAATGTACTTGAGAAAATAAACATTGATAGTGAAAACATGCCAAATCTTCACACAAATAATATTAAATTTAATGCACAGCTGTTTATACAATGGGCTAGGAGAATGCTGTGTCATGGACAGATAAAAGGTCAAATGTTTCAATCTTTGAAATTATCCCCGTTATATCCCCAGAATCCCAAATAGGCAAACAGACACATTTCAGACACATAATGATATCAAATGGATTAGAAAAGACATTGATGTTGGGAAAAATTGAAGGAGGAGAAGAAAGAGAGGAAGACCTGCATTGAGCAGCTTGCTAGAAGGGGGTCAAGATAACTACCAGAAGGTCACTAGATCAGCTGTGAGTGGTGGTCACTAACATCAAATTGGACAATATTTGTCCATATGGTCACCAAAAGTCAAACTCAACTTGGAGAGAAGGCACTAACAACAATTTTGTTCAATTTATATTTTTCATAAATTATATATTTAAGGTAGAGTCTCTTTCCAGTTTATAATTGTGCCTCTACCAAAAAAAGGTTCTAGACAATTTGTTCATTATAAGGTAAGACCATTAAATAAAGTAAAAAAAAACTTAGAAAATTGGTCCTGTGGACGCTACAACAATATATCCACACTACCCCAATTAAAAGGGGTGGGGGAGAAGTGCCAACACATTTGGAGTATTTGACCAAATTCTGGTCCA
Organism: Cordylochernes scorpioides; assembly: GCA_030710605.1. Taxonomy (NCBI): domain Eukaryota; kingdom Metazoa; phylum Arthropoda; class Arachnida; order Pseudoscorpiones; family Chernetidae; genus Cordylochernes; species Cordylochernes scorpioides. Next base: position 7,533,783 of record CP092878.1, on the reverse strand, counting down.
AGGTGACTAACGTGGCAACAGGACCCATATTCCAATGAAAAAGCTTCACACACCCAAGACAGAGGATATTGCAACTGCTGTGATAGAGATGCATGGAAACATCTGAGGCTCTTCATTGGACACAACAACCCCAATTAAAAGAAGACAAAGCAGGAGGGTTTACCTTCTGGGCTCTGACTTCAATGGTGGGGCCAGTGATGACTAAGGTCTGGACTAAGTACTTCTTATCCTGACAACACACCAAGGGTCAACCAACGCTGCAACATGATTGGCTGCTTTCTTTCTTACCTTGGCTTTCTTGAAAAACTGATGTTTCAACAGCTCTGAAGCTGTTGGCCTGGAAAATACATCCATTCAAGGTTTTTCCACAATCACAAGATACATCTTTATTTAAGAAAAAAGCATATCCTGATTGTACACAATCCTTTATCCTAGTACAATTTCACTTTTGTTCTATTTTCATATTTTTTTATAGTTAAAAAAAAAAATATATATATATAAGGCATATATATCCTGATTATGTAATATTAACTGTAACATTATTATTGGTGAATCCATCTGGATGTGCCTCCTCAATCAAACTCCTCCAAGATGGTCCACAACTGGTGGTAGAAGACATCTTAGTCTCTCTTCAGTTGGCCCACCACAAATGAGCTAAGAGGGTGTCAATACAAACAACATAGAGTTGATATTTTTCCAACAGATGATACAAGACATCAATAAATCTTTAAACAGCGACACATTTTCTTTCCCTCATAATAAAATTGATGCAAATATATACATAAATTTTATTGGAAACTTTAGTTTCTTCTATTATTTGTTGAACACGACAGAGCCCAGTTCAGAGAGAATGCATCAAAAAAGTTGACAAGTGCAAAAAGTCAACACTAAACTCTGGAATTAGGCTAGAGAAACTATGCTCTTATTCAGATAGTCATCAAAGAAATTCTTCCAATGACAACACCATGTCTCACATAACAAATGTGTTGTGATTTAGATGCACGAGAATGTAATATCAAAAAGGGAAGTGCAAACAGGATCAAGAGTCACTTTTCAAAAGGGAGATTTGGTTAGCAAAATCTATAGAGTGGTAAAAAGGAGAAAGTATTGTGAGAGGTTAGAAGTGTGAAAAAAAGAGGAGTGGGGGATATTTATACCTTTTAGTGGGGTCCTTCTGGAGGCAGTCGGCAATCATCTTGCGGATGGACTTGCCGTAGTTCTTATATTGGTCCTTTTCCTGGACCTCAGAGTCCAGGGTGGGGGGGTCGTTCTGGAGGGTGAGCATCAGCACCTTCATGGGAGGGTACTTGTGGTAGGGGGCTGTGCCTGTCACCAGCTCAATGGCCGTGATGCCCAGGCTCCAGATGTCAGCCTTGAAGTCATAGCCCGTCACCTGCAGTCCACTGGCTCAGGCCTAGCAATTGTGATGACTCTCAGGAAACAAAAGAAACAATCAATGCTTTTCTAAATAGTTGACAAATAAAAAGAGATCTCCCCTCTACTATCATATATAAATATAGAAACAAAATGTCCCAGGAGACCTCACTTTTTATAAATCAATATCTTTAGGGAAAAATTACCTTTTTTTAATTAGTTAACCCATTCGGATAAAATTATGACAGGATAAGGTGTGGAAGTTAGGTTCATTCGGATATTCCTTGAGTAGGAAAATAGTGCTAAGAATAAACCTGTGTTACAACAATATTTTACGTATTCACTCAGACAGAAACCAGACAAAGCTGGGTGATTTGTATAGAGGGCATTCTCTATTGAGCAATAATAATGCAGTCAAATCTTCCAGCAGTTTGGCCTTAAGGACATTGTTAACCACCCAAATATAAGGCAAAAACAATGTCAATAAGGAAGAGCTAGCTGAGTCACCTGTTCCATAACTTCCGGAGCCATCCAGCAAGGTGTGCCCACAAACGTGTGCCGAGACTTCTGCCGTGACAGGTCTCCACCGGCAGCAAGCCAGGAGCTCACACCAAAGTCTGCGCAGCATCGTACATGTATGATTAACTCGGGTTGTGGAGGTTCTAACAACACAAGGGTCCCTCTCTAGGGATATGGAGGTCTGTACTCATGTTAAGAATCTGCAGTAAAGGGGTCTGTTTTCATATTAGGAACGGCCTGAATTACAGGCAAAGTTAGGACTTTCACCAAAGTGTGCCATTAATGAAAGCTGCCTCCCTACACCCCATTCAATGAGATAAAAAAAAAAAAAAAAACTTTTTGACAATCCCTATTTTTACTCCAATGGCCCCCGATTCTTGCAAAAGTCCAACCCCACCAGCTAGTGCAAGTAACAAAACGGGGCTCTGGCACATTTGTAAGTGCAAAGTTGAACTGCTTTTCACATGTGTAGACATGTGGTGCTCTTACAGTAAAAGCAGTCGCTAACTACCCACCATGATTATCATGGCCTGTACCACGTGTACTAGGGATAATTAAAAAAAAAAAACAGATTAAGGTGTTGTATATATTGGCTACAAAAGGATTCTCATCAATTTCTGAAATGTGAAGAAGTGAAGGAAGCTAACAACAACTAAGGTAAACAACAGTTTCTTTTTTGTTCCAAGTTAGAAGTGGCATCAAACAGAACTTGTCTACATATGAGCAGTTAATTGACTTTCAAACCTGACAGACAGGTGATGTAAATCTCAAGCTTTACAAGCTTGATACCTTAGTGTGATTGAGTGGAGATAAGAAAGAAGAAGAGGTGATGTAAAATTTAACTTGCTGCTCAGTGTGGAAGGTGCACAGCTCCAAAAAAAAAAAAACCTTAAATATCAGTTGTTATTTGTGTCCATCAAGTTAGACTATATGTCAGTAGGATGGTAAAACAGAGGCAGGCAGGGGTCTGGTAGTGAAGTGACAATGTCCTACAATTCCACAGAGAGCAACAGGTGACTTACCAGCAATCTGTACAGTGCCATCCTCCCCCAAGAGAATGTTCCCGGCTTTGATGTCTCTGCACCACACTGAACACCTTCAGCATATTAACTCCCACATACCTTCCTTACCACATATAGTACCTCCATGAGAGCAGGCACCTCGACATTTGCCATTTACACTCATGGACAAAACTTAGGGAAGTTATACCTTTTTAGCATGTATATCGGAATTCTGACAATAACTCTGAAAGATATTACAGTGATCTTTATTGAAGACACACGAGATAATCAAGTGTGAACAATTTTGCCTCTGTATCCTTCATGAAAATAGACAACCAGTGACATCAGACTTTCCACTTCCTTAAATTTTGTCAATGAGTGTGTTTATCAATTAGCTGCTTTCCAGTAAGAGGACACCTCTCTCCATAAAGGACATATTGGCTTTGCAACTAGGTGTCATCGTTTAGAGGGAGGTACTCTACTGTAGCACCGTCTGTATGCTGAGGGTGATATTATTAAAGGCTATTTCTTTTTATAATGTAGAAATGTGTCCTATTTGATTTTTTTTTTAATGGTATTGAATAATTCCATTCTCAAAGCTGCTATCCATGTCAACCTAGGTGACCCCAAATAATCGAAAAACATTGAATAACACCTGAGGTATATAACACCCATTCTGGTAAAGAAATCAAATTATATTCCACAAACCTTTTATACATATATATATATATTAAAAATGGCATATCCTGACCAGGAGCACATGTGCTTTACAGAAGGCAGAGCGCCACCTGGTGGAACAGAAATCAACTAAACATTGATTTAGCCTGTTCCCTGATATTTGGCCAACCCAATTTCTTGATAAATCAAGAAAAGCCATCCACGAACGCGTTTCGCGCTTTTTGGCGCTCGTCAGCGTGGATTAGGCTGTACCATTGCGACCAAAAAATATTTTTTTATCCCAATGACTTCCTGAAAAACCAAGAAATGGGTATTTAAGGCCAAACTTGCGTAAATACGCTTAGCACATTAAAAAACGAAAGAAAAAAATATATATATATACAGGGTGTACCAGGTAAATTGGGACTAACTTTGACAGTCCATAAAACAAAAACTACTTGAGATTAAAAACTTGTTTTTTTTTTCATTACGTAGCCATATTCATGTAATATGCAACAGTACATGTGTGCGCAGTGTAGTGATGAAGAGCAACCGAGAATTTGAAAATCGAGCTGCCATCATCGTTGCTCTGCGCGCCGGAAGGAGCCCCAAAGAGATAGTGGATTTTCTTAAGTTGCCCAAAACCACTATTTATCGTGTCAAGAAGCAGTTTGATGAGGCCGACAGTAACAAAGAGGGGATAGCTACAAGGAAAAAGCACTTGCGTCGATCGGACAGGGTAAGAGGCGAAGAATTTGTCAAAAATGTCAAGGAGAAGATTGATGGAAACCCTGAGAAGAGCATGAGGGCCATAGCCAAGGAAATGGACGTTGGCTCTATGACAATTGTCAGAACTATCCATGAGGACCTTGGTCTCAAGTCTTATGCCCTTCGGAAAGGTCAGTTGCTGACTGAGAATATGAAGAATAACAGAAAAGGAAAGGCTGCTGCCCTCCTCAACAACCTGAAACACGACTCTTTTGGCATGCTAAGGTTCTTCTCTGACGAAAAGAACTTTGACGTGGACCAAAAGGTAAATCCCAGGAATGATCGCTGGATCTGTAAAGACCCCTCAGAGATACCTGTCGTGATGCACACGAAATTTCCTGCCTCCGTAATGGTCCTTGGCGTTATCAGCAGTGAAGGTGATGTCATGCCTCCCCATTTCTTTGAGAAGGGCCTTAGGATGAACGCTGACACCTACATCAATGTTCTGGAGACCGTTGTGAAGCCTTGGATGGACATGGTGGCCGCAGGAAGGAAGTATGTCTTCCAACAGGACTCAGCTCCAGCCCATAAGGCAAAAAAGACACAATCGTGGCTGACACTTAACGTCCCTAGTCACTGGGGTCCTGATATTTGGCCCCCTAATTCTCCAGATTGCAATCCCCTCGACTACTATGTATGGGGCGTTGTTGAGAGAGATGTTAACAAAGCTCCTCATACCACCATCCAGTCTGTCAAGAAAGCAGTTCACACGGTGATGACCCAAATGGACAAGGTCATCGTCGCCAAGGCCTGTGCTTCATTCCGCACTCGCCTCGAGACTGTTGTAGCTAATAATGGAAACTACATTGAATAAATAAAAACTATATCCTTTTATCTACTACTGTGTCAAATTTCATTCGGATATTTTAATTTTTACTTGCAAAATATTTCAGTTAAAATACCATTGTTGAAATTCCCAATTTACCTGGTACACCCTGTATATATACAGTAGAACCTCCCTGTAAAGGACACCTAGTTGTAGAACCAAGGTGTCCTTTAGGGAGAAGTGTCTTCTTACTGGAGAGTTGCTAAATAGTAAAAAATGGTAGTTTTGCAAATGAAAACTGTCCTTTGTAGAGAGGTGCCCTCTATAACGTGGGTGTCCTCTCATGGAGGTTCTACTGTATACACAATATTCACCAGACTAGAACAAAAAAAATGTCAATGTTAGCTATAATTTATGAAAAAAATAATTTAGCAGTACTTTTTTTTACCAAATAAACCCACATTTCTATATTTTTGCAACAAGGAATAACTACCCAGTTAAACCGTTTGGTTTAAAACCCGGGTTCGATCCCCGCATTGGACACTTTTTCTGTTTAAAAAAAAAAAAAAAGCTCCAATGGCCCCCCGATTCTTGCAAAAGTCCAACCCCACCAGTGAGTGCAAGTAACCAAACGGGGCTCTGGCACATTTGTAAGTGCAAAGTCGAACTGCTTTCACATGTGTAGACATGTGGTGCGCTTACAGTAAAAAAAAGCAGTCGCTAACTACCCACCATGATTATCATGGCCTGTACCACGTGTACTAGGGATAAGCAAAAAAAAAAAAAAAAAGAACCAAGTTCCCACCCACAGGATACAAGTTGAAACAAGGAGGGGGAGACCATAGTTTTGAGAAGCCATGTTAACAAGGAAGGTCTCAATCACAACAAAACACTTTTGTAACAACAGGGAAGAACAAGAGCCAAGATACAAAGGTGATCAACAAGGAGTAAATGGAAGGGTTGGGGAGGCAGAGACCTGTGGATCTGCCCGTTGTTGTGGAAGTACTCCAGCCCCTTGAGCACCTCCTTCAGCACCGTGGCGATGGTGGCTTCGTCAAACACCCCGTGTCTGCAGTCCTCATTCTTCATCTTGTGTTTGATGATGTCCAGGAGGGAGCCTGCCTCACACACATCATCTCTATCATAAGACAATGATAAGGCACAATTTGGATTATAGATTATAAACACAAGGTAATAAGGCCAAATCCAAATAAATTACAATTACACTATTTATTCATTTGGATTTGGTCTTATTACCTTGTGTTTATCATAAGACAAGAAATCCTAAACATGACCACTCTCCACCCAAAATGATAATACAACAGCCAATCATAGATCACATCTGGTACAGGTGGGGGGGGGGAAAGCCATAGAGACTTATGGATACAGTAGAACCTCCCCGAGGACATTCCTACGTCACTTTTCTACCAAGGACAGCTGGCAAAATTGCAATTTGACCAATTAGCTGCTCTTCAGTAAGAGGACACCTCTCTCTAAAGGAAACTTTGGCTTTGCAAATAGGTCCTTTATAGAGAGGTTACCACATAGAAGAAGTAAACATCTTAGAAGACAACAGAGTGGTTAATGGTCATTTTGGAGGGAGGTCTTGAAGGAAGAGGAAGGCTGAGAATGGTGTTTGTGGACAATGTTATAATATCATTAAAAGACCATAGAAAGGAACAGAAGGCTGCCAATCAATTGGTGGTTGAGGAGAAATAGATGAGGGAGTAACAGAAGGGTAAGCACTTCATCAATTTGTTAAAGGGCTTCTCTGGCCATCTGTAATTCTTTTAAATAAAAAAGTAGTGTTTGTGATTACACAAATTCCAAGAGCCCATGCTCCTCGAGCTGTTTGATGATAAGCTGCAGCCTCTACCAAAGATTGTCCATCAAGTTATGAGCGTAGAGAAGAGATGGTATAGTGCTCCCTCAATTAAAATCACGGCTGTACAAAGTTGGCATCAAGAACTACTGGAACTGTCAAAAATATGGATCCCCCAACTGACTTCAAAACAACACAGCTGTTTAGGACTCCAAACAGAGGAGCTCTACAATAGAGATTCTTGGCAAACTACCCCAGAGTACACAGCTTCCAAGAGATATGTTTATGGATTTATACAATAGATGTGAATCTCCTGTATATGAATTAAATAAAAGATCAGGTGTTGAAATCAATATTAAAAATGGCATATCCTGACCAGGAGCACATGTGCTTTACAAAAGGCAGAGCGCCATCTGGTGGAACAGAAATCAACTAAACATTGATTTAGCCTGTTCCCTGATATTTGGCCAACCAAATTTCTTGATAAATCAAGAAAAGCCATCCACGAACAGGAACAGGCTAAATCAATGTTTAGTTGATTTCTGTTCCACCAGATGGCGCTCTGCCTTCTGTAAAGCACATGTGCTCCTGGTCAGGATATCCCATTTTTAATAATGAATTAAATAATGCAACAGGTTTCTGGAGATGCGAGTTTCTTTTCATTTTTTTATTGCAATCTCAAGCTTTCGGACATTTCAACAATGTTGCATTATTTAATATTGAAGGATTGCCTGAAGCTACTACGGATGCTTCCATGTGATGTGGGGGCAGACCCAACCTACCTCCTGACAGCAGCTTGATGACCAGCCAGAGTTCATCCACCACCACAAAGGAGGTGAAGTAGTTGACGACATTGTCGTGGTGGCAGGCAGTCATGGCTTGGATCTCTTTCTGAACACCCCACACACACCATGTTGATACCTTATACCATCTATATTCAAAGTACAGTTAAGCTTATAGTTAAGTGTGATTAAATAACATTCAAGTTTTTTTCCTCCTGTCCTAAATAACAAAAGTCTAGTACATTGATAAGGCACAATTTGGATTATGGATTAGAAACGCAAGGTAGTAAGACCAAACCCAAATAAATAAATAATATGACATTTCAGTAACAACACTGTTTATTTACATTCGGTCTTATTACCTTGTTTTTCAATTCTAGTACAAGTGTGTCATAGCTCCATTGCACTCACTGGTTGGTAGATAGGACTTTTGTGCAAGAATCGGGGGCCATTGAAGCCCACAACACAATTTAAAAAAAAAAAAAAAGTCCCCAATGCTGGGAATAAATCCCAAGTCTGGCTGTCTAAAATCAATAGTTTATAACATTTCTCTACCATCAATTCACCCCCGTAAAAACAAGGTAACTATTAAATGGGGTGAATCAACACAAATTCCAGACATTTCTAGCATCTTATTTATTTCATTTATTGTCTGCAGGGAGGAGTTAAAAGGTGATTGCTGATGTATTCTTGATATCATTTTTTTAGGGCAGCTTCCACCTTCAGAACAAACAAACACAATCTTTTTTTCAAATCATTATAGCTAGGTAGTGAGGTAGGCTTTACAACAAAAAACTTTTGAGAAGTGAGTTTTGTGGGGGGAATAAAGAGGAGTAGAGTAAAATCCCTTCCACATACAAAATAATTAAAGAGAAGAGGGAGGGGAGAGGAAACTAATTTTCAGTTAAAATAAGATACACACAATTTGGATTATAGATTTGGTGACGTTTTGGTAACAACACTGTTACACCAACACACTCTTTATGGATTTGGTGTTATTACCTTGTGTTTACAACATTCAGTTATTATTATAGTGCAACCCCTCCAGCAAGTGCAAGTAACAAAATGGGGCTCTGGCCCATTTGTAAATGTAAAAGTCAAACTGCTTTTCACATATGTAGACATGTGGTGCACTTGCAGTAAAAGCAGTTGCCAACTTCTACCCACCATGATTATCATGTCCTGTACCACGTGTACAAGGGATAAGTTTAAAAATAAGTTATTTTTCTGATAGACTGATGGCAGTAAACCATCAACAATAATTAGTTGTACACAAATAAGGGGTACTCTTTCCTTAGTTTAACACCCTCTGAACTTTTCCCTCATTCTAAACCAAGAGAAATACAAGAAAATAAGACCTAATCTAAATAATTTAATAGTGTGTGATGTTTCGGCAACAGCATTGTCACCATCATCAGACAAAAGAATAAATGAGAAAAAATGTCACAGCAAGTTCTTAAATAGTACTGTTGTCAAGTGTTTAAACAAGATAACAGATAGGGAAAAATAGTTTTTTTTAAGACAACTTGAAATATTCTTCTTAGAATTAAAAGTGGATTTTTTTAAATTTTTTAAATAAATTAAAGGCATACAGTTAAACTTGTCTATAGCGCCCCCTCTTGGGACTCACCAAAATAGGGTGCTTTAAAGAGGGGGTGCTATAGACAGGTCACTTTTAATGTAAATTGCATCGTACTACGTATTTAAAATCAGGCGCTATAGAGAGGAAGGCGCTATAGACAGGTTTAACTGTATATCTGTAAATATCAAATATTTTCTTGTATTTTTTAAATAATCTTTAATCCAAATTGGGCTTTATCAAGAGAACAAAGTTACCAGGAGCTCATCCATGCTGGTGTTCCACTTCTCCAGGTTGATCCTCTTGATGGCACATTTCTCCTTTCTGGCTGGGCAGTAGGCTTCATGGACTATTGCTGTGGAGCCAACTCCTGCCATCACACACCACAGTCATATGGGAACAAACCTTGTTGTTTTTTGACATCAAGTGTCTCAACACCCCCATTTAAGTCATCTAACCTCACTGTAACAATTTTACTCAACCCAAGATTTTAGGATTGTTATAACCATGTTGTTGTTGTTATAACTACAGTTACAACAATTGGGACTTATAACTTGGGACCTGAGAACTAGGATGTTATAACATCAAGTTGCTGTTATAAAAGGTGTAATGAGGAGAAGGTGTAATGAGGAGACACTGTATGTTGTTAAACCCATGTTTTGTATCGTAAAAATAGAGGCTGCCTGGCCGGCATTCATATTTCTTGACAATCAAGATAGTTTGGCCAGTAAATCTTTTTATTACCTCGACGTTTCGACAAAAATATTTTGTCCTCATCAGGAGCAAACAAAAATTAAACATTTAGCAAGACGTTAAAAATCATTCTTTTTTTTTTTTTTGTTTGCTCCTGACTAGAACAAAAGATTTTTGTTGAAACGTCGAGGTAATAAAAAAAATTTACTGGCCCATGTTTTGTGTTGTTATAACTACAGTTAAAACAATTGGGACTTAAAAATTGGGAGCTTTGAATTATAATGTTAAAACCACATTTCTTAGCAGCAAAGAAATTCCACTATAAAAGAATTTCTTTACTGGGGGTCAGTGGATGAGTAGTATAAACTGTCAATTTTTTTATATGACCCTGGATCAAATCCCACATTGGGCACTTTTTTCTGAATAAAAAAAAAAAATTATCTCCAATGGCCCCCTGATTCTTGCGAAATTCGAAACCCCACCAGTGAGTGCAAGTAACCAAACAGGTTTCTGGCATATTTGTAAATGAAAAAAATATAACTACTTTTTATTTGTTGAGACAGGTGGTGCACTTTGTTTTTTTTTTTTTACTTATCCTTTTATTAGTCTAAATTAGACAAGATCTTGGAGGTCGTGCTCATAAAGAAGTTCAAGAACTCTTCTTGGTTCTCTGTACAGGGATCCTTTGTCCTTTCCAATACAATTTAGTATATGTTGGGGAGTGGCCTCTTCGGTTTTGCCCCTAGTGCACACTTACAGTAAAAGCACGCACCATGATTATCATGGCTACGTATACTAGGGATATTAATTATTTCTTCCCTCATTGCTTCAATGCCTTTCTGATTCTTACACCAGTCCAACCAACCCTTAAAAGAATAGTGAAAATTGTAAACAACAGTATTTAAGATTGTTATAATGGGGGTTTTAACTGTATTTTGGAGATGGGAAAAAAAAATCTATAATGTATATACGCAATCTTTAAACAAGGTGATATTTACAAAAGTAATTGTGGATACAATTCATAGGTCAAACTTCAAATTTTTCTACTTTCAATTTTGAATTGTGGAGTTGAAAACTACACAATGACTACTTATTCTATGAATACTTAGTAAAAGAATCTCCAGTCATAATTGATAAGACACAATTTGGATTATAGATTATAAACAAGGTAATAAGACCAAATTGCCCTACCCGACCAGGAATGGAAAACAAGCGTGCTCCGCCTGCCTAGGACCGCCGGACATTTTACACCGCTACGTAGAGTGCCCTGAGATACAGCATTTGATCGAACAAATGAAGAACGACTGCCGAAACACAGACCCTTTATACAGATACAGCCCCGCCGACTTCGTCATGGACCGGGCCAAGCCAGAGCTCCGACGGTTTTTTAATAGGACTAAGTACGATATTTACAAATTCTTCATAAGAAAAGATTTTGAATGTACCCCCTCCCTTACTAACACTTAAAACTGTATTGTCGTTTATATGACTAAATAAAGATCGATCTTGTAAAAAAAAAAAAAAAATCCAAATAAATAAATAGTGTGTGATGTTTCGGTAACAGCCTTGTTACCATCTTCAGACAAAAGTACTGAATGGACGTACTGATGAATGAAGTACATTCTACCGAAACGTTACACACTATTTATTTATTTGGATTTGGTTTTATTACCTTGTGTTTCCAGTCATAATTGTACAGTTGAATCTCTCTGCCTTTATAAACAGCAATGTGGTTTGTTCTAACATGGCTGGGGTGAATAAAAATAAAATTAACAACTTTCATTGAATTTGGTCTTGTTACCTTATTGAAGAAATGTAATTTTTTTTTTTTTTTTAGATAATGATCTGTATATAAAAAAAGAAGCTGGGTGGTTTTGTCACGAACCTGCATCAATGGCTTTCAGAGATGGTCAATAGATGGCGCTTCGTTTTAAGAGTTTGTTGGGAACATGAGAGGTGAGTTTTCTTTTTATCTTCTTTCTTATCTCCACTCAATCATATTAAGGTATCAAGCTTCAAAGGAAAAACAGGGTAACGTGGTAAGATTCTTTAATAGAACACGACGAGCTTTCAGGCAGCAACTGCCCTTCTTCAGGTCTTATACAAGTGTAGACAAAGAAGTGCCATATTTATAAGCGAAAATATTTACATATATACGCGCAAGGAATAAGGAATTTTACATACTGAAGATTGGAAAGGGGAATTTGCATATTTACAAATAAAAATAGAACAAACTCTGTGTGAGAAATAGAGGCAAAAAAAAAAAAAAAAAAAGGAGATAAAAATTAAACCTGAAGGCAAAACACGGAGATAAAAATTGAACCGTAAATAACAATAAAACCCAGAAACATATCAGCGAGTGAGGCCGTAAAAAGCTTGTAAAGCCTGAGACTTTTGATGGTGTCTGCCGGGGAAGAATAGAGCTCATCAATGGATGAGTCAATACAATCAATAATGTGTTTTGGGGTTGCAGGTTGACACTTAGTAAATAGTGGGAAAACCTTGCAACCATTCTGGAAAGTCATTGTCCGTAGATGACCAGACTTGAGACTTTTCTTTTTATAAATATATTGAATAAAACCAAAAAAAGAAAAGACAAAGTGAAATGACTTGTAACAACAACAAGGAACAAACAACGAGAGGAAATCTCCACAAACAAACAAGCTGCAGCCAGACAGCCAGCAAGCAGACAGACAAGAGTTAAAAAAGAAACAAAATATCACCTAGACAATAATCCCCCTTGTAAATCTGTGTCAACTTGTCACAGGACAAACAAACAGATAAGCTGGTAGAGAGAAATAGGTCATTGCAGCACTAGTATAGAGGTGGTGGTGCCATGGAGGTTGTGTCGCTCCACATTTTCTCTCTTCAGTTCCTTAATCCAATCGATGGGGTCTTAAAATGTGGTGTAATCTGATATAGACTCATGGACAAAACTTTAGGAAGTGGAAAGTCTTTGATGTTGGCAGTCATCTATATATATATATATATTTTATATATTTTTTTAAGAAGATAGAGACAATTTTGTTCACATTTGGTTATCTCGTGTGTTTTCAATAAAGGTCACTGTAATATCAGAGTTATTGTCTGAGAATCCCTATAAATGTACATGCTAGAAGGTACAACTTCCTTAAGTTTTGTCCATGAGTCACTGTAATACAGAGTTATTGTCTGAGAATCCCTATAAACGTACATGCTAGAAGGTACAACTTCCTTAAGTTTTGTCCATGAGTCACTGTAATATCAGAGTTATTGTCTGAGAATCCCTATATACATGCTAGAAGGTACAACTTCCTTAAGTTTTGTCCATGAGTCACTGTAATATCAGAGTTATTGTCTGAGAATCCCTATAAACGTACATGCTAGAAGGTACAACTTCCTTAAGTTTTGTCCATGAGTCACTGTAATATCAGAGTTATTGTCTGAGAATCCCAATATACATGCTAGAAGGTACAACTTCCTTAAGTTTTGTCCATGAGTCACTGTAATATCAGAGTTATTGTCTGAATCTAGATATACATGCTAGAAGGTACAACTTCCTTAAGTTTTGTCCATGAGTCACTGTAATATCAGAGTTATTGTCTGAGAATCCCTATAAACGTACATGCTAGAAGGTACAACTTCCTTAAGTTTTGTCCATGAGTCACTGTAATATCAGAGTTATTGTCTGAATCTAGATATACATGCTAAAAGGTACAACTTCCTTAAGTTTTGTCCATGAGTCACTGTAATATCAGAGTTATTGTCTGAATCTAGATATACATGCTAAAAGGTACAACTTCCTTAAGTTTTGTCCATGAGTCACTGTAATATCAGAGTTATTGTCTGAGAATCCCTATATACATGCTAGAAGGTACAACATCCTTAAGTTTTGTCCATGAGTGTAGATAGAGATACACTAGAGTAATCTCCCATGAAAGACTGGAGCCAAAAAAAAAACATTGTTGAACTTGGACTCTCCTGGAGATGGTCTCTAATCAGAGAATCTGTGTCATGTCAAGTCATTGATCTCAATTCATGAGTTTCTGATCATTTATATGAGATTTTTCAGTGTAATACAGCAGTGTGTGTTACCAATAGTACTTTTAAACACAAGGTAATAAGACCAAATCCAATTAAATAAATAGTGTGTGACATTTCGGTAACAGCGATGTTACCATCTTCAGACAAAATAAAAACTGAATGGTACTCAAAAGTACTGAAAATATAAACCATTCAGTACTCTTGTCTGAAGATGGTAACAACGCTGTTACCGAAACGTCACACACTATTTATTTATTTGGATTTGGTCTTATTACCTTGTGTTTATAATCTACAATCCAAATTGTGCCTCATCAACCATGTGTTTATAATCTATAATTCAAATTGTACCTTACCAAAAGTACTTTTGTTTGAGAACAGTATAAATACTGTTAGGATCACATATAAATATATATCTTAGATTTGGCAATGTTACCTTGTGAGAATAATACTCCAGTAGAGAACCTCCATGGGAGGTCACTTCTCTACAAAGGACAGTTTTTATTGCCAAATTTGCTAATTACTAATTAGCTACTCTCTGGTAAGAGGACAGCTCTCTCTAAAGGACACTCTACAACTAGGTGGTGTTGTCCTTTACAGAAACATTTGGGGGGTCGGTGGAAGGCTGGTTAAACCGTTTGGTTTTCGACCACTACGACCTGGGTTCGATTCCCGCATTGGACAGTCTTATTGTTTAAAAAAATAAATAAAAAATGCTCCAATGGCCCCCGATTCTTGCAAAAGTCCAACCCCACCAGCGAGTGCAAGTAACCAAACGGGGCTCTGGCACATTTGTAAGTGCAAAGTCGAACTGCTTTCACATGTGTAGACATGTGGTGCGCTTACAGTGAAAAAAGCAGTCGCTAACTATCCACCATGATTATCATGGCCTGTACCACGTGTACTAGGGATAAGTAAAAAAAAAAAAACAGAAACATTTGACCCTAGTCCAACCCTTTCTTTGCCTGGGTCACCACCCCTGTGAGATAAAATGATAGTAGGATGAAATATTACCCCCTTTTTTATATATATATATTACTTGATAAAGTTTTGTTTCGCAAGTTTTGGAGAAATTCCCTTTTATCACACCACACCAAACAATTCTATAAATAGATTGGTATTAAATAAACATCAATGAGGTGGAGGCTTGTTTAAATATAAACATTATTATATGGGCCCCAAAACATTCTTTCTCTAAACACAAGGTAATAAGACCCAATCCAAATAAATAAATAGCGTGTGACGTTTCGGTAACAGTGTTGTTACCATCTTCAGACAAAAAGTACTGAATGAGAAATTTTACCACAGCATGTTTTTAAATAGTTACTGTTATCAAGTTTTTTTTTTTTTCTCTCATTCAGTACTTTTGTCTGAAGATGGTAACAACACTGTTACCGAAACGTCACACACTATTTATTTATTTAGATTTGGTCTTATTACCTTGTGTTTATAATCTATAATCCAAATTGTGCCTTATCAATCTTTACAATAA
The DNA here is from genome assembly GCA_030710605.1 of Cordylochernes scorpioides. NCBI lineage: Eukaryota > Metazoa > Arthropoda > Arachnida > Pseudoscorpiones > Chernetidae > Cordylochernes > Cordylochernes scorpioides. The sequence continues at coordinate 7,518,310 of CP092878.1, read as the reverse complement.
TGGAACGTTTGCAATCCTTGCACAAGGGGTCATCATCTCTGCATCATTCCAACTTTTAGTATATGTACAGATGACTAAGTGTTGTACTGCCTTAACCGTACATATGTTTTGGGTCTGAAAAACCAATCCATCCTTGTCAAGAGGAGTGAGTGCTAACAGTCTTTCCTTTTTTTTAAAACATTTTTTACAATAATGGTTTATAGGTATGATTCAATCACACACACACAAAGGTGTACAGAACAAACCCAAAAGTTGATACTATGCCTCAAAACAATAATAGCTTATGATAATTTTAAAAAAGCACAATTTGGATTATAGATTATAATACAAGAAAATAAGACCTAACCTAAATAATTTATTAGTGTGTGACAATGCTATTGCCGAAACGTCACACACTAATAAATTATTTGGATTAGGTCTTATTTTCTTGTATATTAATAGCTTATTAATACGAATCACAGAGAAGGGGGTGAAAAAAACAAAACAAAGATTTATATCTATATATATTAGATAATAAAAGGCATATATTGGATTTAATAAAATATTTATTTTGCCAATATTTCGGCTGGCTGAACGCCAACCTTTATCGAGGCATTACATTTTTTGTATACACTCGATAAAGGTTGGCGTTCAGCCAGCCGAAATATTGGCAAAATAAATATTTTATTAAATCCAATATATGCCTTTTATTATCTAATGAATTAAGTATGGATTGCTCTATTTTCAAAAAATCTATATATATATAAATTAATGTTTGTTTGTATGTCCGGTATACAAATTCGCAGTAGTTCACTAATTCAAACCAAAATTTCCATACATAGGTAAAAAATATGGGGAAGACGATAGGCTATTTTAAAAAATATATAAATCAATTATTAAAACTATATATTCAAATTATTCTACTTAGCTCACGAACAGCGCCCTCTATCAAAGATTAGATTAAATTATGCTGATGCAAACAAATAGATAATGCTAATAACAAACAATTATAAAAAAAAATCTTATCTAAATATATATCACTCGGGTAGATATGCACACGGGTCAATCCCGGGGCAAAGCCCGGGTCACCTGTCTAGTGTTCTATATAATGGAATTGTTACCTTCATATTAAACTCAATTACATAGTTATCGACATGTGGCTTGTGCTTATATGGAAACTAGCCGAATGACCCAGGCAACGCCCGTGTTTTACCCGATTGAATGTTTTGATTCAAATACTATTTGTTACAATTATAATTTGGCGCCTTAAATAAATGCATATGTTAGTTAATAACTATAGCCTATGTGCTTTATCTGTCTATGTACTGTTGGCTTCCGTAGGCGTCTCTTACTGGGAAAAAGAAAGAGAGGATTCCATTTGGTTATTATCTAATATATGCATTTATTTAAGGAGCGACCCGCTCCAACACATTCAATAACTCATATCATTGCAGTAAGGTCTGTAGAGATAATATTTTATGATATTGCCACATATGACATTGCCAGTAAATTTATTTGTACAAAATTTTAAAAATATATATGTATTTAAACCTGTCTATAGCACCCCCTCTTGGGACTCGCCAAAATAGGGTGCTATAGACATGTTGCTTTTAATGTAAATCGCATTGTACTACATATTTAAAATCGGGTGCTATAGAGAGGGAGGTGCTATAGACAGGTTTAACTGTATATATATAGTTGATTTTATTTATTTTATAAATATCATTTCCACATTCTTTTTCAATTGGGTGCAGAATTATTTCTCTTTTATTTGGCCCTTCATTAAAAGGCATTATGATTAGGAAAACAATTTGGATTATAGATTAGAAACAACAAGGTGATAAGGCACAATTTGGATTATAGATTATAAACACAAGGTAATAAGACCAAATAAATAAATTGTACCTAATCATAAATTTATTCAAAAATAAAAGTAACTCTAAGAACGTAGTTCTAATTTTCACTTAGCATTATGTGTGGCCTATGGTGTTGTGTGTCAACAAGCAACCGACCGGAAATACACGTGACGTTGCAAAATTATCTTAAATTTTGTTTATTTTATTTATTTATCAGAGAAACGGCACCACAGAAATAACAGGCACAAGTTGTATTTGACCACGGACCACCGTTTTCACGGAATGCTTACAAATACAACGTGCCCGTTATCGTTGGACCTTCGTGCATTTTATTTATTTATTTTTTTTCTTTTTATCCTTGCCCGGCGAACGAAAGATGTCTTGTACCAGATCTAACCCTCCCAACGGCTATACCGCAGAGAATCGGACCTCAACAACCCTCCAGAACCGGACCACAAGCCCAGCCCTGGAACGGGCCATGGTGACCATAGCCCACCAGGACAATGTACTGCAACCTACCAATAAATTGAGTTTTATATCCCCACTTCAGCCTCATCAATATATATATACTTGAATTTCTCCATTGCATACGAAACGCACATACACAAACAGGCTTCAGTATATAATGTTCTCAGCACAAAAGGATATAGAAAATATGAGAAAAAGAAAAAAAATTTTTTTTTGAATGATATGCAAATACCCCCCCAAACCCCTGGTTATGCAAATCAGATACAATTTGTCTGCTAAACTGTAACAGAATGGTGATATAATTAAAGAAACAAAAAAAAAGTTCCCTATCCTAAAAAAAAAAAAAAAGACCACAGATCAAGAGAGACCTCCAAATAGCCATGATTGCGGCCTGTCTAGTGCCTCAGGCCGGCCTACAGAACAAAGAAAGCCGGCCTACTGGCCCCAAGGACAAGAGATTCACTAATGATGCCGGCACCACTGTCAACTCAGATACCACGGCTAATGATTCCCAAGGTTAGCAGCCCGTAGTAGTTCTACCTTTTCTGGAAATAAACACATCGAAAATTATTAAACTAATATAAAGCTACTTTTTCAAAAATATATAATGAAGTTATTTCTAAAGCCCTTATCCTGAGATGATTAAAAATTGAAAAAGGGGAGGGTATGGCTCATCAGTGGTGAACCCTCCCAGTGGTTTTGCCATTTTTATCCCCATAGTGCCATCTATTGAAGTGCTTGGTTAATGATGGTATTTTATATATACACGGCTACTGACAGCATATATATATATATATATATATATTTTTTTTTTTTGTGTGTTTACAGTAGTTTTACAGCAGTGGTTTTATGACTGTAAAAAAACTGATGTTTTGTTTAATTTATTTATTTATTTATGCTTATGAGGTGATACAGCAGCGTATTTACAATTAGAGAGGAGACAAAATGAATTAAATCTAGAAAAAAGAAGTGAGGACATATCGGTCATTAAAGTCTGAGAGGCAAGGCCTTCAGCCAGTTCAGGGCTTCCGGGGTGACAGAATGGAGATTGGAGATTCCTCCATTGAATTTGTACAGCGGGCAGTCATCTAGTATATGGGACATTGATTGTGGGACGTTGCAGGCACAATTTGGATCTTTGGTGTAGCCCCATTTTGTTTAATAAAAACTGACAATTTGTATTGGGTAGCAGACTCATTGTGTACATAATACATTTGTTTACTACAAGGTAATAAGACCAAATCCAAATAAATAGTGTATGACAATGGTAACAATGCTATAACCAAAACATCACACGCTATTTGCATTTGGTTTTTTTATCTTTTTTTTTTTTTTATTACTGTTATTCCTGTATACAACCTTTTCTACTCGGAGAATCTATATAAGACCAAAAAGTATTAATGAATTTTTTTTTTCAGTCACTGTAAGAACATATGCAAATAAGCATAAGGTAAAAGACCACACATCTAAAATAAATAAATTACAAGTGACATTTCAATAATAGCGTTGTTACCCAAAACATCACACATTATTTATTTGGTCTTAATACCTTGTTTTTCTAATCTATAATCCTCAAATTGTGCCAAATTATCAAGACTTGGGTCAGGGCCTAGTTGAATGGTGTTCACCACCATCAAAGCAACTCAAAATGATTCAGGTGCAGGTGAAGTTATCCAAAGTACTGGAGCAAGGACACAGGTGTCACAGCAGGTGAACCCACCCAGATGTCAGTCTAGCATGAAACTCCGCCACATGATACCCACTCTAGTGGCTGACATGTTTGTCTTGGCAGTACCCTACAATCAATT
>CP092878.1:7456085-7514099 GCA_030710605.1 Cordylochernes scorpioides | reverse complement strand
GACATGACCAGACAACGAGTATAATAGTATGAGACATTGACCAGACAACGGCCAGACATTCTTTTTCAGTGGTTGAATAATTTTGCTCCGCTTTACTTAGGGTACGACTCAAATATGAGATCACCTTCTCTTCACCACCGATGTCTTGGACAAGTGTTGCACCTATGCCGATGTTGGACGCATCAGTATGAACATAAGTAGGTGCATTTGGATTGAAGTGACCTAAAATTGGTGGACTTAATAGTGCTGTTTTTAGGGTTTGAAACGCTTCCTCTTGTCTTTCTGTCCAGGTAAATGATACACTTTTTTTTATAAGGTTGGTCAAAGGGTCAGCAATTTTTGAAAAGTCTTTGATAAATTTTCTATAATATGAACACATTCCCAAAAAGGATTGTACTTCTTTGACCTTTTTGGGCCGAGGAAAATTTCTGACAGCTTTGATGTTATGTTCCGCGGGTTTTATACCATGTTTGCTCGTTATATAGCCGAGAATCTCCAATTCTTCAAAAGCAAATCGGCATTTTTTGTCGTTTAACCTTAAATTAGATTCACGAAAACATCTAAAAACAGCTTCAAGTCTTTTGAGGTGCGTTGGAAAATCCGGGCTATATATGATAACATCATCCAGATAACACAAACAAATTTGCCATCTCAGATTTCCAAGCATATTCTCCATATTTCTCTCAAAGGTAGCAGGCGCGTTACAAAGTCCAAAAGGCATCACGTTGAATTCATATAATCCATGCGCTGTAGTGAAAGCTGTTTTCTCTTTGTCTCTTTCTTCGACTTCAACTTGCCAATATCCAGATCTGAGGTCTATTGCTGAGAAGTGTGTAGATCCTTGGAGAGTATCCATAACTTCGTCTATTCTAGGGATCGGATAGACATCTTTTACCGTCACATTATTCAGTTTTCTGTAGTCCACACAAAATCTGTATTTACCATCTCGCTTCTTGACCAATATTACTGGAAAAGACCAGGGGCTAGAAGATGGCCTAATTATGCCTTCTGTAAGCATCTCGTCAATTTGCTCTTTTATAATATCTCGTTCTTTAGCACTTACCCGGTAAGGCTTGTGTTTAATTGGCTTCGCGTCTTCTGTGTCTATCCGATGTTTTGCCAAATTGGTTCTCCCTAATCTCGATGAAAAAAGATCTCCATACCTTTCTAAAACTTGTTTTAACTCCTTCTGTTCCTTTGGTGAAAGATTTTCGTTTATTTGGAATCTAGGTTCTTCGTTCTTTTCTACCTCTTTTTCTCGACTCACATTTATTTTCGCTGGACTACTTCCAAAAGCCAATGTTTGGTTTTTCATTATTTTTAACGGTCGAGGATACGGATTAGTTATCCAGATGTGTGTTTCCCTATTTATAACATTGATCAAGCTTCTTGCTAGACGAAGTCCATTTGTTTGAAACATTTTGCTGCTCTCTTCGATAATATATTCTCCATCCTCTGTTTCTACCAATGCCTTGATCAATTTCATGGAACATTCCGGTACAATGGAATCCTTGGCACTCTTTATTTTCAACATTTCAAAATTGATTTCGTCATGATTATTCGTCAAATCATATTTTATAGTTTCTTGCTTACAATCTATTTTTGCGTTCATTTTCTTAAGGAAATCTCTCCCAAGAATTAATGTCCGTAAATGCGTTTTCAATATCACAAAGTTGTGTGATAATGTTTCGTCATCAATTTTTATATTTAAAAATATACTTCCTACCATGTCCAATTTTTTTCCATCGGGTCCTGCACAAATTTTTGCGAGTTTACTTATACCATGGCCTGTATCGAGGGCCGTTCTGAGGTCGACCACTGAGAGGTCAGCACCTGTATCAACCAAAGCTTCAAAAGTCCCTATCTTGTCCACATTAATTTTTAATTTGTATTTAGGGTCCAACTTCTTGATTCCGTTTATGGTCGACTTGCTTTGATTGACAGATTCAGGCGCGACGCTTAGTTTAAATCTTCCAACACGGAATATCTATTCCGGGTAGGAATATTTGTCTGTGTGCTATGACATACATCAGCATAAAGCCGAGGTCCTGATTTCTCTGATGTTTCATTCATTTGGCATTTTTCTTCGACCTTCTCTTGGGTATCTGCTGGATCCTCTTCTAGGATTCTTATAAACTTGACCCTACAATAACGGGCCACGTGCCCTGGCTTGTTACATTTAAAGCAGATTGGTCTTCCATCTTCCGTCCTATTTTTGCTCACTTCTTGGCTTTTATTGTAAGAGTTTCTCTGAAGGTTTGGTTTCGGCACAAAGTTAGGATTATAAGGACGTCTAGGGGTAGAGGGCTGGGGAAAGTTGTTTCGATACTGTCTGGGGGTAGGAGGGGAGTCGTTCTTGTAATTATTGGAAACAGGGGCTTGGGGCCTGGAAATGGTCTGGTAGTTTCGTGCGGCAGTCGGCGGCACGTACCTCGATTGTTGTTGGGGTCTAGAATAGCGTGGACCGTTATATAGGTTTCTGGATTTCTCCACACGTTCCCGATACTTCTTTTCAAAATAATCCATTTTCTTGCACACGACAAGAAGGTCATCGGTCGTTTTAGGAGGGTTCAGGTAGAGCGCGAATGAGTACTCTTTTTTCAGTCCTCCAATAACATGTTCAATTTTTGTTTCTTCTTCCATTGCGGGGTCAACCTTGTTGCACAACACTAGAATGTCTTCCGCGAACCTGATTGCTGGTTCATTCCAGTGTTGCATTCTGTTGAGCTTCATTCTAAGTTCTTCTTTATTCGCGTCCAAAGAAAAATCCTGAATGAGGCGGATTTTAATATTTTCCCAGCTCGTGAAACTAGCTTTGTGTAAATTCAACCAGGTTTTAGCGCTTCCCGTCATGTTCATGGCGGCATAACGAGAGATAATGTAGTCTGCCCAATGGTACAAGAAGCCAATTTCTTCAAGAGATTCAATCCATGGGCGAGGGTCTTCCGTTCCATCATACTTGGGGATGTCGATATTGGGATTCAGGACAACTGGGTCGGAACTAGCATCTCTACCAATTGTTGCACCAGGTTGCGGTTTGGCAGACTCTTCAGCCTGGATTCTCTCCTGTGCTGGGTCCTGCATCTTACCAGAGCGTGTTTCAACCATCCTAGAAATTTATAAAAGGGAATAACGAGATAAGTCTTCTTTAAGTAGCCACCAGAATCCTTTATTTATTTTCTCACATCAAAGAGAGCAGTGAAGTCACAGTGTACCTAAATACAAATGATGATAAATTAATAATCTGTTTTAAATAAATATCATAGAATATTTTATATAAAAATAAATAAATATATAATTTAAATTTCAAATATATTAAAACTAATATAAGAAATACGCCATTAATCATGATGTAACAATATATACTTGGGTTCAACTTTACATGTATGCTATCCAAAGTTCGCACACTTGAAAAAGTCACATAATGTCGTCTGTGCGTAAACACAGGCTCTTGTAGCAAAGGTTTGGCCTTGAGCCCTCTTTATAGTCATATATTTCAGACATTATACAGTGTGTTCAACTTTGGGTACTGTCAGTATATGTGCTTCAAGGACATGAGAGCACATGCGCTAGAACACCATACCTGTTCCATCGCAAAGATCCTATAGGCATTGGTGAAAGTGTAAATAAATATTTTGGAAATGAAAAAAAATTGCAGATATGACAACATATTAAAGGAATAAATTCATTTAAAAGACCTCATTAAAAACATAAAGGCGTCTGTGCGTAAACACAGGCTCTTGTAGCAAAGGTTTGGCCTTGAGCCCTCTTTATAGTCATATATTTCAGACATTATACAGTGTGTTCAACTTTGGGTACTGTCAGTATATGTGCTTCAAGGACATGAGAGCACATGCGCTAGAACACCATACCTGTTCCATCGCAAAGATCCTATAGGCATTGGTGAAAGTGTAAATAAATATTTTGGAAATGGAAAAAAATTGCAGATATGACAACATATTAAAGGAATAAATTCATTTAAAAGACCTCATTAAAAACAACAATTCTATATTTTTATATATACAATATAATCTAATTAATTCAACACACGATAATTCGACCATTTTTTGGATGTCTCGACCTACGGCCTATCATATGACAAACTAATTCGACACTTTCGATAATTCAACTATTTTGGAAAATCAAATTTCAACAGTTGATATTTGTCTAAAACCCCTATTATTAACAACATATTAGACTGCAGAGTGCAAAAATGTAGAAAAGTGTATGTATATAATTGTATGCATATATTTGTATGTAAATAATTGTATGCAAATAATTGTATGTATAGATCAATGAGTAAAATAATTTTTTTTTTTGCTTATTCCTAGTACACGTTGTACAGGCCTTGATAATCATGGTGGGTAGAGTAGGCGACTGCTTTAACTGTAAGTACACCACATGTCTAAACATGTGAAAAGCAGTTCGACTTTGCATTTACAAATGTGCCAGAGCCCCGTTTGATTACTTGCGCTTGCTGGTGGGGTTGGACTTTTGCAAGAATCGGAAGCCATTGGAGCATTTTTTTTTAATTTTTCAGAAAAAAGTGCCCAATGCGGGAATCGAACCCGGGTCGTAGCGGTCGAAAACCAACGGCTTAGACCATCCTTCCACCAACCCCCAGTAAAATAAGTAAGTAAAAAGAAGACCAAAAATAAGTGATAATAATTTATTGAATAACAAATAAAATAAAAAATCTTTCAGGTGAAAAATTATAGGCATTGGTAAAAAAGTAAACAAGAGAAATAGCAATTGGGGTTTTGTGTCTGCGGCGAGTCATATTAGCACGCCTAGCTGTTAGGGGAGTGAGTCTTCCACGGCCTTTTCGAGGCATGACAGAAGACGCTGAAAAAAAAAGGTAAAATAAGAACCAAGCAGAGGAAAACTATAAAACTGAAAGCCAGGACAGGCATAAAAAGAAAATTCCAAGCATGTGAGGAAACAATTGATGAAAAAAAAAGGATTCCAAAAAAATACTGCAAAAAAGAAACCAGACACAAAAAGCAACAATTGAGTGCACAAATACAGCATCAGCCTATTTATGAGAAGAAAAAAAAACGACAGACACAAAAATGGAGCTAAATTTAAATGAAAAACTATAACAGATCAAGTAATCAAATCAGGCATTATGAAAGATACTGTAAAAAAGAAAATCAGACACAAAAATCAGACAAAAGAATAAATGAGATTTTATTCTTTAGTTCATTTATTAAATAAGACACAAAAATGAAGCTAAATTCAAATGAAAAACTATAACAAATTAATAAAAAAAAATAAGACCTAATCCAAATGTCACCATCATCAGACAAAAGAAAAAATGAGATTTTATTCTTTAGTTCATTTATTCTTTTGTCTGATGCTGTTGCTGAAACGTCACACACTATTAAATTATTTGGATTAGGTCTTATTAATGAGAAAAAAAGATGCCAAAGAGAGATGAAAAGATGCCAAAAAGATAACCAGATACAAAAATTGTGCTAAATTCAAATGAAAAACTATAACAAACACTTATAAAAGATAATTATTATAGAATAAAAGTAATAATTCAATCTACAATTCGAAAAATAATATAACCTCAGCCTATTTATGAGAAAAAAAAAACGTTGCCAAAGACATTAGGAAAGATACTGCAAATAGAAAACATACACAAAAATTGAGCTCTATTTAAATGAAAAACTATAACAAAGTACTTACAAATTATAATCATAATCAAATGAATCAGAAATATATATTATAAATAGCGAACCCGGCCACGCGTTGCTGTGGCTAAATTGTAATATGTTAAATTAACATTATACTAAACTATTCAGTACAGTAAAGTTAATATTCACTTATAAAGATAAAAATGTTTTAGCCGATCTAAAGCCCTACGAGATTGAGAATGGAACGTTACGTTAAAATTTGAAAGTGATTTTTTATATATATCGATAATATAGCCCTTCATTGTAATCATTGATTATAATCACTGCATTAATAAATGTCAGTGAACTCGTTTATATGTATTGTTTTTTGTTTTCGAGATATTCTAATAGAACGTTCTAACATTTTCTGTTAAATATTAATATATGCACAAACACAGAATATAATCACTATGTCGTAATTTCGCTATAATTATTGTTATAAATATTATTCTAAAATAATTCGCCAGAAATCGTCCTGATAGTATACTAAACAACTTCCCAAAGTTTCATGGCAAACATCTAAAATAAAATAATACTTTTAATACTTTGCTACAATATTAAAAAGAGGGGGGCTTAGGTGTTTAAAATGTAAAATGTGCTCCAAATAGTATTACATAGAGCCTTCATAACAAACATATTTAAAATAAACCAATCAAAATATAATAATGCTGTAAAAACAGACCTTTCTACAATAATATAAAAGAAACGAAAATAAAAAAAGACACCCACGCTGAGCCTCGAACCTAGGTTTGTTACAAATATTATTAAAAAATTGTGTATGTTAATTTTTATTTTAAAAAGCCTACATTTTAAATAAAATAATATTTTTAATAATTTGCTACAATAATATAAAAGAAATGAAAAAAAAAAAACACCCACGCTGAGCCTCGAACCTAGGTTGCGGTAGCTGTGTACCTAACCTATAGGCTAAACTTGACGTTACAAATAAGCTCATGCGAGGCTATTTAAGGCCATACTGCTACCGCGAGAGGGCGCTGATTGCGAGTGAATCTACGTTTTATCGTAAATAAAAATGCAACGAAAGGTTATTTCTAAAAAGTAATTAGCCAGAAACCATCCCGGTAGTATACTAAACATCTTCCCAAAGTTTCATCACGATTGGTTGTAGTAATAAGACAAAAGAACGCATTTTAAAACAAAGGAGTTGATGATGATAAATGCAAAAAATCTACGATTGTAAAATAGATTAAATTAAAAAATAAAAATATCTGTTAACATTAGGAAAATAAAAACAGGCCTATCATACGAAGAAAAAAATAACGAAAATTTTGGTATATAGATCGTTATGTGTAGTTCAGAATCTTCGGAGGAGATAGCTCAGGACTTTACAATGGAAAACTCTGTTACGGTATTATCTATATAGATTTCAAAACACATTTTTACGCATTTCAAAACAAATGAATTGATGATTTTATTTTATTTTATTTTATTTGACATATCGGACGCGATATCCCAGCTCGGGATACTTGCGCCTAAATACATTTCAGCAGACTATATACAATTCACTTTATACAACACAACAACCGGACCAAAAACACAATTAAAACTTAAACGATGGCACTCTAAAAACAGAAGAGAAAATCCAAAATGGATTATTTTATCAACCTATATACAACTCAATAACCGACTAAAAACAGAACTAAGACTGAAACGATGGTTTTCCCAAACAGAAGAGAAAATCCAAAATAAATTATTTTAGCAACCTATATACAACTCAGTATATACAACACAATAACCGGTTAAAAACACAACTAAAACTGAAACCATGGTTTTCCTAAACAGAAGAGAAAATCTAAAATGAACTTACAAAAATTATTGAATTTTACATAAGTGTCTTTGTTATATACAAATTCGCAAACCTCTTCGATGGGATAAAAATGATTACTTCTGTAGCTGTGGAATATCGGACATTCCATCAATAAATGCATTGAGTCTTGGTTTTCTTTTCCACAGAAACAGCTAGGATCATCCGTTGCCCCGATTTTCGACAGAAATTCTCCAAAATTACCATGACCCGTGACGAACTGTGAGTTATAAAAATTCGGACGAAAATAGAAAGGAATTCCAAATGGGAAAAATTTTCTGAATGTTTCATTAGTGTTAGCTATTGTTTCAGCCATTCTTGATTCTATGTAGTTATGAATTATAGTCGGGGCATGCGGTCTGAATACATTAATTTCTTCTTTTGATAAATTGGCCAAATCGTATTTTATTATCAACGATTCTATTTGATCTGTGAGAATAGGTATTTTTGCCAAACTATGAATACAATTTGATGAGGTCGTTTTATAGGCTCTCACTACCCAAAGAAGAATCTGATATTGCTGAGAGTTTAATCTTTGCTTACTTCTTTTATTAATAAATTTATACCATATTTCAGATCCATAGGTTAGTATTGGCCTGAAAAGAGTTTTATATAAAATTAATCTTTTTTTAGCATCCAATCCCCACATCTTCCCACAGAGTGAAAATAAAAGATTTTTCATACGGTTGATTTTACAAAGAATATCATTAATGTGGGGTGTGAAGTTAATTTTTGACTTAATTCTGTGATTAGAAAATTTTATCCCTAAAATTTTTACTTCTTCCACTGGTTTTATTATGAAATTTGGAGTTCCCATTGGAATATTTTGTTTGCCGTGCATATGTATTAAGCCGGTTTTCTCCGGGCTTAGCTTTAGCTTATTTCTTGTACACCATTCTATTACATAATTTAAAGTTCTTTCTGTTTCATTTTTTAACCCTTCTATGGTCTTGTGCCAACAAACAATCGAAACATCATCCGCATAACAGATTATTTCAGAATTTGGGGATGAGAAGTTGATCAACAAATCATTCAGGACTATATTCCACAATAAAGGTGATAATGGTCCGCCTTGAGGACATCCCTTTGATAAATATTTAGAAATTGTTGTATTCGAGAAGGTGAGACTTGTTTTTCTTCTCCGATTTAAAAATGATTGGATAATTTTTATAAGAACTGCTGGGACGTGGTCTTCGTCCATTCTTTTTATTAAGGCAGGCCACCACGCATTATCAAATGCACCACTTATATCAATGGCAATCAATGCGACCAATTCGTTTTGTTTGTGTTTCAGTATGGTCTCGGTTATTTTGTCCAATGCCGTTATTGTAGATTTTCTTTTCGTAAATCCATGTTGTCTATGGCTCAGTAAGTTATTATGATTATAATAATTGAGTATTTTATTTTTAATGATCGTTTCAAATATTTTTGAGAAATTTGATGTTAGTGAAATTGGACGATAGCTATTAATTGCTTCGTAGTCAGCTTTTTGCGGTTTCGTAATAATTTTTAATACCGAATGTTTCCAGCTTTCAGGATAGTAACCCAGCACCAGACACTCATTAAAGAGTTTGACTAAACTGGGTAGGATTGATAATAATGAGTGCTTAATCATATAATTACTCACGTTATCTGGACCAGGAGCCTTTCTGATATTAAGATTCGAGCACAAATCCTTTATTTCCTTTTCAGTAATAAAAATGATTTCCCTGTTGGTAAAACTTGGGATGTGATTTCTAATTAAAGTGTGTTCTTCATTGTCCAACCGCACATCATCATCAGGAAAAAATGCTGTTAGCATTTCCTTCATCTTTTGCTCTCTCATGCATTCTGCAGTTTTATTCAGTAATGGTATGCCCACTTGAATATCGGCCGATCTTAACCGTTTAAAAATCCTGTATGCATTCCCGAAAGCATTCGTAGACTCATTTTCTTCAATAAATATTTTCCACGACGTCTTTTTTGCTCTATTGATGGCTCTTAAGTATTTATTTCTTGCCGCTCTGTAAATACTCGGATTCAGGTTACCCCCTCTATAATACAAATTCCTGAGATAATGTAAATGTTCTTTTAATTGATCAAGCTCTTTATTCCACCAATTTTTGGAAGTAGTCGTGTTTATAGAGGTGTGGTGCTTGACGTCGAGAGAAGAGTATGCAGCTTCAATTACTAAATTTGTCAATTTGTTTACCACATTATCAATATCTTCACAATTGACAATGTGCTTAGAAGCTGAATTTAAATCCAGTAAATCCGAAGGCGAAATACTCTCAGCAAATTTGGTCCAATTCGCCGATTTTTCTCTGAATTTCCATGTCGATGTCTGTCTATTATTGTTTGCCAAGTTTATCATATTGAAGATATCAAAAAGTATTGCCAAATGGTCTGAGGTAACAGAAAGTGCTGAGGTTCTCCAGTTATGTATAAGACCAATGGAATGTTTATTAGAAATTGTCAAGTCGATTATACTAGCATTTCTGCAAGTTGGGATTTTAAGATTATGAACAAATAGATTCTGCTCCTCGATAATAGACTTTAGAATGTATCCGTTTTTATTTGTCGTTGAATCGAACCAGAGTGGATGTCTTGAATTGAAATCTCCACAGAGGATAATTGGGAGTTGACCAAAGGCCTCAAGTATTTCTGAGATGAATTGGATATGAAATGCAGCCATTGAGTTTGGTTGTATGTAAATATTGGCAATAACTATTCTTTTCCCGTTGAAATAGAGAGAGATCGCTGTACAGAAGGAATTTGTAAACCTGCTAATTTTCTCATATATTATGTTGCGGTTCAAAATAATAGTAGCAGTATAAATTTGCCTATCTGTGCTAGAATATACTATTCGTGAATTCTTGCCAAATTTCACTGTATCATTGCACATGTATGGTTCTTGTAGAAATATGATGTCAGGAAGATCGTCTGCGATTGTCACACCTAACTCACTAGTAGCCATCATACTTTTCCTTGCATTAAATTGTATACATCCGATATTGTTATCATTCATCTGAATGGTATTGAGTTCTTTGTATTACTATTTCCATCTGGGTTTTGTACAGGGGACATTCGCTGGAGTTCGCCTTGTGATCAAGAGACCTTCCATTCTTGTACCTCGGGTGTTTAGCGCAGTTGAAACATTTTTGTTTACGCGAACACTCATGATTTCCCGCCGCGCCGCATATTAGGCAAATCTTTTCATGGAGCATTCGCTGATTTTATGTCTTGGATTAAACTCAAAACATTTCTGGCACTGCCTAACTAATACTTTGTCGTGTATATGGCATCTCTCACAGTCGGTATAGATAAAATTACCCTTCTTCCTTAAGGTTTGATACACTCGTGGAGAAACTCGCAGCACTACATTGTGGTGAGAGGTATTGGATTTCATGGGGAACAGCACTCGGATTTCATTCTCTAGTCCACTCAAATCAGGATTCATGGTACATATGATTGGTATTAAATTATTAACTTCCGTTAATTTACTGACATTTTTTATAATAATTGTTGGGTCTCTAGGTTGCGGGGTAAAATTTTTACTATTTGCTTTCAATTCCGCCGCCATGCTCAGTTCCTTTAACAAGTGTTTAGCCTCTTCGTCGCTAGGAGTTTTTATTACTACTGCATTTTTGGTGTTAATAATTTTATTAATTCGTATCCCACTACCGTTTTCTCGTAACTTTTTTATATTAGTTGAAATTGCCTGAGCTATGTTGTTAATAGGCTCATTATTTAGAGGAACTGCGAGCAGTGTAGCTTCAGTGTTTAAGGTCCGTTGTCTTTCCTCAATAAATTTCTGTGTATGATCTCTCTGTGTAACTTGGGCATAAGATAATCCTTTCGAGGAGATCACGCTTCGAATATCACCGAGCTTCTCTTCCACTATGTTGCCGACGGTTTCCTTCATCTGTGCCAAAAGGTTCTCGTTATCCGATTCAACCATAGAAGAAATTCCATCTTTCGTTTGTTTTAACATAGTCGAAAGATATGATAAATCATTTTTAGTCAATTTTTTTTGATTTTGTTGAAATTTATTCTCAAAGTATGCAAAAATTTCATCCAGTTTCAAATTTAGTAACCTAACCATAGAATTCATATTTAATCAAAAGAGAAACAATTCGAACTATATAAAAAAAGCAAGGTAAAATTAAATAGCAAAACAATAAACCGATTTAAAACATTTCAACATAAGCATTTAGAAAATAAATTAAGAAATTTAGGCAGTTGATGATGATAAATGCAAAAAATCTACGATTGTAAAATAGATTAAATTAAAAAATAAAAATAACTGTTAACATTAGGAAAATAAAAACAGGCCTATCATACGAAGAAAAAAATAACGAAAATTTTGGTATATAGATTGTTATGTGTAGTTCAGAATCTTCGGAGGAGATAGCTCAGGACTTTACAATGGAAAACTCTGTTACGGTATTATCTATATAGATAATATTTTTTTAAATAATTTTATTTTCTAATTTAGCTTGATTATTTTATTTTTATAAACAATGTCTCCTAAAAGAGCCCTTTCTATTGTTGAGGCCATCGAAGCAAAGCAACCTCGTATTGAACAGCAGCGACAAAGACGTTTAAATTCACCCGTAAGAGAACGGCATAATGAACAACAACGGCAATATCCAATGAATATGAGCGAAAATCAAAGAGCCCTTCAAAGGGAAAACAGTAGGCTGAAGATGCAATGAATTCGACAGGGATATAATCTACCTTTGCCAACAGGGACATGTTTCGGGGAAGATCAAATTCCCCTGCACTCTTGTGGCCAACTTGATCAAGTTTGCCCAAAATGTAGAGCAAAGTATTTCGAATTGGAACAAACGACATACAGTAAAACTTTTCATAAATGCTGTTCCAAAGGAAAAGTCGAACTTGAACCGATTCAAACCTCTCAATCCACCTGCTCTAGCCGATCCCGTCCCTGGACGGGCTTTTCTACTAGTATATATATATTATAGATTAGAAATTTTTTGTGTGTTTGATTGTTGAAAAGAGGTGCAGTCGTGGAAAAGTAAAGATAATTATTTACCTTTCAAGCAGATTTTTATTTTGAATCTCTTGAAGTAAAAATATACATATAAAATTATTTATATCACAGGAATATAGAATTTATATAATGAATTCTATAATCGTGAATAAAAGATAGGTAGGGTTAAATATACATATTTACAACAAAAAAATAATAATAATAAAAAATGGTATGTTTTGAATATATATGGTCAAAAATGCAGAACAGTCAATGAATGAAAAAATAAAATATATATATATATATGTAATCAGCACTTTACCAGCTTACATATCTATTGGGTAAATTCGACACAGAGTCCATAACTCCTCTCCTAGAATGTTATGAAATAGAAGCAGCCTCTGTACTAATGAGAGCCATAGCCCGAAACCATGGTATACAGTAAATTAAGAAAAAAAGGCATTTCCTTATTATGCAAATTTCAGTTACACGATAAGGAAATGCCTTTTTTCTTTAAAAAAAACCCTCCACCTTATCCCAGTACAATTTCATATTTGTACTATTTTTTTCATATTGAATACAGGTTGTTGGCTTTTTGTCTGAATTTGACCAAACTGATGTTTTATACTTGATCATAGTTCACTTGTATAATTGAATGAAAAATATGTTTTAAAATTGTAACTATAATATTTTGATTCATTAAAAATGACACGACTCTCCGTGTCAGGAGAAAAAGAAGGAGGACTTTATTAATTAGAAAGTTCAAAATCTCACCATAAAATCGGATTATAAAACGCCTTTAGCATTGAAGCATTTTAAAAAGAAAATGCCCGCGTCTCTGGTGAATCTTTATATTGATTTTGACAGCTTTGGGAACACATGTAACTTCGGGGAGTGTTTGAGATTTAAAAATAATAATAATGAAAACCAGAATTTTTAAATTTTTTCATTCTTTAAAATCATAAACAATAGCTCCATGATTTATATGCAAAAAGGTTATATGCGTATCTATCAACAGATAGAAACATGATGCGCGCCATCTGTTATGAGAAATTCAAACTATTTTTGACGGGTAAAATGTTTATTTTCAAAATCAAGTAGTTGTCTACTGCCCTTACTGCAATGTTAAAATAATGGATAGGCCTGGCTCATCAGTGGTGAACCCTCCCAGCGTTTTCGCCAGTACCTTTTCCAAGAATTTAGCTTCAGTGTCGATATAAAAGCAAAACAGCCATATTATAGCGGTATGGTAGATTAAACAGGCGAATCCGCTGGAAGGGTTCACCACTGAGGAACTAAACCCTTCCACATTATATTTTATCATCGTAGTAGAAGCAGAACAACGTGTTTTTAAAATAAACATACTTCTTGAAAAAGTCCAACCCCACCAGCGAGGGCAAGTAACCAAACGGGGCTCTGGGCACATTTGTAAGTGCAAAGTCGAACTGCTTTTCACATGTGTAGACATGGGTTTCGCTTACAGTAAAAGCAGCCGCTAACTACCCAGAGATAAGAAAGAAGAAGAAGAAATAAACATACGCGCGTTAAAAATAGTTTAATTTTCAAATAATGATAGGCAATGTAAGAGGCTTTCATTTCTAGTTTTCTATTCTAATCTATCAAAATATTTTCCCGATTTAGCGATGACCTCGATTTAACAATAATTTTGTTGACGCTCTTTTTTACCATTAAATTGAAGGTAAATAGTTCAGT
Organism: Cordylochernes scorpioides; assembly: GCA_030710605.1. NCBI lineage: Eukaryota > Metazoa > Arthropoda > Arachnida > Pseudoscorpiones > Chernetidae > Cordylochernes > Cordylochernes scorpioides. The sequence goes on along the minus strand of CP092878.1, from coordinate 7,499,905 downwards.
AAATAATGCAATAGATTTCTGGAGACGAGTTTCTTTTCATTTTTTTTATTGTATTCTATTTCTCTCTCAATATATATAATAAAACACATATATATTAAATAAAAAAAAATACAATGGTTGCCTGTAAAGTCGGTTTTACGGGCGAAGATTTTACGTGACAACGGTAGAATATTTATTGATATGAATATAATTAAATTGCACAATAGGAACAAGGAATTGAATGAAAATAAGAATTGCACAAATTTTAACTATAGAAATATATTTTTGTTTACTAAAACATTGTACATGTAAACTTAAACTTAACTAATTCTTGCTCAACACAGATTAAATAAAGTTTTCTTATATCTGCCACTTTTTCTTAATATTTGTAATTTTAAAGAATCAATTCGAAAATCAAAACATTTATTCAGATCGAAGGTTCAAATTTTTGCTAAATAAATTTGAAACTATTTATAATTTGTAAAATAATAATTAATTAATTAATTAATTTTAAACTAATAATTTACTTAACACTATCAACATTTATCAATAGTATGACATAACCTATAAACTCAGTTTCTCAACTTTTGTGTCAATCTAACAATTAATCAATCAATCATAGTTTACGATAATGAAATATCAGTGTACAATTATTTACCTTTATTGTTGTAGTTGTTGTAAATGACGAATCTAAGCACTCCACATTTTCACTACAGACACAGCTGACGATACTTTAACCACACGTGTGAACTTGTATTATGACGCTTTCTTGTTTTTCCAACGCCAAGAACGTTCGAGAAAGACAAAGACAGAGACAAGCATGCGCCGATTCAATGCGCCTAATTCTCTAGCGCTGCGCGCGCAGCACTCTCGTTCGGTGACTCATCGTAACGTTACCGGGCGTTACACTTTTTCATAAGTGACTCCCAGCCGCAACCTAATTTAAGACGTTGTCACGTCAAAATATATATTATATATGTAACAATGGTTCGCTTTCTCCACGGAAGATGGCACCAGCTGATGGAGATCGGCGCATGCGTTGCCGTCCCGTCACGAGGGAGCTGCGTCTATAAAGGTTTTTTCGCCTTTCTAAAAAAGTAAGCTAGCTGGGAAATGTTAAGTTAATTTTGTTGTATTAATTCTTTTTTATTATAATTTTGTATTCCAATAAAGAAAATAGTCAAAAATCCTTTTACTATTTGTTCTTGTAAGTCTTTTACGAACAATTGGATACAAATTGGCGCCCAACGTGGGGCAGAAGAAAAGTATTCTACGGAGGATAGTGCGTGGATGTTCGACTGCTGATGTCAAGATTTTCTACCCAGGAAAAGACAGATAAGTAAAATTTTATTTAAAACTCAAAATCAATCCTGATTTTTATGCATGATATCTTTTAAGAGATATTTGATACTAAAGTAGTAGTTTGCTTTTTTTTTTCGTGAGTATGCAAAACTAACAGGTGTTAGAAAAAGCAAAGTATAGGAAAATTTTTTTTTACCCAAAGAATATTTTTCGAATAATATAGTTTTTGTTGGTGCTATCAGAAAGTAAAAATGACTTATTTGGGTAAAGGAATGAAGATAGATCTCATGTTATTGGCACAGGAATTAGGAGAAAGCCCAGATAGTGGTATGCGTATAGTGGATCTGAAAGATCTTATCCTCAAATCGTCTGCTTATGATGAAGAATTAGTGAAAAACATGTTAACTAATATAATCGAAGAGCGAAAGGCTAAAGAACTTAAGAAGCAGAGATCTGAGGAATTGGATGAAGAGCGGAGGTTTGAGCTTGAGAAATTGAGAATGCAAACTACGCATAATGAATTTCTAAAAACTACGGAATCTGTTGCATCCGGAACAGATGTGCCACAAATTGAGTTTAAGAAGTTAATCCCTAACTTCAATCCAAAAGAAACGGATATAGCCACATTTCTTAATTTGTTTGAGCGGCAACTCAAGTTTTTAAAAGTACCAAATACCCACTGGGTAGCGTATTTATTGGGTGTTTTGCCTGGTGATGTAGCCAAATTGATTGCTAGAGAACCTGAGGAACAATCCCATGATTATGATCACATAAAGAAAATGCTACTTTCACGTTTTAAGCTTAGCGGCGATAGTTTCAGACAACTGTTCTATAGACATCAAAAGAGTTCAGAAAACACCTGGAAGGATTATTATTTTGAGTTGCAGAACTTTTTCGAAAGTTGGTTACAGGATTTGAGGATTGCCAATTTTGATAAATTGAAGGATCTAATCATTGCCGAACAAATGAAGAAAAGAACCAGTCCCGAAATGAGAGACCATTTCTGGGAGGAGTGGTTTGCTTGGGTTACTCCAAGCCAACTTGCTGCTAAATTGGACACCTACGATAATTTGAGGAAAATTAAGGATATGTCATTGAACAACAAGAGGAACGCTTATGAGAAAACAAAAGAAATATCTAGAAGTTTCTCTGGCCCTAGAGAGTCATTTTCTAAAATAACAGAGAAACCTAGGGGTGAAACAAGGAAGAAAGATCGCTCCTCAATTTATTGTTATGGATGTGGAGCTCAAGGCTTCATAAAGGCAAGATGTCCAACTTGCAATCTTACTGAGACTGTACCAAAACTCAACATGAATAGCATGAGTTTTTATAGCTCCCTTGTGGAAAGTCAGCCAGTGAGCCTCATTGAAGTTTTTATATCTCACCATCAGGCGGCAGTTTGTGCAGATACGGGTGCTACACACTCCGTAGCTGGAGAGAAGCTTTATCGCCTGTTAAAAGACAATGGAGTGAAGTTCGTACCAAACATCACTGGTATAAAACTCGGTGATGGTGAAGAGAAAATAGTCGATATCTTGACTGCAACTGTTGACATCCATGTTAAAGGGAAAAAGGTTCCTACATCATTGATGGTTCTGACCAATGCTAGAGGGAATAGAACCCTCTTGGGAACAGACTTTCTAAAGGCTGCTGGAATTGTTCTAGATATCCCTATGGGAAAATGGTATTTTTCTGAAAGTCCACGAATAAAATTTGATTTCATTAGGAATCCACCTAACATCGCTGCATTATTGGCAGTTTCTGAGAACGTGTCTCCGTGTCATCTTCGTAAAGATGAAGGAACTCATCTCACTGTACACCAGAAAGGTCAATTGAACTCCCTTTTGGAAAAGTTTGAGACGTGTTTCCAACCGGGGGGAGAGGCCACACCTTTCTGTGAGCACCATATCGATACAGGAAACACTCCGCCAATCTCTGTTCCTCCCTACAGGATGAATCCTGCAAAAAAGGAAATCTTAAGGACTGAGATTGATAGACTGTTAGCCGAAGGAATAATAGAGGAATGTGAATCTCCCTATGCTTCTCCAGTAGTTCTGGTCCCTAAACCCGACGGTGGTATTCGTTTGTGTGTTGATTACAGAAAGCTCAATGCAAGGACAAAAGCAGACTCTTATCCTTTACCCAGATTGGATGATCTAATGCATGAAGCTCGACACACACCTTTCATGTCTACTATCGATTTACGTGCTGGTTACCATCAGGTCAAGGTACATCCAGCAGATCAAGACAAAACAGCCTTTACATGTCCTTTTGGAACCTATCGTTATTTAAGAATGCCTTTTGGACTACGTAATGCTCCTTCTACATTTCAAAGACTAATTGATAGATTTCGAGGTGGGTTAGGACACGTTCTAGTTCTCTCTTATCTAGACGATATTATCGTCCTCTCTGATACTTTTGAAAAACATATCACCGATCTTCAATCGGTTTTTGAAAGACTCACTCTGTTTAAACTACATGCTAATAGGCACAAGTGTCATTTTGCAGGTTCTCGGGTTAAGTATCTGGGTTTCTGGATTACCCAAGAGGGACTAGAAATTGATCGAGATAAGGTATCCTCTGTACAGAAGATTCCGCCTCCTACGAATGTAAAAGAAGTTCAATCCTTTTTGCAGACCTGTTCCTGGTTTCGGCGTTACATACCGAATTTTGCTGAAAGGTCTAGGCCCCTTAGTAATTTAACTAAGAAGAAAGTTCCATGGGGGTGGGGATTTTCCCAACAAAAGGCTTTTGAACTTTTGAAAGAGTGCTTGATAACCCCTCCTGTATTGAAACAAGCAGATGGATCTAACCCGTATATCATTCGAACGGATGCTAGCAGTTTTGCACTCGGAGCGGTATTACTTCAGGGACAAGGGGCTGGCGAAAGACCGATTGAATATGCTAGTCGATTATTGAGTCCCGCAGAAATAAATTATTCTACTACGGAACGAGAAGCTCTCGCTGTGGTTTGGGCCTTGAAGAAGTTTCGTGGTTATGTAGAGAGCTCTGAAATAACTATTGAGTCTGACCATCAACCCCTGAAATGGCTACTTAGCCTCAAGTCACCTACGGGAAGACTGGCACGATGGGCACTGGAAGTACAGTCCTTCAACCTGAAAGTACAATATGTGCCAGGAAAGGCAAATGTCATTGCAGATATGTTATCAAGACCAGTAGTCCCGAATGTTCCTTCATGCGAGGTTAATAACATCATTGTAGCTGACATGCCTGCGAGGAGTCCCAAAACCATTCGCGAATCCCAACTTCAAGATGAAAACCTAAAGAAAATAATTAGTTCCTTTGAAGCCACACCTTAAACCGAGGAGTTCGCAAATTGGACTGAAAGAGGATTTTTGATGAATCAGGGAGTTCTCTACAGATATGTTCCCGATTCCGACAGTGAAGAAGCTCAACTTGTTATACCGACCCACGAGCGTGATATGGTAATGAATTATCATCATGATAATCCCACTGCTGGTCATTATGGAGAAGAGGGAACCTATCAAAGAATTGCAAAAAGATATTACTGGACAGGAATGAGGAAATATATCACTGACTATGTTAAAAAATGTGCCGAGTGCTGTCGGTATAAACCCACCAATCAGAAACCATCCGGTTTGCTTAGAACACCTGTTTATTCTCAGCGTTTTGAGATTCTTTCCATTGATTTGTTTGGACCTTTACCCAAAACCAAGTCTGGAAAACAATGGATTTTTATTGTAGAAGATTGTGCAACTAGATGGGTCGAGTTATTTGCTCTCGAGCGGGCCACTGCCCAAGAGTGCGGTGTCACGCTCATTGAGGAAGTCTTTTTGAGGTATGGTTTACCTCGACGCATAATTAGCGATAATGGCCCACAGTTTGTCAGTGCTGTTCTTCAACAAGTGTGCCACGTCCTAAAAATCGATCAAAATCTCATTCCTGTATACTGTCCACAGGCCAATCCAGCTGAACGCAAAAATCGTGATTTAAAGCCTCGAATAGCCATACTTGTGGGGATGGAGCATGATAAATGGTCTGAAAAGTTACCGGTTATTCGTTTTGCTATGAACACCTCCCAGAACGATACCACTGGACATACCGTTGCCTATCTACAGTTCGCTCGCGAGTTAAGAACCATTGATGATGTGGTCCAAGACTTTAAAGCAGTCGTCGATAATGACAATTTTGTTGCAGAGATTACTCCCTACCTTAAGCGATTTGCTACAATTACCCATGAGATCCAAGAACGCATTCAGTTGAAGCAAGATCAACATAAGAAATATTTTGACAAGAATCGACGACAGGTTTATTTTTCTCCTGGAGACCGGGTTTGGATAACTACACATCCAATCAGTAAGTCTAAATCAAAGAAAACTGGCAAGTTTATGCCTCGACGAGAAGGTCCTTATCTAGTTTTAACTCAGAGATCACCTACTACTTACACTGTTGCTGCAACCTCGGATCCCACCATTCCCATAGGAAATTATCATGTCTCTTCTCTAACTCCATATAGTGCAAGGGACACTCGACAAGTTTGCCCCATAAGAAGACGCGGTCGTCCCAAGACCTCTTCTAATACCTCCGGAGGGTCACCGAGGGCTGTTCCTAGTACTTCTGGAGGCCCAGTAGGATTGTCTGGAGTTACTGGCTCCTCGTCGGGACGACTTCGTAGCCAGAGGGGGAGTTTGTAACAATGGTTCGCTTTCTCCACGGAAGATGGCACCAGCTGATGGAGATCGGCGCATGCGTTGCCGTCCTGTCACGAGGGAGCTGCGTCTATAAAGGTTTTTTCGCCTTTCTAAAAAAGTAAGCTAGCTGGGAAATGTTAAGTTAATTTTGTTGTATTAATTCTTTTTTATTATAATTTTGTATTCCAATAAAGAAAATAGTCAAAAATCCTTTTACTATTTGTTCTTGTAAGTCTTTTACGAACAATTGGATACATATGTATATAATATAAATATATATTTAATATTGTAGCGGATGTATGTAAGTTTTTCTTTTTTAGCTATTTTTAATTTAAAAGAAATAAATAATCAAGAATGTATGTCTCGTTAGTTTTTTATTTTTAACCAACGCCTGCCATTTTACAAAAGTCCTCGTGTAAACAATGCTAAGTGATGATGATTATTGGAATAAAGTTCTATGAAAAGTTAAATATGAGAATAATAATTTTGAGATGCTTACAGCACGTATCATTTACCCCCGCTTTGATGCATTTATTCACGGAGAATAAATGACTTTAATTGAGAGATGTGAGCCTTTATAGGATCTCCTGTGGGATTTCTTGGTGGGTTGTCTTGATCCGTTGTAGAGAGTTCGTAAGTCACTTTAGACAATCTTCTCAAAACTTGGAATGGTCCTTCGTATTTGGGAGCTGTTTTAATTAGCCTCGGATCATTGTAGGGAATTCTTTTAAGAACGAGATCTCCAACTTTAAATTCAATGTCGGGATGTCTTGAATCATGTCTTCTTTTAGAAATATCACGATGATGTTGAGTTCTTTTTATAGCCAGTTTTCTAGCATCTTCTACCGAGGTTGAGGGGTTATCAGCAAATTGTGGCTGCACATTGTAACCAAAAAGTAGAAAAGATGGCGGAAAACCTGTTACGTCATGAGGGGTGTTGTTGTAGTCAGTAATGACCTTGGGCAAAAGTGTGCTCCATTTCACCTTCGGTTTATCAAGCAAGGCCGCTCTTAACTTGGTCATGATTGTTCCGTTAACCTTTTCGCACATTCCGTTACTCTGGGGGTGGTATGGTGTGGTGAAAGTTTGTTGGATGTTATGAACTTTCAAACACCTTTTGAATTCGTTGGAATTAAAGTTCTTTCCATTGTCAGTGATAATATGTTTTATGGGTAGCGAGACTTGAAGGATTCTGTTGAAACATTGTAGCGTTGCTTGAGCTGTGTTTTTGATAGTGGGAAATGCCCAAACATATCTTGTAAGATGATCAATGAACACTTGGATGTACTTGTGCTTTGTCTTTTCAGCTGCTGTTCCCATAACTATTGTATCTGCACTTATTACTTGAGCTGGTTGTAGTTCTGTGTCTGGAATTATTAGTTGTCCTAGAGTTGGTTGGTTAGATGATTTGGTCAGTTGACATGTCTTGCATGATCTCACATAAGATTTAATTTCCTGTACCATGTCTGACCACCAAAATAAAGGAACTATTAATTTGACTGTCTTGTTCATGGATGGGTGACTCATGTTATCATGATATTCCTTCAGAACATGTTCTTTAAAAGAAGCAGGCACCACAGCCCTGAGTAGTCCTCTCTTCTTGACCATCACTGTGTTTTGATGATCTTGAGGGTCTTCAATGAAGCTGAGATCTGCCTGTCTTTGATGTTGTTGTAGCTCGAAAATGGAAACACTTAGTACTGGGGCTCTTGATAATGCATCTACATGAGTCAGTTTGTTTCCATATCTGTGTGTGATTGTAAAGGTTTTAGTTGATAAATTGACTAGCCACCTGAAAATTTTAGATTTTGGATTTTTGAGATTGAGTAGCCACTGTAAGGCTGAGTGATCCGTAATAACTTGGAAGGGCTTGTTTTCCAGATACACCTCAAAATAATCTATTGCTTGGATGACAGCATAGCATTCCAGTTCATAAGCTGAGTAGTTCTGTTGGTGTTTAAGAAGCTTTTTGGAATAGTATGATATTACATGTTCTGTTGAATCAATTTCTTGACTTAGTATTCCTGCTATTCCAATTGCTGATGCGTCTGTATATAGTTTGCAAGGTACTTCTGGGTTGTAAGTGGTAAGAATTGGTTCTGATGTTAAAGCTGCTTTTAATTCTATAAAGGATTTATCAACTTGAGGTGTCCACGAGAATAATTTATTTTTCTGTGTCAGGTTTGTAAGAGGGGTGGCAATCTCTGCAAATCTTGGAATGAATTTCCGGTAGAAATTTGCCAAGCCAATGAATCTTCTGATTCCTTTAACTGTTGTTGGTTGCGGAAAGTCTTGAACAGCTTTGATTTTATCAGGATCAGGTTTAACTTTATTGTGACCAATGATATGGCCTAAGTATTTGACCTCTGACTGTGCAAATGAGCATTTGTTGAACTTAAGCTTGATGTTGTATTCAAGCAATTTTTCAAATACCTGCTTTATCAGGTTCATATGCTGGGAAAAGGATGAGGAAAAAATGATGATATCATCTTGGAAAACACATACTCCTTTCCATAAAAGAGTTCCTATCACTTGCTGGATGATTTTCTGAAATGTTGATGCTGCATTTTTGAGTCCAAAGGGCATAACCAAAAATTCATAATGTCCATCATTGGTGACAAAGGCTGTTTTGGGAACTGACTCAGGGTGCATTTGAACATGCCAGTATCCCCAAGCCACATCTAGTGTTGTGAAATACTTTGCTCCATGAAGTCTATCAAAAATATCTTGCAAAAGTGGTAAGGGTTGTTTATCATCAATTGTAATTTTATTGAGTTCCCTGTAGTCTACACAAAGTCTATTGTTTTTTTTTTTTTTTTTTTTTTTTCTAAACGGTAAAATCTTCCCAATTACATGCGTGGTAAGGACGAAATATTCAGGAGATGAGTTTCTTTCAACACTTTATTAGGACATCAAGCTTTCGGGCACAGCGTGGCCCTTCTACAGATCCTGTAGAATCTGGTTTAAATCTGGCAATGAGTTTATCTTTTACAGTTTCCCATTTTTTTAGAAGGGCCACGCTGTGCCCGAAAGCTTGATGTCCTAATAAAGTGTTGAAAGAAACTCATCTCCTGAATATTTCGTCCTTACCACGCACAAAGTGTATTGGTCCCATCTTTTTTTTTTTTGAACTAAAACAACTGGAAAAGACCATGGGGAGGATGGCTCTTTAATTAATCCTTTCTTAATCATTTCTTTGACTTGTTCGGAAATTTTCTCATATTCAGAGATGGGTCTTCTATATGGTCTTAAACTTATAGGCAAATTTCTTTGGTGACTATATTGTGCTGAATGGAGATTCTTCCTATATCTGTTTGATGTTGACTTAAAATTTGCTCATTTTGCTGTAATAATTTATTCAATTCATCCTGGTCAGGTTTTTGCAAATGATTAAAGGTTGTGCAAACAAGTGCCATTTCTGCTGATTGCTTAGTGTAGACTGTTTTATCTTTAGTGTCAACAATAAGTTCAAAGTCTTCTGCAATATCCAAGCCAATGAGTAGCTGGAATTTTAAATTAGGTATTACATGAAGTTTGACCTTTCTAGTTTTATTATGAATTTGCAAATTTACATGAGCATATCCCAAAGTTTTGGTTAATGAGTTAGCTTGTTGAATTTGCATGGGAGAATCTATTAAAGGATGTAAATTCAAACTTTTTATTAAATTTTGACTTATTAAAGATATGGTAGCACCTGTGTCCATGAAGGCTTGTAAAGGATGTTTGTTGACACAAATTTTAAAGTCTATCAATTTATTAGGAGGATTGTTAGTTGATAAGCAAGTTACTTTGTTTGTTTCATTACTTGTGGTTGATTCAGTGACTGTTGTAATGAATTGTTTTGGTTGTGTATTTTTAGATGATCTTTCTGTTTTATAATTTGGGTCATAATCAGGACATTCATTCAACCAATGTTTCACTTTAATTCTTTTCTTCATGCAAATTGGGCAGAAAAATGGGCAATTTGAAGCTGATCTTTCCTGTTGAGATAGAGTGCATACTTTGGGTTTAAACAAATTTCTTAGCTTACTTTGTTGCCTGTTATGCTCAACAGAAAGTGCAACTTGTAACCATTTGGTTGGATCTGCAGGTTGTGCTGCTGCAAACACATCCCTCCAATTCAAAGGTAGCCCATCTGTTAGTAGCTGTATTTTCTCTTCCTTTTTCAAGGATGTTTGATTCAGTAAGTCCATTTTTTCTTTAAAATAAGTCTCCACAGTTTCACTTGCAAGGAGCTTTCTGCTAGATGCTAATACAATGGGACTATATGTGCAAGGTTTAAATCTGGCAATGAGTTTATCTTTTACAGTTTCCCATTTTTTTATATGTGCATTTGTAAGAATTTCATCAGCAAAAAATTCTAAGGCTTCATCTGCTAAATAGTAGATAAGATTGTGTATTTTTTCTTCATCGTTTGCTTTTAAATTTTCTACTTCATACAACTTAATCCAACTTTCAATTTTTATATTATTCTTACTGCCAGAATATTTTTCAAATCTATGTATATTTGCCATTATAAAAATAAATTTTAAAAATAAGGCTTATTTTGGATTTAAATATGATTATTTATTTACCGATATTTCGATGGATCAATCTTCCATCTTTTACGAGGTGTTTTGCAGTGAAGCACGCAGCAGGTCGCGCGCCCCAGGTGAGCCACTAGACGTCTTCTAAGCTTATTGGGCGATGAACCATCTAATATATACAATCTAAACAGAGTAAATATAATCAAAATAAAAGTGATATATGTAAATGACTATTGAAATTAAGAGATATCAAATTAATTAAAGAAAAAGTGATATATGTAAATGACTAAGTGATATATGTAAATGAATAATGAAAAATTAAGAGATATCGAATTAATTAAACAAATAAAATATCATGAAAATTGAAATAACTGTGTAACAAATATACAAATAGTAGTAATAGATATCCGATTAAAAATGGAATAAAATAACCATGTAAATAGCATAATCATCTAAGAGGTTCTAAACTGGGTATATATATCTGGCAAGTCAATCTTTCTATTGATACTATTTTTATTCTCTAATGAGCTCCAGCTTTCTAAAAATAAACGGCAATGTTTTTCTTTGATGTTTTGATGAATTATAGATGTGTGATCGAAGTCTGGAGTGTGACTATTGTTGAATGCATGATCTACTAGTAGAGATGTCGGGTTATGGCGCTTTAGTGCGGATTTGTGTTGGTTAATTCTTTCAGATAAAGGTTTGCTGGTTTCTCCTATGTATATTGCCTGGCAGGATTTGCATGGTATTTTATAAACCACATTCGCTCTATCTTCTGGCTTGTAGATTTGTTTTGTATCAGGGTGACGGAAGATGCTTCTTAAATTCTGATTGGGTTGATATCTGGTTGTAATATTGTGTTTTTTTAAACTTCTGGCTATTCTTTCACAGCCATAGCTGTAAGGTAGGGAGCAAAACATGTTCGGGGTTGAGATCTGTGTATTGTTCGTGGATGGAATTTTTGGTGTATATAATTGCTTTTTGATGAATTCTTTAGGATAATTATTGTTTTGAAGTTCTTGAAATAATCTAGCTTTTTCAATTTTTTCATCAGTTTTATCTGTAAAATGTGTAGTCAACCTCTTGGATAGTGTTTTGACCACCGCAACCTTATGGCAGATGGGACCAAAAGAATTGAAGTTCAGGTAACTTCCTGTGTGGGTTGGTTTTCGATAAATTTTCGTTTCAATTTTATTTTGATTTCTGGTCAGTTGTAAGTCCAAAAATGGTAGAGATCTATTTTCTTCTAATTCATAAGTGAATTTCAGAAAGGGTCTAAGACTATTAAGAAAATTTATAATTATGGAAACATCCACCTCTGTGATGCATAAAACATCATCAATGTAGCGTTTCCACATTAAAATTTGTAGTTGTGTGGATTCAACGATTAACTTGTCAATCTTATCCATGAAGACATTGGCTAATGCAGATGATATAGGATTTCCCATTGGAAGTCCCTTGACCTGTTTGAAATATCTGTTCTTATAGAAGAAGTAATTAAATGATAGGCAGAGTTTGATCAGTTCTATGAGAGCCTCCTTTGGGATAGGGAGGGGTAAGTCTGGGTGGGAATTTATGAATTCTTGTAGAGCAAGAATTGCTTCGTCATGTGGGATGGAAGTATAAAGGGATTCTATATCAAAAGATATGATCCGGCTGCCTGGTGAAACTGGAGTATTTTTGATTGCTTCAATAGCTACTATTGGATTGGGGACTGTGTGGAGAAGTTTCTTCTGGAATGGTGATATAATTGATGACAGAAGTTTGGTGATGGGGTACAGGGGCGAGCCAGAATATGACACTATGGGACGTAATGGGGTATTGGGTTTATGAACTTTTGGTAGACCGTGTAAATTTGGAAGATTTTGAGCCGTGGCTTTTAAACTGTCGAAGGTTTTGTTATCTAGCTTTGTATTTGCGCTTAATTTTGTTGAATTGTCTATTGAAATCTTTTGTAAGATTGGTTAGGGGATTCTTAGTTAAAGGTTCGTATATATCTTTATCTTGAAGTAACTGTTCTATTTTGTTGTTATATTCTATTGCATCCATGATTACCGTGTTTCTACCTTTATCTGAAGGTGCTATGATTATTTGTTTGTTTTCTTTCAATTGTTTTATGGCATTCTTTTCTTCTTTACTTAAATTAGTCTTGTTATGTTTTTCTAATTTCTTTATAATTGGTGTTATTTCTGTTCTGATTTTTGACTTTTGTTCATCTGGGAAATTTTTAATTGAATTCTCTATTGCGGCTAATGTTTTAGGATTGTTTATCTTTTGAGATGGCACAAAGTTCAAACCTCTTGATAATAGAGTTGTTGCTTCTGGGGTGAATGATTGGGTTGAGAGATTAATCACAGTGTTATGGTGTGTGAGACGTTGAGATTTGTTCGCCCAGTTGCTAATTTTTTTGGAATGTCTTTGTTGTATAGATTCTCTTTTGTTTTGGCACTTACTGGCTATAAATGTGTTCAACTTTTCAAAATAATCATCGCTGATCAATGGTTTCAAATTAGGAATAATTATTTCAATATTCGATTTTGATTTGTTTATGTTATAGTGACAGTTTTTGATGCGAGCATTTACAGATCATGCATTCAACAATAGTCACACTCCAGACTTCGATCACACATCTATAATTCATCAAAACATCAAAGAAAAACATTGCCGTTTATTTTTAGAAAGCTGGAGCTCATTAGAGAATAAAAATAGTATCAATAGAAAGATTGACTTGCCAGATATATATACCCAGTTTAGAACCTCTTAGATGATTATGCTATTTACATGGTTATTTTATTCCATTTTTAATCGGATATCTATTACTACTATTTGTATATTTGTTACACAGTTATTTCAATTTTCATGATATTTTATTTGTTTAATTAATTCGATATCTCTTAATTTTTCATTATTCATTTACATATATCACTTAGTCATTTACATATATCACTTTTTCTTTAATTAATTTGATATCTCTTAATTTCAATAGTCATTTACATATATCACTTTTATTTTGATTATATTTACTCTGTTTAGATTGTATATATTAGATGGTTCATCGCCCAATAAGCTTAGAAGACGTCTAGTGGCTCACCTGGGGCGCGCGACCTGCTGCGTGCTTCACTGCAAAACACCTCGTAAAAGATGGAAGATTGATCCATCGAAATATCGGTAAATAAATAATCATATTTAAATCCAAAATAAGCCTTATTTTTAAAATATAAATGTATTATGGATTGCTCTATATTCAGAATAAAAATAAATATGTTTCTAAATGAGTTATTTAAATTTGAAATATATAATCTTTTCATTAAAAATTTACCTTTTTAATTTTCTTTCGTATCCTTTCGACTGCGCCAAGTATGTAGCGGATGTATGTAAGTTTTTCTTTTTTAGCTATTTTTAATGTAAAGGAAATAAATAATCAAGAATGTATGTCTCGTTAGTTTTTTATTTTTAACCAACGTCTGCCATTTTACAAAAGTCCTCGTGTAAACAATGTTAAGTGATGATGATTATTGGAATAAAGTTCTATGAAAAGTTAAATATGAGAATAATAATTTTGAGATGCTTACAGCACGTATCAATATATATTCAAAATAATAAATCAAACTCTAGCCAATATGATAATATATATCTAAGATAGAATAAACAATAGTTAACCCCCGATTTACACGGTAGATACGTTCCTGAGAAAAACGTGTAAATCGGGGGATAGGTGTACACAGAAATAAAAATAAAATGCATTGACAGGTTAAAATATGTAGTCAGCACATAAGCTCGGGATTCCTCGTGAGATGTGTACACAGCGCATGTGTTCAATCACAGTAGCATTTTGTATAGTGCGATAAAAACAAAAAAAAAACTTATTTGGAAAACCGTGTAAAAGCGAAAACGTGTAAAAAAAAGTACCGTGTAAATCGGGGGATAGGTATACTATATATATATTTAATATATATTCAAAATAATAAATCAAACTCTAGCCAATATGATAATATATATATCTAAGATAGAATAAACAATAGTTAATATGTAAATACAAATTAACTCAATAAAACAATTTACCATCAAGTACGGTATCTTGTAATATGCAAATATATTGCCAAATATATACGCAAGTATATGTCATAATATATACTCTTCCAGGAATAATAAAGCCAACCTACAGACAACCCAGAGAGAGACGGGAGGGTAAAGTCCGGCCACTTGAGACACCAGCGACATTCCAAGGGGCGACCACTGGGGCCCGTCAGTTAACACCTCGGGACTTAAAGACGGTTGGGGATTGTGTGCGACAGGAATGGCCGGCCGGTTGTGCTGGTCTCGTCTCTCTCTCTCTCTCTGGTTGTCTGGGTTCCTCTTCCAACTTGTGATGCGTTTCTTTCCCCACCTTTTATACCACATATATATATATAAACTAGCGGACGTACCCGGCTTCGCCCGAGGTTTTACCCGAGTAAAGGTTTGTCTAACGAACATTTGTTAAAACAATTCTCTATAAACTTATAAAGAAAAAGATATATTTTGATAATTTGAAACTCGTAAATTTGAATCTCTCGATAAAGTGAACATTTTTTCCCGGTCCCTGTGTGCCGTGTCATCCTGAATTTTGTCTTTCATAATTTTCTACATTACAAAATCATCGTTTTATCTAGTGAACATATTTTCCCGGTCCCTTGAAAAATACTCGATAAGTTGAATAAAATCATGGTCGTGAATCTCTCGATAAAGTGATTATTTTTTTGCCGGTCCCTGTGTGCCGTGTCATCCTGAATTTTGTCTTTCCTAATTTTCTACATTGAAAAATACTCAAATTATGTTAAACGATTATCGCATTTATATTTATGCGAATTTTATATTTAAACGATACTCATTATTTCTTTTGATTTTTATATATCATACTAGACGAATGGCCCGGGCAACGCCCGGGTTTTACCCGAGTGCGAATACACCTTGCTTCCTAGGGTTGTCGGCGCCCGTTGACTCCCGGCGAGCAAGCGACTGCTCCCGTCGGCTGCCGGCGTGCGAGTGGCTTCCCGGCGCATGCGCGCGCACAGGGAAGCCACGTGTCGCAGGCGGCCAATGGGCTCGCCCCGCCATCAGTTCCACCGCGTTCTAGATGAGCTATTTAGAATAATTTGAATATATAGTTTTAATAATTGATTTATATATTTTTTAAAATAGCCTATCTTCATCCTCGTTATTTTTTACCTATGTATGGAAATTTTGGTGTGAATTAGTGAACTACTGCGAATTTGTATACCGGACATACAAACCAACCAACCAACCAACAGACAAACATACAAACATTCATTTTTATATATATAGATATATATCGTTTTGCACAATTATTTAAACTTTTTAAATTTAATTCATTGAATAGAAATTTAATTTTTAGTATCGCATTTATTTTTATTCGAATTTTATATTTAAACGATACTCATTATTTCTTTTGATTTTTATATATCATATATATCGTCTTGCACAATTATTTAAACTTTTTAAAATAAAGTACAATACTTAAAATACAATATGTTTCTTATACAATCTAAAATTAGAAAATAAACTTTTAAATCGGTATATATATATACCGTATATATATATATACGTTATATAATATAGTATTTAAATATATATAATTAAATATATATATAATTATTTAAACTTTTAAATCGGTAACCTCAAGGAGATAGCACTAAAGCACTAATATTTGAATTAGTTTTACTTAATATATTAGCCCTGAAAGACCCAAGGTCATCAGGTGTGGACCAAAACTTAAGCCTATCTCGGTCTCAATGGTGGCGCTGCTTGCGAGTTAAAGCTACAAATCTGTAAATAACTCTAAGGATATTAAAGATATTCAAGATATTATTTTTCGTAAACCTTTCCGGGGATATACCTAATAATATCCTAAAATTTCACGGCGATTGGATGTATGGTTTTTGAATCCATAGAGGATACACACAGACACACAGACATTCATTTTTATATATATATAGATTTGGTTAGTGTCTAACGGCGTTCCATTATTGTTCATTTTTGTACTCCTGTAGAAGAGAGGTAATGCCCGAAAGCTTGAGAGAATGCAATAATAAAATGAAAACTCACATCTCCAGAAACCTGTTGCATTATTTAATTAATATATTCAGGACATCTATTGTAAATAGAGAATATTTCAAATTTCGAAACTATTATAGACGCGTATGATTATTTTTAAAAATAAACAATTTCTACTGTCCGTACTCCAATGGAAAAATTTAATGGGAGGGCTTTTTTCCATTGCATTAAGGACAGTAGAAATGGTTTATTTTTAAAAAGAATCATACGCGTCTATAATAGTTTCTAATTTTGATAACAGATGGTGCGCTAATGCATCATAATAGGGAATATATACAACAACAACAAAGCTTTATTAAGACCCTTTAGTCTTATACAGATTCTCCAAGCAGAAATATAGGATACGTGCAGGAAAACAGTAATAGTACCTTAATGGTAATATGATATTTATATACAGGAAAAATTATATAAAGACAATCAAGCTAATAGATTAGTCTGGGTAAATTGTGTGTGTGTGGAGGAAAATAAATTTATTATATATGGATTTACCACGAATTCACCGCAAATGAAGGTAAAAAAAGCAAAAGCTAATCACAATCAATATTGAGATAATGAAATTTATACATTGTAATTAAGATAATTGAGCTCATAAACAGATTTGAAAGGGTAAATCCGAGTAAAAGAGAAAAATATAGAGAATGTATAAATGGGGAATACATACCTCTTTCAAAGGAGTTTTAAAGGCGATGAAGCGTGTTTGGCTAATTACATTTCCAACAGGACTGTAGTCAAGCCATCTAGACCATATCATTTTGTTTAGGTATTTTATAAACTCATCAGTATAATCGTTTGGTTTTAATTTAACAACGCCTAAATGATAATGTTGCCATTTTATCGAAACATTTTAAAATTGTTATCAAGGCTCAACTTAATATGTATTTTTTTAATATTGTGATAATCTAAATCTTTAAATAATCTCAAAAGATGTTTTTTTAAAAACCTGACGATTTTAGAAAATGATTAAATTATATTTTCACACAGGTGGAAACATAAAATTAATTGTATATAATTATTATATTGTCAAAATACTAAATATGTACATAGCGGTAATTTATATTCTAAATTATCAAAAACTGTAAATATAGAAACCATTTTTTAATGATATATATTTTAATTTAAAATATTTTATAACTAAAAAAATATTGATCATTAATATTTTATATTATATTTACTTAATATAAACCAATATATTAACAAAACAATTTTATTTTGCACGAAATGGAAATGATCGCAATAATAACCTAAAAATATACATTTATAATAGTAGAAAGAAAATTTGAAGGCAAAAAAATATTGCAAATTATAATTGAGAAATTAGTAATAAAGACTACCTTTCAGGTATGTATTCTAGTAATAACGTATCTTGTTCTACTTTTGCATACATATTTGTAAATTATATTTACAAAATATTCCCTGCTACGCCTTTTAATTGGGAAAAAATATATATAATGGAATATATTTCATTTTCCATTAAGAGCTCATATAACTTTAATTTAGTTTAAAATTTAAATATATATGCATGTGTGTGGAGAACTTAAAAATAATTTAAATAATAAAATTTGAAAATTTTCAAAAGAAAATGCTCTATCTTTTTTTCAGTTTTATTTTGTTTTTAAAATATTTATAAAGCTTGTGCATTCGCTGAATGAAAAATTTACCATAGATATAATTTGTTTGCAAAAAATATATAAAGTATGAGTGTAATATATTTTATTTTAATGTAAATTATAAATGATAATCACTTTAAAAGTTTTATTTTAAACGTTTTATATATCATGAATTATGTTTTTATACTTTATTTTCCAGATTTCGAATAGTATTTGTGTGAAATATTCCGAATTCATATATTTTCTGTCCAATTTAATCAACCAAATATGATTATCTTGAAAAGTATTTATATTTTTTTTATATAGGTTTGCAATTTTAGGACATTTTTCATTTTAATAACGAATTTTTACCCTTTAATGAAAGCATTTTTATTTTTAGGCCAATTTTTTTATTTTAAAAATAATTCAACACTTATATTATAGTTTTAGAATTAAAATACACTTCGTACAGTAATTCCTTTCATTATCTCAAAGTATATCATAGTGAGGTAGAGGTTGTATGAAATAAAAGACACTTCGGCTAGTAGAGTTTTTATTTTTTCGATGTTTCCACAAAATTCTTTCGTCCTCTCTCTCTCTCTCTCTCTCTCTCTCGTCATGAAAAAATAAAAAATAATCTTTATATTGTCGAAACGTAGAAAAAAAACTCTACTGGCCGAAGTGTCTGTTGTTTCAAGAACAATTATATTATAGATATATTTTCTTTTTATCGAAATAATTTAATTTTAAGTGAAATTGGTCCATTTTAGACATTTTTATCCGTTTTAATTAAGAAATAGAGAGATAAATAGTGCATTTTAAATTTCACTCAAATAAAGTTATCACTGCTTATTATGACGTTAAAATTTTCCTATATGGCAACTACAAGATACTTACCAGTCTAACTGACAGCCATTTTCATAACTGTATTTTTTAAATGGATTTTTATAGTTTCGAAGTAAACGTCACAAAATTATAATTCGCCCCGAGTGCTTCGAATATGCATTCTGGCATTCAACGCACACACACACAATATTAATTACAATTAACTTTATTCGAGAGAAATGTCAATTGTTATTTTTTAATTGTTTGATTAAAATGGAAAAATAAAATATCCAAAATAGAAAAATTTAAATTAAAATACAAGTTTTAAGATTAAAACTAAAGATATCTATAGAGTATATTTGTTAAAATATATTTAAAAAGGAAAATGTCAAAGTGCAAAATTTTGTTATATAATAAAGTGTAAAATTCTTGTTGTGTGTTGTGTCATTAAAGTGTAAAATATCTTAAAAGTGCAAAACATCTATTTTTACTTTCTCTCACTGAAATATCCTTAAATTTTGTAGTAAAATATTTTTTTACAAAAATAAAATTTTACGTAATCGTATTAAAGCTGTAAAGAAGGGCCTTTTGTCTTGAGGGCTCGCTCAGTTTTATCGAAAAATAAAGAAAAAAAATTATTCTTTTAAAAAAGCATCTCCTGATCGGGCAACTAAAATTTGCTGATGGCTTGCGCCATCTCTTGAAATAAATATCAACTATTCGTTAATTTTAATTATTCCAGAAACGAATAGTTGATATTTATTCAATAGATGGCGCAAGCCATCAGAAATTTCTAGTTGCACGATTAGGAGATATGCAATTTTTCTTAATTTATCCACCTGATCCCAGTACAATTTCAATTTTTTACTCGTTTTTCAAATCATTCTAAGTTGATTTATCGTTTTTTTTATTATTATTAGCGATTTATGAAAATTAGAAACTATTTTAGACGCGTAAGATTCTTTTTTAAATTAAACAATTTATACTGCCCTTACTGGCGAAACCGCTGGGAGGGTTCACCACTGATGAGCCAGGCCCTCCCATTAATTTTTCCATTGCAGTAAGGGCATTGAAAATGTTTAATTTAAAAAGAATCTTACGCGTCTAAAATAGTTTCTAATTTTCATAAAAGATGGAGGGCTCACTAGCGATTTATGTTTATATTATAGTGACAATACCGAAGCACAAAACCCAGTCATTTTTATAGAACTTATTTCTAAAATTTTAATGCGTTTCTTTTTATAGGAATAGGGAACCACATCTCTTTTAATCCCTGGTGTTAGCAACTCAAGATGGTGGATTATGTGATAAAATTTATGACATCCCTTACAGATTACGTTGAAGATAAAGAAACTTGGCCTTCTTACTTCTCTATAAAGAGCCTTAGGTATTGTTCCATATTTTCAATTCTAAGAGAACTAGGATATTTCAACTTTAAAAAAAAAATGTTTAAATTTTAAAATCATCATTCGAAATGTAAGTATTTATATATTTTTAAACAAATTGAGTCGCTTAGAAACCAATACAATTAAATCCTTTTTTTTTTGCTGTTTTCTAATTTTTATACGTCAGCCCTTAATAACTTCTGAAATTGGAAAATATTATATTTCTGTAATATATATATTATTTATAAATTCACATTAAATAATAAAATGTAAAAAAGAAGAAAGATAACCTAATGTTTATTTGTTATTTTAGGCATTGATGTAAACACTTAGGCTTAAGTTGTTTTACTATACAATGTTATTGGACCTTTCATTGTTTACAATATATTATATAGATAATAAATATATTTATATTTAAAATTCTCTCAATTTTTTTTTGTTGTTTTCTGAACTTAATCCTATTGTCTTCTGAACTAATTATATGTCTTCAACTTTTTAATGCTAATATTTTATCAAAATAATTAAATTTGAATAAAAAGCACAATAAAAAATAATAATATTGTGTCCATTTTATATTAAATAATTAATAAAGAAAAAAAACTGTTATTTTATTTTATTTTTTTGAGAGTTTTTTTTTCTAAAATATTTTAATAGTTAAATTTAATACTAGGGAATCTCTACATGGCTTCGCCTGGTTTTCACCCCCTCCCGTTGAACTATAAGAGTTTCCAAATTATTCGGCAAACATGCTCGAACAATATTTATATCCAATACCCATTAGTAATTTTTTATTATAGATTTTAAATATATATTAAAATGTTTTTTAATATATAGAAAATTATTTTTTTAAATCAAATCCATATATATTAAAAATAAAAATGGCATATCCTGACTAGGAGCACATGTGCTTTACAGAAGACAGAGCGCCATCTGGTGGAACAGAAATCAGCTAAACATTGATTAGCCTGTTCCCTGATATTTGGGCAATGTTTAGTTTATTTCTGTTCCACCAGATGGCGCTCTGCCTTCTGTAAAGCACATGTGCTCCTGGTCAGGATATGCCTTTTTTATTTTTAATATCAACACCTGACCCACTTATTTTTTATTTTTTTAATTTGTTTTTTCGCATATATACATGTGATATCTTGGGACCTCTGGGACCAGTGTTACCTGATGCTAGACGAACCTCGATGTCAACTCTACCGTGCAGTCGTGGTGGAAGGCGACACAGCTGGGCCAAAGGTGAAATAAACAAACAGAGATTCCACTAAAAGCGTCTGACGTCAAGAAGGAATGGGATGAGGAGAGAGAGATTTTAGAGCAAGTGTTACCTCGGTGAGATCCAAGCAAAGACTGACTATTCTAGGTCCTCGATTTAACACCACGACCTTGCTTCTTTCTGATTGGCTGACCTATTTAGGTGATTCTTTCCTAATTGGTGGGACTTTTTCACGTGGCCGTAGGCTATTGGTTGACCTACTTAGGTGATGTCTTCTGTAATTGGCCTTGCGGCTTTCTTTGATGGAAAATACGTCCGGTCTTGTTCCGGAAATTGGGCGTCTCTCAAACTTTTATAACTTCTGGTCACCAGATACGTCCTGTCTTGTCCGGAAATATTGGTTTAAACTTAGCTCGCAGGGTTTCCGGGGTCAGAAGGTTAACTGTGACGTTATTAATAATTATGTTCTCTCCTAGATCTACTTCTTAGGTTTGACTTCTACGATCCTCTAAGCCTGATTTGTTTTAACCTTAACTTTCTCCTGTCTCTCTCCATTCCTTCTATCTGTGCAGTTGCAATACTTTATTAGATTCTTACGCGGTACAGATTGATGTTAGTTGAGGTTTTCTATGTGCAGTACATAAGAAGTTATATACAGTCATGGGGTGGAACATGTGGTAGTAGATATCTAGACTATTTACAACAATTCCATGGTCTTAAATCATCACAGATGGCCCCGGATGTGAGAGGGTTCATATGGAGGGATTTAAGAGAGCGGAATAGGAAGACTGTTATTAAGGAAGTAATTTTAAAAAAATTAATTAAAGTGAGTTGTTATATAACATGGGGTTGATTTCTGTATATCCATAAGAGGTAATAAAGCATAAACAACTAATATTAAACATACAAGTAAAATAAAAATAGGAATAAAAGAATTAATAGAGAGCATATAATGATGATAGGAAAAAATAAAAATGATTTGATGGGAAAATCATGATCTCTTCGTGATGGGCGTTAGAAAGGGTTGAGGGGTTAGTTATTACTTGGTTGAGGCAATGTCACTTTGACTCAAGTCCCAAACCATTTAATGTGCACGGCGCGGAAAACCTAGGCCATGTTTCACATGTAAATTTAAGGACCGAATAAAGTTACAGTACCACAATCGAAAAGTAAGATAAGGGGATTGTTATGGGTTTTAGTAATTAGTCGTTAAGACGTACGCATGCAGGATAAATGAGGGCGTAGATCAGTGACCAGAAATCAAAGTTTTAATTAGAGTCGTCAGGGGCTTAGCGAGAAAAAGAGTAAAATAAAAAAAAAATGTGCCAGCGTGTGGCATGAGAGTGCCCTGGAATAAAAAAAAAAACACAATTTGCACGTATCCAAGCCAGAAGTTGGGAGAAGGTAAATCTGGGGGACGATGTGTCAAGATTGTTAATTACGAAATCAAAGTAGGTCAAGTCTAGCCTGCGAAGGAGTTAAAAGTTCCTGCGGAAAAGGAATGTTAGTAATTCTTAAGAAGTAACCTTTAAAGTGGTTGTTTAAGAGGTTATTGAAGATTACCCTGTTTTTAGATCATGATTTTTAGTTTGATTATAAAAGAATATATCATTGAGATATGAAATTGCGAAATTAAGGCTTTGCATATAGCGTTAAAGGATTTGAAAAATCGAAAATAGAATTGCGAAGTTAAATGCAAAGTAATCTTAAAAAAAAAAGTAAAAATAGTGATGATATGATACAAAGATTAACACACTACAGCAGTATATAAGGGGTAATAGAAAGTGAAAATATTAAATGAAAATTAAAAATGAGCAGTAATATACTCGATAGCATTGACATGGTAGCGGAAGATGAAACAATGTAAATAACATCTAATTTATAAAGTGAGAGAAAATATAAAATGATAAATGCAAATTAGTGATATAAACATGAAATATAAACTTGAGATTATTAGATATGATATGAAAGATAAAATATAAAGTTGATTATAAAATAGAGTCATAAAGCAAAAGTAAATAAGTTTTGGTAAAGAAAAATAAAAAAAAAGACAATAATCTAAACTAATTGGTTGACGTAAAAAAAACAATTATAAGAGCTATATAATGATTATATAAAGGATATTAAAATGAAAAATTTTTTAAAAATGTTCATCGAGAAGGAAGAGCAAGTAAGATTATATATAGAAATTATATATCGTGAAAGAATGGAAAGTTGTAGGCCAAACGTAATGTTCCTGTTTTTTTTTTTAGGATGGGTAGAGAGAGCTTTAAATTGTCCTCGATTGATATCTTTGGTCTTGTTGGCCTAGGTTTTTCTAACTTATCGAATTTGTTTTATGTTTGACGCGACTCGTGGATCACATTGTTTCCAGCTGTGAAACTAACTGAGTCCTAATGTTGTCGATTTTTTTTTTTTTTTAAACTTATGTGGGTGTGTGTGATTTTTGTAAGTAAAATGTTGTCCTTGGATCTAAGTGTCGATGTTAAGTTGACAAGTTAATTGAGGGCGAGAGAATCTAGACCTGGTGACGGGCCGTAACAAGATGTCGGCTGTTTGTTTGCTCGTGTCCAGCGGGAGAGGAGGGAGCGAAGCTATTTTTAATGCGATTCCGGATTTAGGTCAAGGGGGGGGGAGCGAGGGGGCTTGCTTGCTTTCTTTCAACTTATTGGAAGATCTCTGCATTAAGGTGCAGAAAAGGCGCTGAGCAAGTCGGGGGTATAAGACGGGATTTCTGCGCGTCAAATATTGTGGGACATAAATGGCCGAATTCTTTCAAGTGGACATCAGGTGTTACGCGAGGTGTTGGAATTAGAGGCTGGGGCGCGAGGAATAAGATATCTTCTGTATAGTATTTAAGTTTGTTCACATGAACTGTATCATCTTCTTTATTTAGGGGTCGATTGGGTCTGTTAATTCGGACTACGTTTGGGGATATTATTTCTATAATTGTAAACGGACCTGTGAAGTATGGTGCCAATTTTCCCGTATCGGGATGTTTATAATTTTTTACGAGGACTAGGTCACCAATCTCGAAATGCGGGGCTTGATGACCTTTATCATATCTTTGTTTGTCCCTTTCATGCTTAAGCTGTGTTCTGCTGGAGGCGAGTTGCCTAGCCTTCTGTACGTCGGGGAACGGGTTGTAATGAGTTTTTAGTTCTGGTGGGATGCTATTAAACATCAAGAAGATCGGTGGGAAACCTGTGACGGTGTGCGGGGATTGGTTATAGATTTGGACAACTTGTTTAATTAGTTTGGTCCAAGATGTCTTCGGGTTTTCGAGATAAAGTAACCTTAGTTTTCCAGTGATGGTGGCGTTCAATCGTTCTATCAATCCGTTAGCTTGCGGATTGTTACTGGTGGTAAGCAGTGGTTGTATCCCGCGAGATAGCAGAAATTTGCGGAATTTTTCGGAGGTGAATGCGGGCGCTCTATCCGAAAGTAGACGTTTTGGAGACCCTTGTTGTAGTACCTTTTTTAGGGTTTGGATGTACGTTAAGGTACTTGTAGATTTCGATGGGAATGCCCAAGCGTATCTGGTCAAGTGATCCACTATAACATGGAGATACGTCTTGGAGTGTCCGTATTTCGAAAATCCGGCTATTGTATCTATTGATATTAAATCGAATGGCTGTTGTGGTGGGGGAATTTGTCCTAAGGTGCCATAAGGTTTACCTTTGGGTCTTTTGATGATTTGGCAGGTATGACAGGAATTTACAAATTTTTGTATGGACTTGGCCATACCTTTCCAGTAATACTGAGTAGAGATTAGGCGAGTCATTTGGGAGATACCGGGATGGTTGTATTCGCTGTGAACCTGGTTCATAAGCGAGTGTTGAAGAGCTTCGGGTATTATTATTCGATTTACACCTTTACGCCGTATGGTGTGTAGACCGTTGACGTCTACAGCGACACTGGTATCTGTGATATTCGGTTGGTGTTTCTTAATAGTACGGGCACTGATAAATCCACAAAATGGATTGCGAGAAAGCAAATCGGCCTCGTGTTGCTGGGTTCCCTTGAGGTACTGTATTTCATAGTCGTAAGTGGATAGTCTTAAACTCCACCTAAAAAGTCGTCCTGACGGGTTTTTAATAGTTTTAAGCCATTGTAGGGCTTGGTGGTCGGAGTAGACAGTGAATTTGGTACCGGATAGATAGATGCGGAATTTTTCGATGCTTTCTACGATCGCTAAGCATTCTAACTCTGAAATGGTATAGTTGCGTTCGTGAGGACGTAGTGCTCTACTGTAATACTGTGTGGGATGAGTTTTTCCATCCGGATGTACTTGTTTGAGAATTCCTGCGATTCCCTGGGTGGAGGCGTCACAGTACAAGCGGCAGGGTAAGCCATCCTGATACAGATGTAATACGGGCTTACGTGTTAAGCTCTCCTTGAGAGCCGTGAATGCCTGTTGACATTTGTCGTCCCATTGCCATTTAGTGTCCTTTTTAAGTAAATTGTTGAGTGGGGTTCTGAGACGGGCATAATTTGGTATAAACTTGTTATATACGTTGACGGCTCCTAAAAAGGACTGTAATGTTTTTTGGTTGAAGGGAGGTTTGATAGCGTTAATAATATCGAGGTTACGGGTCTGCGGTGTGTAAGTTCCGTTCTTAACAGTGTATCCTAGAAATTCTATTGATGTCTTCAAAAATTCACATTTTTTATAGTTTAGTTTAATATTTTCCTGTTGGCAGATCTCCAGGAATTTTTCTACGTGTTGAATATGCTCTTCTAAGGTATCCGAAAAGATAATAAAATCATCGAAATAGTGGGCTATGAAGTTTAACTTATATTTTTGGAATATTTGGTTTATTGCACGTTCAAAAATCTGTGGTGAGTTGCGCATCCCAAAAGGAAGCCTACAAAATTCGTATTGCCCGTCTAATGTCACGAAAGCTAAAAGGTGACGGGAACTGGGATCTATTTCGACCTGCCAGTAGGCAGAAGATATGTCGGCTGAGGAGAAGTATTTGGCGCGTGAGAGTTTGTCGAGTATATTCTCTATCAAGGGGAGAGGATGGACGTCTGGTGCAATGATTTCATTAATCCTACGATAGTCAACACAAAAGCGTTTTGATTTGTCACGTTTGGTGACAAGCGTAATAGGACTGGCATAGGGAGATACTGAGGTTGTAATTATACCGTGTTCAAGCATGTGTTCGATTTGTGTTTGTATTTCAAGTTGGTCATTTAGGGGTACGCGATAAGGACGTAAGGCAATTACCTTGTCCGAAGTAGTATTGATTTTTACGGGAGGTATTTTAAGCTTAGGGACGTCGTATTTATTGGTGGCGAAAACGGGTGTAAATTGATGCAGTACCTTGTGTAAATTGTAGGGACAGTGACCTAGGTTACTTGTGTCCAAAGATATGCAAGAGGAGGACATAGAGGCGTTGAAAATAGGATCAGGAACATTACATTGAGGCCAAATAAGAGTGTTGGAGTTCACCACGTGTGAGCAACCCGTTCCAGGAGGGGAAGATTTAGTAAATGGGACAGTTGTATTAACCTGTCCATGGGACACGTGTTGCTTGCACGAGGTGAATTTGTATAAGGTAGTTGGTAGAGGTACATTATCTTGATACAGGAGTAGCTGAGGACAGTTTATAATTAGTAGAAATCTTTTTATGGAGTTAAGGGATAATATGCCAAAAGGCAAGGGGGTATCTATAATATGGAATTTTAGGTTCTGGGTTATGTTACCTATTTTTACGTTTAAAAAGATATAACCTATGGTGAAAATATTGTTAGCTATGGCATTAATAGTTAAGTTAAATGGGTGAACAGGTATTTTCTTTTGCAAATTGGTTTCTATTATTTTAAAAGTATTCCGACTAATTATATCGATAGATGCTCCTGTATCAAGTAGCAGAGGTAGGTTTACATTATTGGGCAGTTCAGCTCGAACGAGCAATTGTTCAACGAAAGTTATGTGAGGAGGAACCTACTGTTGTGCTGTCTTGGGCGTCGGAACAGGCCTGTTTTGGTGCCGTGGTCGAAGTACCCATGGGATAGCTAGGGTTCACTGCTTGCGCTGGGCTCGTGGTGTAGAGAGGATCAGGGGAGCGGGTAACATGCGCTCGCGTGTTGTTAACTTGGAAGGGTGCGGGAGAGGACAACACAGTTCTGTCGTGCTGCGGATAAGTTGTGGCTCGGTACACAGGTCTTGGACGGCTATGTGCAGGCCGTTTGGGACACTGGGCGTGCCAGTGCATGGCGCCACAATACCTGCAGGATGAAGGGGGTGGATTGGCAGAGTAGTTGGGTCGCGTTGACCATGGTCGCGGAGCACTGTACCTCGGTGACGGTGCGAAGGAAGGGTTGGGCGTTGTTCTGGTCGTCTGTTGGCACACTTGCGACGCACTGTGGGTTCCTCTTACGCGCGATACTACACTATACCACGCTTGGAGGGTGTTCGTTTGCACGGCAGCGACAATGCGCTGATCAGCGACGGGTAACCCATCAGTCAGGGATTCTAAAAGGATTTTGTGGGGAAGGTTCAGCTGTAGGCCACACACCGTCTTTTTTTGATAATATTCCTCTAACGAGGAGCGATCTGTCAACTTAATGGCCAAGAATTGGGCAAATGACGCGTTTGTGGTTTCAGGAAAGAGGTCTATCAGGGCCTGCCTTGCGTCAACGTAATATAATTTGTCTAATTTTAGGCTGCGGAAGTAGTGCAGGGCCTTACCTTGTAGGAGGTTGGGAAGCCTTCTCAGTCTGTCGGTGTAGTATAGTTGGGCCAGATCAGCTTGGGCGTCGTAGTTGTCGAAGAAGCTCTGCGCCTCGTACGAACCATCGTAACGCGATAGCTCCACATCTCGCGAGAGTCCTGTCGCCGAGGAGAGCTGATATATCGTCCTGGCTAAACTCCCCAGGACATCTGACACCGGCGGTGGTGGCGTTGCGTCCTCGTGGCTGGGGGGAACTTCCTGCGTCCTACCGAGGGTGGTTTCTTTCTTCGGAATAGTGGTGTTTTCCCCACTTTCGGAGTCGGGATCGGACTCCATTGGTTCCTTTGGATTCGCCTCTCTTCCCTGTTCCATCTTTCTGTACAGACAGTGGTCTATTTGCTTACTTGTACCTTGGCGTCCACTATCCTGTCGACTCTTCGGGACGGGGGAGTCTGTGATATCTTGGGACCTCTGGGACCAGTGTTACCTGATGCTAGACGAACCTCGATGTCAACTCTACCGTGCAGTCGTGGTGGAAGGCGACACAGCTGGGCCAAAGGTGAAATAAACAAACAGAGATTCCACTAAAAGCGTCTGACGTCAAGAAGGAATGGGATGAGGAGAGAGAGATTTTAGAGCAAGTGTTACCTCGGTGAGATCCAAGCAAAGACTGACTATTCTAGGTCCTCGATTTAACACCACGACCTTGCTTCTTTCTGATTGGCTGACCTATTTAGGTGATTCTTTCCTAATTGGTGGGACTTTTTCACGTGGCCGTAGGCTATTGGTTGACCTACTTAGGTGATGTCTTCTGTAATTGGCCTTGCGGCTTTCTTTGATGGAAAATACGTCCGGTCTTGTTCCGGAAATTGGGCGTCTCTCAAACTTTTATAACTTCTGGTCACCAGATACGTCCTGTCTTGTCCGGAAATATTGGTTTAAACTTAGCTCGCAGGGTTTCCGGGGTCAGAAGGTTAACTGTGACGTTATTAATAATTATGTTCTCTCCTAGATCTACTTCTTAGGTTTGACTTCTACGATCCTCTAAGCCTGATTTGTTTTAACCTTAACTTTCTCCTGTCTCTCTCCATTCCTTCTATCTGTGCAGTTGCAATACTTTATTAGATTCTTACGCGGTACAGATTGATGTTAGTTGAGGTTTTCTATGTGCAGTACATAAGAAGTTATATACAGTCATGGGGTGGAACATGTGGTAGTAGATATCTAGACTATTTACAACAATTCCATGGTCTTAAATCATCACATACAATATATAAACTTTTATTATTTTGAAATAATACTTATCATGGTTCAGTCTTTGGCTCTTTCCCTAATCTGACTTTTTCGCCCGGATGAAAAAGGAGGATAGGGAGCAGTAAAAAGCTCGTTAAAAAAACCTAGAACTGGCCTCGTACTTATTGTTTGCGGAAGAGCATTGCTCGATGAAAATATTTATATGTAATTCTACTGTCCTAAAAACTTATGTTCATAGTTTTCTTGAAAACCATTTCTAAGATTCCATCCTTCATTGCAGCATATATAAGCAGAATCGTTCAATACAGTATTAGAACTCTAGGAAGCGGTCTTGTAGATTAAATTGGCGAAACCGTTGGGAGAGTTCACCACTGATGAGCCAAGCCCTCCCAATATTTTTTTCATCGCAGTAAGGACAGTAGAAGTTTGGTTTATATATAAAAAGAAACATTCGTGTTTTGGTATTTCCATTTCTTAAAATATATCAAATGTCATTAAAGTGTCAAATGTGGTCTTAAAAGTGCAAAAACCTTCATATTTCTAGCAAATATATTTATATAATATGTTTCTGTTTTTTTCAGGTTCTATCTTCAAAGAATTCTACTTCTTATACTATCATTGAATATCATGAAAAATTTTATTATTTCTGCCCGAAATCTAAATATTAACAAAAGTTCATCTTCACTTGACCAAAATTTTTTTCAAAAAAATGATATAGATAAATCAAATAACCAAAACATTTCAAACTTTCAAATGTTTATAGAAAGTAAAGTATGTTCTCAATTTTATTCATATTCTAAGCTTTATATTTTATGTCGAAATTTGACACTGGACCAATTCCCAATGTTTCCTACAGAAACCAACCACTTAAAAATAACTGTATCGTTTTTTAAAATGTTCTACAAATCTTATTTTTCAAATCTAAATAAACTCTATGAATTAAACCTATCAGGGAACGCCATTAAATACATAACATCTAAGGCTTTATTTGGATTGGAGTCGTTAAAAAAATTGAATTTAAGTAACAATGTAATTCCGCTCGTTACTCCTTATTTTTTTAATCAAACACCTCTTTTAGAGGAAATTGATTTATCACAAAACCAAATTTTTGTTCTTGAACATATTTCTTCAGCATCTTCAGTGTTGAATTCATTGAAGATTCTGAATTTAGCTCATAATGAAATAAAAAAAATTACCGTTAATTATATACAACCTCTTCAAAACAATCCACTTCGAGATTTGAATCTTAATAACTGTCCTATTAGTATCATTGAACAAGATTCAATAAGTTTTTTACAAAACTTGCAAGTTCTGCAAGTTTCCGATACATTTTTGAACAACATGGCGCTTTATAATTTAACATATTCCCTTCAGAACACAAAAATTAGATACCTCAATCTTCAATCCTTAAAATATATCGATAGACTTTCTATAAAAAGTTTGCAACCACTTATAAACACTACTTTAACTAAATTAGATCTTAGTTATAATCATTTCCCAATAATTTATAATAGGGATGTACCTATACTTTTAATTGAAGAGTTAATTTTATCCGGATGTTCAATTTCGATAATCGAATTGCCTTGCATCATTAATGAAAAACTTCCAAATCTTAAACGATTCGTTTTATCGAAAAACCACCTTACATGGATTGACAACTATGAATCAAACTGTTCTTTAAACAAAAATCTGAAAATATATGAAATTTTAATTAGTCAAAATTTAAAAGAGACACAGTTATCTCTAAATAAAGGAAATTTCAAAATGTTTCCCAACTTGGAAATATTAACCCTTTCTGAAATTGAAATCAAAAATAGTATTATTGAAAGATATATATTTGATGGACTTTTTAACCTGAAGGTGCTGATTCTTTTTGATTTAAAATTGAAGGTGATCGAACCCTTCGCCTTTGAGAGTCTTCATCGTTTAGAAAAATTGGATCTATCTAGAAATTTATTAAAGATTTTATCAACAAAAACATTTTATGGTCTATCAAATTTGAACACTCTAAATTTGAATTTTTGCCAATTAAATCTCGAAAGAGAAGAAAGCCCTTTTAATATCTTAAAGTATAACCTTACAAATTTATATTTGAAAAATAATCAAATTCTTGAAATCCGACCAAAATTTTTCAAAAAAATGAATGCTCTTCAAATATTGGATATGAGTTCTAATAAAATTGTCTTCTGGGATTCTCAAATCTTTGACAAAAATAAAAATTTAAGAATCTTTAATTTGACTTCGAATAATATAAAAATAATCACAGAAGCAATGTTGAAAGATGTCTATTCAATCGAAAAAGTTGATCTTAGGTATAATCCATTTGATTGCGGTAAATGTGATTTTATCAAGTTCAAAAGGCTTCATCATTTTGACAATCACTCAATAGAATTGCTTGATAATCTATTCTGTCAATTTCCTATCAATTTCACCAACATTACGCTATGGGAATTTGAATCAAATGTATGTATTAATTATACTTACATATATCTTTTTCTTTTTATCATCATCTTGAGTATTATCTTAAATATTCTTCAAGTAATATGTCCACTTTATAAATGGCATTTCAAATATTGGTTATTTAAACTTAAATCTTGTTTTAAAAGTGAATTTGAATTTATTTTTGACGTTTTTATATCGTATAGTTCTGAAGATTCTTTATGGGTTTTAAATCACTTACTTCCTAACTTGGAAGAAACTGAACCAAAATTAAAATTATGTATCCATGAACGTGACTTTCGTGTTGGCGATTTTGTGACAGAAAATATCTTTGAATGCATCCACACCAGTCGCAAGGTTCTTTTGGTCATCAGTAAATCTTATCTAAGCAGTCAATGGTGTCTTTTTGAGTTAAATATGGCTCAGCATCGTTTGCTGCGTGAACAGAGAGATGGAATTGTGATTGTTTTATTGGATAAAAACTTGCAAATTAATGATAAAAATGTGGGTGTCCTGATTGATACACGTCCCTGTCTTAATTGGGAGGATAGTAGTCACTTCTGGAAGAAATTACGATCCTATTTTTCCTAAATATTATAGAAGAATAAACTTTCAAATATGCAAATCTTATTGAACTAAAGTCCTGATAGGTGGATTTATCTATTGTGTTGAAATAAATAGAGTAAAAAAAACTTTTGTTTATTTAAAAATATAAGGCCTGTTAATTAATTTGAGAGAGAGTCATATATATTAATTAGAAAATAAACCAAATTAAATACTAATATATCATTTATCCTAAAAATAAATAAAACAAAACCGAAGGTAATAAAATCGAAACAAAAAAATATCTTTTTAATTGTTTGAAGATTAAACTATTTTGAGTTGCATATTTTAAGAATATTTTCGACAGGTACTATACTGCTTGGAGAATTTTACCTGTATAATGTAAAACAGATTCTCTGAAAATGTTTTTCTTTGCATTAAAAAACTCTAAACTCTACTTTTTATGTATTATCTCTAAAAATAATTGTTGTTTACGATAAAGAAAAGTTTTTAAATCAATCAAAATTTCTTTTTAATAGAGATTTTGTTTTGAGTGTATATTTTAGTTCAAATTATATAAACATATTGTGTATTAGTTTATTGCCTTTTGTATACATTTAATAGAATATTTTAATATGTTTATTATTATTATTATTTATTTTTGTTCCCCCTTTTTTATTTAATTCGTTTTTAGTTTAATATTCAAATGTATATACTCTTATATATATATTTCCAACATAACATTGTAAAAAAATCTTAATATTAACATTTATATTTTAATAATCTTTTAAAATTATTTTTTTTTGCCTTTCCTTTAATATTCATTAATAAAAATTATAACAATTATTGTCAAATGTGTTTTTTTTTATATTATCATCAAATATTATCTTTACAGACCTTACTACAATGATAAAAGTTATTGAATGAGAGGGTTTTTTATAATAAAAAAAAAAACATTATAGTAAGGTGTGTAGAGATAATATTTGAGAATATTATTAAAAAGAATATTGCCAGTAAATTTAATTGTTACAATTTTTATCGACAGATTCAAAAATGAGTTGACCAGATATGATGGTCTACATTATGATCATTGGGAGAGTAACAGGTTCCATGAACTTGGAATTGTGTGAAAAATTCCTAGAAAATATCGTTGTATTCGCTGTACATAGCTTCCCCCTTTTTTAATACTGATCACTTATGGCCTTTATTTTTGTGTATAATTATTAATATAATCCCTTCCGTATGATCTCTATATATATAAAAGTCAATGTCTGTCTGTCTGTTTCGCGATAAACTCAAAAACTACTGAACCGATTGGTACCAAATTTTGCATGTCGCTTTTTATGAACCTGAGGAAAATTTTCGGCTGCATTTTGATTAGTATTTTTGGCTATTTCTTTTTTTCATTTGAAGAACTTTTTTTTTACGCGGACTAATCCGGAATGGAATGAATACCTAAATATGTCCATTTTTTAAAGCATCGGTGGTTCAGTGGTAGAATGCTCGCCCGCCACGCGGGCGGCCCGGGTTCGATTCCCGGCCGATGCATTTTTTAAACAATTTTTAAAACTCATTTATATTATATATAATATAAATATAATATAATATAAATATATATTATTATATCAACTATATTAATTAAATCAAATACCTAAACACTAATATAATACAATTTTTGCCATCACACACACTTTTTTCCTGTAGTTTATGTGTTACTTCTGTATTGCTATTCTATGGCACTTCTAATATTTATTATTGATATACTTTTAGTATGAAGGAAATTGCACCCAAGGGATTCTCGGGCGAAGCCGGGTCATTCGCCTAGTTATTAATAAAAGACAATTCTCTGAGGGAAAAGTTTATTTTATGTATATATCGGCAATGCAAGCTTTCGGGATCTACAGCCCTTCGACAGGTTTAACTACGCTACTGAAGGGCTGTTGAAAGCTTGTATTGCCGATATATATAAAAGAAACTTTTCCCTCAGCGAATTGTCTTTTATTATTAATAATAATAATAATTATTATTATTATTATTAGAATTTTGTAAAAATGGAACTGTGTGTAGAATTCCACGAAAGATATCAATTTATTCGCTGTACATAGCTTCCCTCTTTTTTTTTTAATACTGATCATTTGTGTCCTTTATGTTTGTCTATAATAATAATTATTATTAATATTAGAATTTTGTAAAAATGGAACTGTGTGTAGAATTCCTGGAAAAATATCAATTTATTCGCTGTACATAGCTTCTCTCTCTTTTTTCAATATTGATCATTTGTGTCCTTTATGTTTGTGTATAATTATTATTATTATTAAAACTAGCCGAGTGACCCGGGCAACGCCCCGGGTTTACTCGAAGGGCCCGCAGGTGAGAAACTATAGGCATTGGTTCCTATGCCTAAAAATTATTTAAAATGAAAAAAGAAGAAAAATACTAACAAATCAGAAAATAAAAGTGCAAACAACACATCTACACTACTTCAAGAACATGAGAGCACATGCACTGTGTAACCATACGTGTACCATTCGTAAAGACCCTGCTTAGGATTAAAATATCTCCGAAGCATAACAATACAACCAACTCATGTTTGCTAAGCAATTTCAGGAAAGAAACTATAGGCATTAGTTGAAGAGTTTAAATAAATATATTTTGAGTGAAAAAATGACACAAATCAGCAAATAAAATTGCAAAAAATGCTACTCTATCGCAGATAAGACAACATATAAAAGGAATGAAAATATTTAAAGGACCTCATTAAAACTACATTTCTAGTTTTATATATACAATATAACCTCGATAATTCGACCATGTTTTGTTGTCTTGACCTACAGCCTATCATATAACAAAGTGTAATTCAACACTATCGATAATTCGACCATTTTAAATTTCAACAATTGTTTGTTGCTCAAATATAACTTCACTGCTAAAAAGGTATTACAGAGAAAATGGCTGACATTGTAAATGTACAAAATGTATGTATAGAGCAGGGAAATAATAAATAAAGACCAAAATCAAATTAATTGATAATAAATAGATTATTGCCAAAAAAAAAATACAAAAAATATTTTTTTCTCCTTTCTTATCTTCACTCAATCATATTAGAGTGTCAAGCTTGTAAAGCTTGAAATTAACAACCATCACGATTGGGTGAAGTAGAATGCGTCTGCCTTTGTCATCAAGACTGGGAGCACTACTCAGTGGCAGGCCACTGACTTAGCTCCAAAAGAATGTATCCCTGGATTAGGAGCCCTTACAAGGTACTATCAGCCGGGCCAGCTGAGCCCAGGTTTTTTTAGTGAGCTTGTTACTGCTCCCCCTCCTCCTTTTTCATCCTGGCTTGGGACCGGCAAAGGCGGAGTTTTTTTTCTTTCAGGTGAGAAACTTTAGGCATTGGTGAAAAGTGTAAATATATATTCTGGAAATGAAAAAAAAAGGATAAAATAAATCAGAATATAAATTTACAAACTATATTTCAGAGGAGACGATTTATAATAGGAATTCATTTAAATGACCTCATTAAAAACTACATTTTATATATACTTGGATTCAACTTTACATGTATGCTATCCAAAGTTCGCACACTTGAAAAAGTCACATAAAGTCGTCTGTGCGTAAACACAGGCTCTTGTAGCAAAGGTTTGGCCTTGAGCCCTCTTTATAGTCATATATTTCAGACATTATACAGTGTGTTCAACTTTGGGTACTGTCAGTATATGTGCTTCAAGGACATGAGAGCACATGCGCTAGAACACCATACCTGTTCCATCGCAAAGATCCTATAGGCATTGGTGAAAGTGTAAATAAATATTTTGGAAATGAAAAAAAATTGCAGATATGACAACATATTAAAGGAATAAATTCATTTTAAAGACCTCATTAAAAACATAAAGTCGTCTGTGCGTAAACACAGGCTCTTGTAGCAAAGGTTTGGCCTTGAGCCCTCTTTATAGTCATATATTTCAGACATTATACAGTGTGTTCAACTTTGGGTACTGTCAGTATATGTGCTTCAAGGACATGAGAGCACATGCGCTAGAACACCATACCTGTTCCATCGCAAAGATCCTATAGGCATTGGTGAAAGTGTAAATAAATATTTTGGAAATGAAAAAAAAATGCAGATATGACTACATATTAAAGGAATAAATTCATTTAAAAGACCTCGTTAAAAACAACAATTCTATATTTTTATATATACAATATAATCTAATTAATTCAACACACGATAATTCGACCATTTTTGGATGTCTCGACCTACGGCCTATCATATGACAAACTAATTCGACACTTTCGATAATTCAACTATTTTGGAAAATCAAATTTCAACAGTTGATATTTGTCTAAAACCCCTATTATTAACAACATATTAGACTGCAGAGTGCAAAAATGTAGAAAAGTGTATGTATATAATTGTATGCATATATTTGTATTTGTATTTTGTATTTGGCCTTGAGCCCTCTTTATAGTCATATATTTCAGACATTATACAGTGTGTTAAACTTTGGGTACTGTCAGTATATGTGCTTCAAGGACATGAGAGCACATGCGCTAGAACACCATACCTGTTCCATCGCAAAGATCCTATAGGCATTGGTGAAAGTGTAAATAAATATTTTGGAAATGAAAAAAAATTGCAGATATGACAACATATTAAAGGAATAAATTCATTTAAAAGACCTCATTAAAAACATAAAGTCGTCTGTGCGTAAACACAGGCTCTTGTAGCAAAGGTTTGGCCTTGAGCCCTCTTTATAGTCATATATTTCAGACATTATACAGTGTGTTCAACTTTGGGTACTGTCAGTATATGTGCTTCAAGGACATGAGAGCACATGCGCTAGAACACCATACCTGTTCCATCGCAAAGATCCTATAGGCATTGGTGAAAGTGTAAATAAATATTTTGGAAATGAAAAAAAATTG
This sequence comes from Cordylochernes scorpioides, assembly GCA_030710605.1. Lineage (NCBI taxonomy): Eukaryota > Metazoa > Arthropoda > Arachnida > Pseudoscorpiones > Chernetidae > Cordylochernes > Cordylochernes scorpioides. The sequence continues at coordinate 7,462,451 of CP092878.1, read as the reverse complement.
CAGATATGACAACATATTAAAGGAATAAATTCATTTGAAAGACCTCATTAAAAACAACAATTCTATATTTTTATATATACAATATAATCTAATTAATTCAACACACGATAATTCGACCATTTTTGGATGTCTCGACCTACGGCCTATCATATGACAAACTAATTCGACACTTTCGATAATTCAACTATTTTGGAAAATCAAATTTCAACAGTTGATATTTGTCTAAAACCCCTATTATTAACAACATATTAGACTGCAGAGTGCAAAAATGTAGAAAAGTGTATGTATATAATTGTATGCATATATTTGTATGTAAATAATTGTATGCAAATAATTGTATGTATAGATCAATGAGTAAAATAATTTTTTTTTTGCTTATCCCTAGTACACGTGGTACAGGCCTTGATAATCATGGTGGGTAGAGTAGGCGACTGCTTTAACTGTAAGTACACCACATGTCTAAACATGTGAAAAGCAGTTCGACTTTGCATTTACAAATGTGCCAGAGCCCCGTTTGATTACTTGCGCTTGCTGGTGGGGTTGGACTTTTGCAAGAATCGGAAGCCATTGGAGCATTTTTTTTTTTTTCAGAAAAAAGTGCCCAATGCGGGAATCGAACCCGGGTCGTAGCGGTCGAAAACCAACGGCTTAGACCATCCTTCCACCAACCCCCAGTAAAATAAGTAAGTAAAAAGAAGACCAAAAATAAGTGATAATAATTTATTGAATAACAAATAAAATAAAAAATCTTTCATGTGAAAAATTATTGGCATTGGTAAAAAAGTAAACAAGAGAAATAGCAATTGGGGTTTTGTGTCTGCGGCGAGTCATATTAGCACGCCTAGCTGTTAGGGGAATGAGTCTTCCACGGCCTTTTCGAGGCATGACAGAAGACGCTGAAAAAAAAAAGGTAAAATAAGAACCAAGCAGAGGAAAACTATAAAACTGAAAGCCAGGACAGGCATAAAAAGAAAATTCCAAGCATGTGAGGAAACAATTGATGAAAAAAAAAAAGGATTCCAAAAAAATACTGCAAAAAAGAAACCAGACACAAAAAGCAACAATTGAGTACACAAATACAGCATCAGCCTATTTATGAGAAGAAAAAAAAACGACAGACACAAAAATGGAGCTAAATTTAAATGAAAAACTATAACAGATCAAGTAATCAAATCAGGCATTATGAAAGATACTGTAAAAAAGAAAATCAGACACAAATATCAGACAAAAGAATAAATGAAATTTTATTCTTTAGTTCATTTATTAAATAAGACACAAAAATGGAGCTAAATTCAAATGAAAAACTATAACAAATTAATAAAAAAAATAAGACCTAATCCAAATGTCACCATCATCAGACAAAAGAAAAAATGAGATTTTATTCTTTAGTTCATTTATTCTTTTGTCTGATGCTGTTGCTGAAACGTCACACACTATTAAATTATTTGGATTAGGTCTTATTAATGAGAAAAAAAAAAGATGCCAAAGAGAGATGAAAAGATGCCAAAAAAGATAACCAGATACAAAAATTGTGCTAAATTCAAATGAAAAACTATAACAAACACTTATAAAAGATAATTATTATAGAATAAAAGTAATAATTCAATCTACAATTCGAAAAATAATATAACCTCAGCCTATTTATGAGAAAAAAAAAACGTTGCCAAAGACATTAGGAAAGATACTGCAAATAGAAAACATACCCAAAAATTGAGCTCTATTTAAATGAAAAACTATAACAAAGTACTTACAAATTATAATCATAATCAAATGAATCAGAAATATATATTATAAATAGCGAACCCGGCCACGCGTTGCTGTGGCTAAATTGTAATATGTTAAATTAACATTATACTAAACTATTCAGTACAGTAAAGTTAATATTCACTTATAAAGATAAAAATGTTTTAGCCGATATAAAGCCCTACGGGATTGAGAATGGAACGTTACGTTAAAATTTGAAAGAGATTTTTTATATATATCGATAATATAACCCTTCATTGTAATCATTGATTATAATCACTGCATTAATAAATGTCAGTGAACTCGTTTATATGTATTGTTTTTTGTTTTCGAGATATTCTAATAGAACGTTCTAACATTTTCTGTTAAATATTAATATATGCACAAACACAGAATATAATAACTATGTCTTAATTTCGCTATAATTATTGTTATAAATATTATTCTAAAATAATTCGCCAGAAATCGTCCTGATAGTATACTAAACAGCTTCCCAAAGTTTCATGGCAAACATCTAAAATAAAATAATACTTTAAATAATTTGCTACAATATTAAAAAGAGGGGGGCTTAGGTGTTTAAAATGTAAAATGTGCTCTAAATAGTATTACATAGAGCCTTCATAACAAACATATTTAAAATAAACCAATCAAAATATAATAATGCTGTAAAAACAGACCTTTCTACAATAATATAAAAGAAACGAAAATAAAAAAAGACACCCACGCTGAGCCTCGAACCTAGGTTTGTTACAAATATTATTAAAAAATTGTGTATGTTAATTTTTATTTTAAAAAGCCTACATTTTAAATAAAATAATATTTTTAATAATTTGCTACAATAATATAAAAGAAATGAAAAAAAAAAACACCCACGCCGAGCCTCGAACCTAGGTTGCGGGGGTACGAAGCTGTGCACCTAACGTATAGGCTAAGCTTGACGTTAGAAATAAGATCATGCGAGGCTATTTAAGGCCATACGTCTGCCGCGAGGGGGCGCTGATTGCGAGTGAATCTACGTTTTATCGTAAATAAAAATGCAACGAAAGGTTATTTCTAAAGAGTAATTAGCCAGAAACCATCCCTGTAGTATACTAAACATCTTCCCAAAGTTTCATCACGATTGGTTGTAGTAATAAGACAAAAGAACGCATTTCAAAACAAAAAAATTGATGATGATAAATGCAAAAAATCTACGATTGTAAAATAGATTAAATTAAAAAATAAAAATAACTGTTAACATTAGGAAAATAAAAACAGGCCTATCATATGAAGAAAAAAATAACGAAAATTTTGGTATATAGATCGGTATGTGTAGTTCAGAATCTTCGGAGGAGATAGCTCAGGACTTTACAATGGAAAACTCTGTTACGGTATTATCTATATAGATAAATAAAATAATATTTTTAATAATTTGCTACAATAATATAAAAGAAATGAAAAAAAAAAACACCCACGCCGAGCCTCGAACCTAGGTTGCGGGGGTACGAAGCTGTGCACCTAACGTATAGGCTAAGCTTGACGTTAGAAATAAGATCATGCGAGGCTATTTAAGGCCATACGTCTGCCGCGAGGGGGCGCTGATTGCGAGTGAATCTACGTTTTATCGTAAATAAAAATGCAACGAAAGGTTATTTCTAAAGAGTAATTAGCCAGAAACCATCCCGGTAGTATACTAAACATCTTCCCAAAGTTTCATCACGATTGGTTGTAGTAATAAGACAAAAGAACGCATTTCAAAACAAAAAAATTGATGATGATAAATGCAAAAAATCTACGATTGTAAAATAGATTAAATTAAAAAATAAAAATAACTGTTAACATTAGGAAAATAAAAACAGGCCTATCATATGAAGAAAAAAATAATGAAAATTTTGGTATATAGATCGTTATGTGTAGTTCAGAATCTTCGGAGGAGATAGCTCAGGACTTTACAATGGAAAACTCTGTTACGGTATTATCTATATAGATATACAAATTTAAATTTCTGTAGTGTAATTATTTTTCATATCTTGTGTAAATTTTTGTTAAATAAACATAAATCCACACACACACGCTGACGAAATCTTTTCTTAAATTTTATCAGCCGAAGGCCAAAAAAAAGTTGAAAAAACTCCAGATCAAAATATATCGAAATAGTTAAAAACTTCATCATTCTTGGTAACCACGTCTTCCATCCATTATTAAACTAGAACATTAACGGTCAAAAATATCTTTTACAAAAACAAAGATATGCGCGGTAAGGACAAAATACTCAGGAGATAAGTTTCTTCATTAATTTATTAGGGCATCAAGCTTTCGGGCACAGCGTGGCCTTTCATCCTGTAGAAGGGCCACGCTGTGCCCGAAAGCTTGATGCCCTAATAAATTAATGAAGAAACTTATCTCCTGAGTATTTTGTCCTTACCACGCATGTAATTGGGAAGATTTTACCTCGTTTAAAAACAAAGATAATTAATTAAGAAAAAGGCATCTCCTTATCGTGTAACTGAAAGTTGCTGATAGCTTATGCCATCTATCGGAATAAATATCAACTATTCATTGATTTATAACTATTCCAGAATTAACCAATTACCTATTCTTGATTAATCAAGAAAAGCTAATCACGCACGCGTTTCGGGCTGTTGGTCCTCTTTATTAATCAAGAATGGATATTTTGGGGGGCAAATTCTGGAATAATTTATAAAAAATTAACGAATAGTTGATATTTATTCACAATTAAGCCTAAAAATATGGTGATGTGTTTCAGTTCGAAGTTAACTTGGATGCCGCTCAATAATATATACTATTATTGTGCCTTCTACATGCTTTAGGATAAGCATTTTAAGGCATAACTCATAGTTAGGAGTCTCCATGCGCCCGCCGCAATGGAGGGCCAAGGAGATGGCTGGAGAGGCGACGGCGAGGCCGTGGGCACCCCGGGGGAGAGGAGGGCTAGTGCGCGCCGTTTTGAGGGAACCAAGGCAGCACCAAGCACAACTAAGGCGCCGCAGGCTTCAAAAATAGTTAAGAGATCATTTCAGGGATCGAGATCAGGCGATCAAGACCCAGAGCTCAAGAGGTCTGGCTTTTATCCTTCCGCTCAATAATACCAAACTTCATATTTACAATGACTGATACATTCGCGCGCCATCTGTTATGTGAAATTAAAACTATTTATGACGTGTTGATTCTTTTTTTAAATAAAACAATTTTTTTTTCAACTGCCTTTTTACTGCAATGATAAATTAATGATAAGCTCTAGGTCATTATAGTTTAAATTACTAAATAATAAAGTCGGTGGACGAGTGGGTAACACCCTCGATTCCCGACAGTCATGGAACGGGATTAAATCCCGCGTTAACATTTTGTTTAATATGTGAATAACTTTCACATATTATTCACTGTTTCAATTATCATGAACTAGGTTGCTCTTGCTGAGCGGTACCTATTAATGTGATTTTGAACCGAACCGATTTAAATTACTAATATATACAGATGTAGAAATTTTGCCAGGAGAAAATTGATCTATGAAAATAAAGGTGTCCTCTCTCTAGTCAAAATAGACAGTTAAATTAAGCGCCATCTATTTTAGCGTTTTTTGTTGTTGTGGGAAATCTTTATAGTTTTAATATAAAAGTGAAATATGTTAATGTGGGTAAACTAGAAACACACAACTATTTACAATTATACACATTCAATGAGGCTTTCTCAAAGCCGAAGAGTCCTCCTCTAGATAATTAGGGGGAGGGGGGGTCTTTGTTATTGTCCCTTCACCTCAAAGGCTCAAGAAGAACTTGTAGATGGATGTGTTGGTTGAAACGAGAGAGAGAGAGACGGTTAAACATACTTTAATGTTCATATAAAATAATATATAGTGTAATGCAGAAAAAAAAGAAGGTCTTTTCAGCCGGTGATGTCTTCCTCCATTGGGAGTTGTTTTTTCCTGGTCGACGAGCTCGGCCCAGTTGGTAGAAGGTTTGCCTGTTCCAGGCCCAGGTTGCTCTGTTTCCCCAACAAATGCCGCAGTGGCCTGAGGGGCGCTGATAACATCAGCAAGTCCGGATGGCAATTAGCTTTCAGCCAAGGCCATTGTAGAGTCGGTGGGGAATTCCATAAAAAATTCTAATATTTTTCTTCTCTTCGAAGACGGTTAAAATGCCAGCAAAGTTTGGGGCAGGAGCGCGCGCCCGTGCATCCTCGCAACTCAAGTTACCGCTCGAGAGAGAGAGAGAGAATGACGTTGCCATCCATCCTTGTAAGAAGGGTAGATGGCATGGATGAATGCCAAAGAAACCAAAGTGAATGCCTTTCAGCATCTTTATAGTGCCACACACCAAGGTTAACACAAAGCAATAACGCCCCATCTATATATAACAAATGAAAACATTAAGACGCGAATATTTATTTTCACAAATAAATCAAGTCCATTATATCTATAGTTTTCTTAAATACCATTTCTAAGATTCCACCCTTCAGTGTAGCATATAAAATCAGAATGATCAAATATAGTATTAAAGCTCTAAAGAAGTGGTCTGGTAGATTAAATTGGTGAAACCGCTGGGAGGGTTCACCACTGATGAGCCAAGCCCTCTCAATATTTTTTCATCGCAGTAAGGACAGTAGAAGTTTGATTTATTTGTGAAA
>CP092878.1:7390431-7455985 GCA_030710605.1 Cordylochernes scorpioides | reverse complement strand
AGAAACATTCGTGTCTTAATGTTTTCATTTGTTATACCAAGGTGTAGGGAAACCATAGGCTAGGGTAGCCTAGCAGTGGATCCAGATACACAGCAGTATCAGTTAGTTCAACTTGAGGATCTCACTGTGCTAGCCTATGGAAAATGGATTGGACTTCAACATAATATTGATTGTAAAACGAAAATTGCAATTATACCGCGAATGTTTCTTTTAAACAAAAATCAAAATTTATTTCAAAGAGAAATAACGACTATTTCTAACTTTAAGGATGAAGTATGAAAGGGTGAAAACATGAAGAGTAATGGCGAACGGAAAAATAAAAGTTCCCGCCCCTGGACACTTTTATTTTTCCGTTCGCCATTACTCTTCATGTTTTCACCCTTTCATACTTCATCCTTAAAGTTAGAAATAGTCGTTATTTCTCTTTGAAATAAATTTCGATTTTTGTTTAAAAGAAACATTCGCGGTATAATTGCAATTTTCGTTTTACAATCATCAGCCGCGTTATATTGTATTTTAAATAATATTGATTGTCTTCAGATCTGCTGTTGCTGCTCCAATGGTCCAGTCGCCATCAGAATCAGCTGAAGTCGATTTATATTTTAGCCTGCCATGACAAAAATGATAAACTTTTGATATCTTTTCTTATGATGCATCAGCGCCCCATCTGTTACGAATATTCTAAATTATTATAGAAGCGTATGATTCTTTTGAAAATTAAACATTGCAGTAAGGACAGTCGAAATTTTTTAATTTTCAAAAGAATCATACGCGTCTATAATAGTTTCGAATATCTTTTCTTACCATTTCAGTTATTGCCACACACACACCATTCTACTGTTTAATTCATTTAAGCCATCAGTTCTAAGAAGGCAAGTTAATATATTTTGTAACGGAATATTTATTTTTATGAAAATTAGACACTTCGGCCAGTTAGTTTTTTATTTTCTCAACGTTTCGACAAAAATCTTTTGTCTTCGTCAGGAGAAGTAAATAAAAATAAAGCATTTGGCAAAGAATTAAAAATATTTATTATTTTATAAATATATTTTTGATTTCAAGATTTTTCTATATAGAATGTTTGTCTTTTTTAATATTATTTTATGTCTAGAAGAAGTTTAATTTTTTGTATCAAAATATATACAGTGGCTTTATATAGAGAGAGTTTCAAATTTGGCAGATTCCCCCCAAAATCTAGCTTGGTTTTCAATCTGGTCTGGTTTTAAACGATGGGTGAGATTGGAATACTCTTAGGTACTTACTCTCTTCCAAGCTACACCCTCTTCAAGGATACCTGCTACCTACCCACTCTAGCATCTCTAAGCCTAACTGGTGTGTTTTGTATGAGGACCTCAACCTATTACCTGGCTGCAGTGCGGCATCCTGGCTCCTTTTGTCTCTTTGGGTAATGACTTCAACCTCGTCAGCTTAGACTGGCGTGTCTCAAAGGATTTCAACCAGCAACGTCTGGAACTCTCACAACTACGCTCAGCCAGCTGATAGAAGATCATGATCATGGCTCATACTCTCTCGGGGGGGGGGGGGGGGGGGAATCCCATATCATTATATTAATTTGATCTATTTCAATTCTAAGTAAATAAAAATAGAGAAAGATTTTCAAAAAATTCAGATAACTATCCTATCTATAAATATCCTATAGGAGGAAACTCTTATGATTTTTTAAAATATGGATTAACTACATCTATGTGCTGCTAAAGATGTAGTGCTGAGCAGGAAGGTCAAGTTGTTTAAAGGTTTAATCACATACCGGTACACCGCGGATCGCCACTACCGTTGAATGCTGAAATGTCTAGATTTGGCTTCCCTTCCTATCACCCAGCTTCTACAAAGGTAGCAGGAACACAGTGGCATTCTTGTTACCATTTTCTGTCCCTCACTCATTGATGCTTAACGTCGAAGTTGCAATCAGGCATGCCCTACATCGCTTGTGAGTCCAGTGACCTGTTTCTAGCCCATCATTGCGGCCCTGGCTTACATCAGGTCCCTCACTCCGGAGGTCGTTATCATCACCCAGCAGTCAGGATCTTCTGATGAGTTCTGGATTAAGACGCCCTCACCATTTTTGCATATGCCAATATATCTATTCCAATCATAAATCGTTTCTAAATTTATAGGTCAAGAGTCCATGAAGAACACTTAATTGTCGGGAGGAGGACTGTATGTAAGTAGAAGAGTATTTTAGGCAAAACTGTGTTCACATATATTATGCATAAGGGTTTTTTAAATAAAATTATCTTCAATCTCTCTTACTAAACCAAACAACAATTTTTTTAAATACAAGTCACAGTGCGTGTTCTTGAGGCAGATATAATTAGATGATTTCGAAATGAAATAATATTCAGTTAATTATTTAGAACAAGGCCGTGTATCATCTCTACAATATCCTCAGTTATATACAACAGTACTACATCTCGGTTGCCATTGTTGAAAAATTCTACTATGGACTCTAAGAGGAGTTTCTTAACTTACCTCTATTCACTTTTCCAAAGACCTTTGGAAGATATTGGACGCCTAGTTTGAGAACTTGTTTTGAGGCCTTTTATATTAAAATCCACACTTTAATGCTTCACTTCAATATAAAATGGGAAAGTCTTTCCCATAAATTGTCCCCATTACAAAAGTTTGGAAGTATAAAAATAGCTCTATAATCACTTAATATAGGATTATTAAAGGCAAAAAAGCTGTCATTAGATCCTGAACTCTTTTAATCCATATCTGTTAAAAGTCGTGACATAGTATGTAAATATCTTTTTGAATGTATGACTGGAGGTGTAGATTTTCTATTGAATGTATAAATTATTATTATGTAAATTCCTTTGAATGTATATAACTAAGCCGTGTTGTTTAAATAAAGGAGTTTCTTAGTAGAGCGAGAGCTTTTACGTGTGTAGCCGCTGGTTTTTGTCTACGGTATTTTCTTTCTCGCTTGATCACCCGAAGCAGTCCAAATAATATCAAGACTTTGGGTAAAAGTCTTACTTGTTAAGAGGAGGTTTCTTCAATCTGACCTATCATACCTTAACAATTTCAGAAGTGTTATTCATTTACCCAGTGACACCAATTATTGTTGTTAGGAAAATTAGAAGAAAAAAAAACAACTTGGAATGACAAGGCAATTTTATTGTTATGATCAGAAAAATAAAATAACATAAAATTACTTATATAATAATAATAATAATATAAACCTCCTTATTCAGCGTATCCATAGATCACCCACTAACTAGGCTGTCCTGCAGTTTAGGAGTCTGTCTTGATAGCCTTAGTAAACCAGTTCTCCAAGTGTTTTCAGGCCTGTTTATTTCTTAATATTCTCAATAGGGCAGTGTCATTGAATGAGGGCAGTCCAAGAAGTGTAGCTGTCTTGAATCAGAATCGCTGTAGTTGAAATGATGGGCAGCTGAAATTGATACAAATCAAAATCTTCTTTTTATAAAAATAGAGAGACAAAGAGAAATACTCTAGGTAACAAATATCAAAATTAATAGGCTGTTAATCAAATGTTACATATTCTTATTTCCAAAATAATATAAGCCTACGCTCTCTATTTTTATTAACAATTAGAATTTTTAATTGTTAATTTAATTTTAATATTTTGTATTTTTTTATATATATAAAACTCGGTAATTGGTGTTGTGTGCTCCAGGATCCTAGATAATAAATATCTATCTATATATAACGTTTTTCCTTATGCGAATTATGATCCACCTCTTGCATAGCTTGTTGCTATTGATATGGATCTGACATGTTTCTTTCATGGATTCCTTCTGAGTCTTAAAAGCCTCTTGAAAGTCCATTTTCTTACGACATTACGAAGTTTATTGGGACAAGAACTTCTTGGAGGAGGATCACGGAAAATGTCGAAAACTGCATCTATAGACTTAAAGTCTTCTTTGGGAGTTTCAGTTTGTTTTTCCTAATCTATATGTATCTACACTTAAAGTTACATAGAAAAATCAGGAAAGAAAAATCTCAGTATGAAAAGTAAGTTTATTTTCATCTAAAAATAATTAAAACTCATTTACCTCTTTGGTTAACCAGGTTTCCTGGAGATTGAGATTTATAAATATTTTATTGCATCATACAATTGTCAATGTGTGTGTGGTGTTGTGTAGCATAGATACAATAAAATATATAAAAAGAGGTTTCCTGGAGAGAGTTATTTAGGTTATCTAGGTTTCTGGAGGGCAGAATACCAACTACCAAGGAGGTTCCTAGAGCATGTTAATAAATTTTGAATATATTTATATGTATCAAATACTAGACGTATGACCCGGCTTCGCCCGAGAATACCTCCGATTGCAATTTCTTTCATACTGAAAGTACATCAATAATAAATATTAGAAGTCCATAGAATAGCAATACAGAGGTAACACATAAACTACAGGAAAAAAGTGTGTGTGATGGCAAAAATTGTATTATATTAGTGTTTAGGTATTTGATTTAATTAATATAGTTGATATAATAATATATATTTATATTATATATAATATAAATGAATTTTAAAAATTGTTTTAAAAAATGCATCGGCCGGGAATCGAACCCGGTCCGCCCGCGTGGCAGGCGAGCATTCTACCACTGAACCACCGATGCTTTAAAAAAATGGCCATATTTAGATATTCATTCCATTCCGGATTAGTCCGCGTAAAAAAAAGTTCTTCAAATGAAAAAAAGAAATAGCCAAAAAATACTAATCAAAATGCAGCCGAAAATTTTCCTCAGGTTTATAAAAAGCGACATGCAAAATTTGGTACCAATTGGTTCAGTAGTTTTTGAGTTTATCGCGAAACAGACAGACAGACATTGACTTTTATATATATAGAGATAGAGATACTAGGCGAATGACCCGGCTTCGCCCGAGAAATCCCTTGGGTGCAATTTCCTTCATACTAAAAGTATATCAATAATAAATATTAGAAGTGCCATAGAATAGCAATACAGAAGTAACACATAAACTACAGGAAAAAAGTGTGTGATGGCAAAAATTGTATTATATTAGTGTTTAGGTATTTGATTTAATTAATATAGTTGATATAATAATATATATTTGTGGGATCGGTGCGAATTACCTTTTGAAGTTGGCTGAGTTGATTGTTTGTGGTGGGCGCAGTCGTGTTGGCTGAGTTGGTAAGGTATTCACAAGGGAAAATAACGAGGACACAGAGTTGAGTTGAAAAAAGGCTAGCAATCTAGGGAGAAAAGGAGTTGAAGCTATTTTGACTGAGTTGGCTATTGACTATAACTGTTCACATGATTGAGGTTTGACTTATCTGAGGGGTTGAGGAGATGGAATTGGCTCCAAACTGGTCTCCACCGCGGCGATCTCCTGACTCCTATACTTCTTTCCCGATTTAAGACGAAAGCTATTCCGGGCTCTCATTGGATGAATTTCCAGGGATGCTGATTCCCATTGGTTCCTAACTAATGTTCCTATGCTCTCATTGGGTCTCGGCTAATTCTTTGTTCTTAGCTTGTTCTGACATGATCCAGGAAATGCTAGGTTCTTGAACCCAGTTTTATGAGTTCCTGGATAATAAAACCTGCTAATGATTGCTTCCTCTTTGATGGCCTTTCTCTCCCAGATTTCTTAAGCCTTGTCTTTATTAAAATCTTTTAAAACATACATTGCATACATATTGGGGCGGGTTTGCATCCAGTTATGTACAAATTATAACAGATGGCCCCCTACATGTGAAGAATTCACGAAGGGGAAAACCTGAGTGAGTTCTGTAAAGGGAAAAAATAATTTTTGTGGAAAATTAGTTGTGGTTATAGAGAGTCTATATACAAGCATTGGTAGTGATATAAGAGATAAAAGAGAATGGTGTTAATGATATATAGCTTGCGTATAATTAATAGAAATCAAAAAATTTTTAATTGTAAGACATCAAAATGAATGCTATGGTACATAGTGGGAAAAAAAAAGACAATGCGCCTAAACGATATTCTACTCGAGATTGTGAATGAGGTCGAGGGAATTCTACTAGGTCTTTTTGCGAAATCAAAATAAAAAGTTGAACGAAATCAAAGTGAATGCCTTGTTGCATGGTGAGAAAAAAAAGAAAAATGCCTAACCATATTCTACTCGAGATTGGGAATGAAATCGAGGGAGTTCTATTAGGTCTTTTGAGAAATCAAAAATAAAATAAAAAGTTGTAAGAAATCAAAGTGAATGCTTGATGCATGGTGAGAAAAAAAAAGAAAAGAAAAATGCTTTGTTGCATGGTGAGAAAAAAAAGAAATGCCTAACCATATTCTACTCGAGATTGGGAATGAAATCGAGGGAGTTCTATTAGGTCTTTTGAGAAATCAAAAATAAAATAAAAAGTTGGAAGAAATCGAAGTGAATGCTTGATGCATGGTGAGAAAAAAAAAAGAAAAGAAAAATGCTTTGTTGCATGGTGAGAAAAAAAAAGAAATGCCTAACCATAATCTACTCGAGATTGGGAATGAAATCGAGGGAGTTCTATTAGGTCTTTTGAGAAATCAAAATAAAATAAGTTGGAAGAAATCAAAGTGAATGCCTTGGTGCATGGTGAGAAAAAGAAAAAGGTTTTTTGTAAATTAAAAAAAATCTAATTTTAAAAAGAAAACCAGTGAGTTTTCGTTGATAAAAATTTGTTTAGTTATTGAATTATGAACAAAATAAAAGAAGTGGTAAATAAAATGGTAAATAATTGCTAAAATAAATGATAAGTGTTTGTATTAGGGAAAAATGGTAAATTTGATTAAGTATTTTGATTTTTAAAAATAAGAAAATAATGTAAATGAATGATATATAAAAAAAATATGTATAGCGAGGTTCGCAAACTCGCTTTGTAATCAAAATTACATGCCACAATCTATGTCACGCCGCAATAATTCTTTATATGCCGTAGATTTTTGTCTTTCCCGTGCGACTCATGGGTAGGAACATGATCTGTCCCAATTGTGCTGCTTTATATTATGTATACATGAGACATGGGAATCTAATTAACCTTACGTGTGCATTTTGTCTTTGTGTTTGTGTTGTTTTTCGAGATCTCAAGGCCGAATGTAGTACGTTAATATGTCCCGAGCCTTAATGCGTTCTAGGGATTTTTATGCATTTCCCTAGGGCACTTAAGTTATGCTCGCCCGATACCCACTTTTATATATCGGGTGTCAACACCGGAGTCAAAATTTTTTAATACAGGGTCCGAGGAGAGTCCCTCGACCCTTCAAAAATGGTTGTTTATTCCCTTCGGAAGAAACGCAAGCTCGAAAGCTTAGCTACCTGATTTTACTTATCATTTAAGTGGCAGTATGCGTGCTTTTGTTCATATTTGACCTTGAGGTCTGTGTGTTGTGCATGGGTTGTGAGTTTTTATGTTTTGTTAAAAGTCTAAGGTCTGTGTGCTTAGGGTTGGTAAATGTAGAGTTTTGGAAGTCTTTAAAAGAAGAATAGAAATGTAAAACTCATTTGAAATTGTCTGTAACGTATTAAGTTTTTTGTGAGAATGTAATTAAATGGTGTTTTCTGTAAAAGTCGATATGTAGGTTCAAACTGGAATCCCAAAATGGGTGACGCTAAAATGTCCACAGCGCGCTGACCTCAATTTTATTCTCGGCGCGGGGTGGGGAAATATGTCCCATGTCCGGATGTGTGGGGGACGGCGCAAGGGGCCCTCCGCGGCTTGTGCAAGTAATTTGATGTCGGCGTCTTTGTCGCCACTTACGGGGAGAAATATTAGACCGACGTCCTCTCTCCTAATTGATTTTTTCCTCGGTGCCCTAATTTTCCTTCTAATTGAATTCTGCCTTACGTCGGCTTGGGGTGTCTTAATTGTTTGCTGGCTGAGGCCCCCTTAAGTTGTCCAGTTTCTCCGCGAGAATCTCTCCCACGAGTGTTAGAATTTCTAAACTTGCTTGGCCTATATGGAAGACGGATTCACGGACGGAATTTCCTATATGGAAGATGGATTTTAAGACGGAATTTCCTATATGGACGATGGATTTTAAGACGGAATTTCCTATATGGACGATGGATTTTAAGACGGAATTTCCTATATGGAAGATGGATTTTAGGACGGAATTTCCTATATGGAAGACTGCCTCCTGCAGCTGGTAAAGTCGATGGACTGGAAGGGTATATGTCAGTATGTGAATTATAAAATTTAATGGGACGAGTCTATAAGGTAGAATCAGTAGACAAATAACAAAGATTAGGTGAAAAATGGGATATTGGCACATCTTCTTCCATGTTGTTGCCATGAAATGTGGCTCTGGGATATCTGATTGCACTTCTATTAATTGTGACGATTTTGAAACGGGGTGTTCTTGGGGAAGGGCTACAACGCATCTCTTGTTACTGTGGGTGAATTGCGTAAATCGTTTTTTTGGAAAAGATGGTAGGATCTAGATGCTTGAAAGGCTCGCTGTTTGTTGGTTTGAATTTCAACGGTTCTGCTGGAAACAGTTCGGGTGTGAGATGTTTAAACGGGAACGTATAATTGTGTTTGTGTCGTACATGGTGTATCTTAATGGCGGGTGGTGTTATATATTGGATGTTTTCTGTATATAGTTTAAGTTTGTTGACGTGGATCGTATCAGTATCTCTTTGGAGAGGTTGGTTGGGTCTATCGATACGGACCACGTTTGGTGAGACGACCTCTAATATGGTGTATGGTCCTGTGAAATATGGGGCGAGTTTTCCTGTGTTGGGGTGATGATATAATTTAACTAACACCAGGTCACCTATTTCGAAATGTGGCTGTTTGTGTCGTTGGTCATAAGTGTTTTTATCTTGTATGTGTTTGTTTTGGGTTCTTGTGTGTGCGATCTTCCTAGCTCTGCCGATGTCTGGATAAGGTGTGGTGTGGTCAGAGAGTTCTGGGGGTAGGACGCCAAACATCAGATAGATGGGCGGAAAACCGGTGACAGAGTGTGGGGTATTGTTATATATAGTTGTAACTCGTTTGACCAACTTGGTCCATGCGACCTTAGGATTCTCCAAATGTAATAGCCTAAGTTTTCCCGTGAGGGTGGCGTTTAGGCGTTCACATAGACCGTTGGCTTGTGGATTGTTGCTAGTTGTGAGCAATGGGTGGATACTCCTGTTAAGCAGGAAGCTACTAAATTTTGGTGAAGTGAATGCAGGGGCTCTATCCGTAAGAAGGCGTTTCGGAGAGCCATCCTGTAATACTCGCTTGAGCACCTGTTGATAGGTGGTAATGCTGGTGGATTTGGATGGGAACGTCCATGTGTAGCGCGAAAAATGGTCGACTACAACATGGAGGCATATCTTGGTGTTGCCTGGTGTTGGCTTCCGGTGGCTGACCTAATTCCCCGTAAGTGGGTCCCAATGGACGTTTTGTTAACTGGCAGGTGGGGCAGGTCTTAACCTTTTGTGTATTGTCTTTCGACATACCCTGCCAGTAATATTGAGCGGATATGAGTCGTGTCATTTGTGATATACCGGTGTGGTTGTATTGTGTGTGTACTGTTTGTAAGAGTTGGTGGATGAATGTTTTTGGGATTATAATTTTAGTTACACCTTTTCGGGAAACGGTATGCAGTCCATTGTGATCAGTGGTCAGGCTAGAATCTCCCGATGGAGAAGGCTGATGGGTCTTAATAAGGGAGGCGTCTAAGAACCCACAGAACGGGTTACGGGATAAGAGATCTGCCTCATATTGCTGTTTTCCTTTTATATAGCGGACCTCATACTCGTAACTCGACAGCCGTAAACTCCACCGAAACAATCTGCCTGACGGGTTTTTGATTGTCTTCAGCCACTGCAATGCGTGATGGTCAGAAAATATTGTAAATTTTCTGTCCATCAAACTGACACGGAAATTATCCACACTCTCCACAATTGCTAGGCATTGTAGTTGAGACATGGGATAATTTCGTTCGTGTGCCCGCAGAGCGCGGCTGAAATTTTGGACTGTGTAAATCTTCCCATCAGGGTAGACCTGTTTGAGGACGCCTGCGATGCCGAGTGTTGAGGCGTTACAGTACACCTGGCATGGCAGACCTTCCTGGTAAAGGTGTAACGTGGGGTATGTTGTAAGGCTTTCTTTCAGGCTAGTGAACGCTTTCTGGCATTCGTCATCCCAGACCCACATGACATCCCTTTTTAGAAGGTTGACAAGTGGCGTCCGCAAGCGGGCGTGGTCCGGGATGAACCTTTTGTAAGCGTTCACAGCGTTTAAGAAAGATCGCAATGTTTGGCGATTGTGTGGTTGTTTGGTGGCGTGGATTGTCTCTATGTTTCGTGTAGACGGGGTGGTTGTGTTGGCAGTGGTTGTGCATAGGTTTGCTTGGTGTTGTCGTCTTTTGGTGCGAGTGTCGCGCTTGTTGCGCTGTTTGTGCGTGTTACTGTTGTGTGACGACGTGTGGACACGTGTATGTGTAGTGTGAAAGTCGTCCTGTTGGATGGATACTGTCTGTGTATTGTTGTTGTGAGTATCGTGTTTGTTGCGATGTACACGTGCGTGATGGTCGTGTGGTGACGTGTGGTCACGCGTGTGTTTAATGTGAAAGTTGTCCTGTTGGGGGGACGCAATTTGTGCATTGTCGTTGTGATTCGAAGCCGTTGTGGCCTTGTGAGTTGAGGGCATATAGTAAAGGCAATTGGCCTTAGTGAAAAAGTTGTGTTGTGCAGGCGCGTGACCAGATTGGCAGGTGGGTGATTGGGGTTTGACCAATGAATGCGCGCATTGGGTGCCATATGCGGAAGGTGTGGGTGCATGGTGAGTCCTTTGTGACTTCGTCTGGCATTCCCAATACGTGCATTCATTGGGTACATGGTGAAAATGGTAGGTAGGGGTAGACAATGGGGCGCCAAGCTGGAATATAGTGCCGTTGTTAAAATCTATTGTTATTTTAAAATGATGGAGGGTATTTATGCTGAGAATTCCAAATGGCAGAGGTGCTTCCACCACGTGGAAATTCTCTTTTCTAGATATTTTACCTATTGTCAGAGGGAGGGTCAGTTTACCTATTGTTTTTACAAGACCATTTATAGCCTGTAGGTCAATAGACTGCTTTTTTAATTTTAAATTAGGAAGATTAGTTTTTAACATTTTATACAGATTATGGGGCACTATATTCAAACTTGCGCCTGTGTCAATTAAAAATGGGGTGGACAGTTCATGGGTTAAATGCAGTTTCAGCGTCAATCTCTTGACGCCAAAGGGTTGATATCCTACCTCAGTTCCGAAAAGTCTGCGCGGCTGGTACGTCTCCGGCATGGGGTGGCGGCGTGGGACGCTGGGCGTGCTGCTGGGACGGGGCCGTTTGCACTGCCCGTGCACTCGTGTGTAAATTTTGGGCTATTTGCACTGCCCTTGCGTTCGAGTGTCGATCTTGTTGGGATGGTACAGTCCACCTACTTGGTTTTTTCTGGATACTGGTGTAGGGATCCGGCATGGTGGGCGATGGTTCCTCGGAGTGGCGCGTCAGATCGCTCGGCCACATGGCGGCGGCGGCATCTCCGTCCATCTCCGGCCTGGGGTGGGGGCGTGGGCGGCGTCTGTCCCGCAGGCGGAGCTCCGGTCCTCGTCTCGTCGGGTAGACCTCACTCCTTGGAGGGCGACAGTCAACTGTGCTATGATCGCCGCCAGGGTGCGTCGTGTTATCTTCTTTTCCCTTTTCTCCGCTATTTCGTCGCCGCTCTGTTGGTCTCGCTGATTTTCCATTTTATCCTGTCGACTCACTGTGGGATCGGTGCGAATTACCTTTTGAAGTTGGCTGAGTTGATTGTTTGTGGTGGGCGCAGTCGTGTTGGCTGAGTTGGTAAGGTATTCACAAGGGAAAATAACGAGGACACAGAGTTGAGTTGAAAAAAGGCTAGCAATCTAGGGAGAAAAGGAGTTGAAGCTATTTTGACTGAGTTGGCTATTTACTATAACTGTTCACATGATTGAGGTTTGACTTATCTGAGGGGTTGAGGAGATGGAATTGGCTCCAAACTGGTCTCCACCGCGGCGATCTCCTGACTCCTATACTTCGTTCCCGATTTAAGACGAAAGCTATTCCGGGCTCTCATTGGATGAATTTCCAGGGGTGCTCGATTCCCATTGGTTCCTAACTAATGTTCCTATGCTCTCATTGGGTCTCGGCTGATTCTTTGTTCTTAGCTTGTTCTGACATGACCCAGGAAATGCTAGGTTCTTGAACCCAGTTTTATGAGTTCCTGGATAATAAAACCTGCTAATGATTGCTTCCTCTTTGATGGCCTTTCTCTCCCAGATTTCTTAAGCCTTGTCTTTATTAAAATCTTTTAAAACATACATTGCATACATATTGGGGCGGGTTTGCATCCAGTTATGTACAAATTATGACATATTTATATTATCAACATATATAGTCACGACCGTCATGGGCCGGCTGGCCGGCCGGCCGGCCGGTTCTGTCACGGATGCGCGCGCATCATCATTATGATCATTATCATTATCTAATAATAATAATAATAATAATTATTATTATTATTATTATTATTATATTATTATTATCCATCAACATATATAGTCACGACCGTCATGGGCCGGCCGGCCGGTTCTGTCACGGATGCGCGCGCATCATCATTATGATCATTATCATTATCCAAATAATTTGGATTATAGATTAGAAGGTAATAAGACCAAATCTACTGATAAGGTACAATTTGGAATATTAGATTATAAACACAAGGTAATAAGACCAAATCTAATGATAAGGCAAAATTTGGAATATAGATTAGATGCAGAAGGTAATAAGACCAAATCTAATGATAAGGTACAATTTGGATTATAGATTATAAACAGAAGGTAATAAGACCAAATCTAATGATAAGGCACAATTTGGAATATAGATTAGAAACAGAAGGTAATAAGACCAAATCTAATGATAAGGCACAATTTGGGTTATAGATTAGAAGGTAATAAGACCTAATCTAATGATAAGGTGCAATTTGGATTATCTATATATCTACTTATATATTTGCCTTATTCTGTCTGTTTGTTTGTCTGAAGCTCACGGATGGGAATTTTTATAACCATCGGTGGTTCATTGGTAGAATGCTCGCCTGCCACGCGGGCGGCCCGGATTCGATTCCCGGCCGATGCATTTTTTTTTTTTTTTACAAATTTTAAAACTCATTTATATATTATACAAGAATGACATCCACGGCGCCAATTTATAATTGTAACGAATAGTATTTGAATAAAAGCATTTAATTGGGTAAAACCCGGGCGTTGCCCGGGTCATTCGTATATCCCTATATATAGTCACGACCGTCATGGGCCGGTTCTGTCACGGATGCGCGCGCACAGGGAGGTCACGTGCTCGCCGTCAGACAAAGGCCAAATAAAAAAATAGTGTGTGATAAGGCACAATTTGGATTATCTACTTATATAATTGCCTTATTCTCTCTGTGTGAAGTTCACGGATAGATTTTGGTCAGAATGGATAAAATAAAAAAAGTGTCAAGGGATGGGAATCGAACCCACGACCTTCCGCTTACCGGGCAGATGCCATGACCACTAGGCTACCCTGGACATATTTTTCCGTTCACATTTTTATTTTTATATTTTCAAGACACACACAGTTTGGGGCGGGACGTTTCACAAGAGAGACATCCACGGCGCCAATTTATAATTGTAACGAATAGTATTTTAATTAAAACATTTTTAAAATATATACGCACTCGGGTAAAACCCGGGCGTTGCCCGGGCCATTCTTCTAGTATCTACTTATATATTTGCCTTATTCTGTCTGTTTGTCTGTTTGAAGCTCACGGATGGGATTTTTCATAACCATCGGTGGTTCAGTGGTAGAATGCTCGCCTGCCACGCGGGCGGCCCGGGTTCGATTCCCGGCCGATGCATTTTTTTTTTTTTTTTTTACAATTTTTAAAACTCATTTATATATTATACAAGAATGACATCCACGGCGCCAATTTATAATTGTAACGAATAGTATTTGGACAAAAGCATTTAATCGGGTAAAACCCGGGCGTTGCGCGCGCGCCCGGGTCATTCGTATATAATAATTGTATAAACGAATGCAAGACAAAATCACCGCGAATGTTTCTTTTTTTTAAGGCAATTTCTTTTTAAGGCAATTATCGTTATTTATCGTTAATTTTTGTTTCGATTTTATTGAAAAAAAAAAACGATATGGTGCCTTTAAAAAATGATCTTTATTACTATGCAGTTTTCTATTTAGTCAATATACCTAAGTTCATGTTGCAAATGTAATTATCTCTATCGATTTAGTAGGTGAAATGCAAAAAAAAAATCGACATGATGAAATCTTTATGAAAATTCACATTTTTATTTTTATATTTTCAAGACACACACAGTTTGGGGCGGGACGTTTCACAAGAGAGACATCCACGGCGCCAATTTATAATTGTAACGAATAGTATTTGAATTAAAACGTTTTTAAAGTATATGTGCACTCGGGTAAAACCCGGGTGTTGCCCGGGCCATTTGTCTAGTATAATATAAATGAGTTTTAAAAAACAATGGTTGCCTGTAAAGTCGGTTTTACGGGCGAAGATTTTACGTGACAACGGTAGAATATTTATTGATATGAATATAATTAAATTGCACAATAGGAACAAGGAATTGAATGAAAATAAGAATTGCACAAATTTTAACTATAGAAATATATTTTGTTTACTAAAACATTGTACATGTAAACTTAAACTTAAATAATTCCTATTTGAGTGATTTTGTTGAGGATAGGACGATGATAGGAGAAATATGAAATGAAAGGAAGTGTTTCTGCTGTAATGTGTCTTGCGAAAGTCAAGTCGATAGTTGTTCCTTTTAACGTAGTTGACTTAGAAACGTTTGATACGCAATCAAGATTATACGTATTTTTCATGAAATTAAGAAACGAGTTGTCAGGCTTTACGTTTTTGTTAAAATCACCACACAGAAGAATCGGTATACTAGAATCAACTTGCACGAACGGTGGCACGTACTGGCTGTTGTGAATGTACGGACCGAGTCCTTGCCATAGTAACATTCCAATATCCTGCATACTAGCTCCTGGATGAATATATACAGCACCGAGTATAAACTTGAAGCTAGTATTAGCGGCGAAGCAAGTAACTTCAGTCATGCACATGTCACCCTTGGTTTTAATGACACGAGTTACGTCTGTAATCGCAACTTGGAACACTTCCGCCGTAGATGTCGATGATAATTTACGATAGATCGCCACTCCACCAGCCGCGTTGGTATTTGAAAATCAAAACACTTATTCAGATCGAAGGTTCAAATTTTTGCTAAATAAATTTGAAATTAAATAAAATTTGTAATTGTAAATGATGAAGTTGAAAATTAAAACATTTACTTAAATTAGATGTTAAAATTCTTGCTCAACACATTTTAAATAAAGTTTTCTTATATCTGCCACTTTTTCTTAATATTTGTAATTTTAAAGAATCAATTCGAAAATCAAAACATTTATTCAGATCGAAGGTTCAAATTTTTGCTAAATAAATTTGAAACTATTTAAAATTTGTAAAATAATAATTAATTAATTAATTAATTTTAAACTAATAATTTACTTAACACTATCAACATTTATCAATAGTATGACATAACCTATAAATTCAGTTTCTCAACTTTTGTGTCAATCTAACAATTAATCAATCAATCATAGTTTACGATAATGAAATATCAGTGTACAATTATTTACCTTTATTGTTGTAGTTGTTGTAAATGACGAATCTAAGCACTCCACATTTTCACTACAGACACAGCTGACGATACTTTAACCACACGTGTGAACTTGTATTATGACGCTTTCTTGTTTTTCCAACGCCAAGAACGTTCGAGAAAGACAAAGACAGAGACAAGCATGCGCCGATTCAATGCGCCTAATTCTCTAGCGCTGCGCGCGCAGCTGCGCGCGCAGCACTCTCGTTCGATGACTCATCGTAACGTTACCGGGCGTTACACTTTTTCATAAGTGACTCCCAGCCGCAACCTAATTTAAGACGTTGTCACGTCAAAATTGTTTTAAAAAATGCATCGGCCGGGAATCGAACCCGGGCCACCCGCGTGGCAGGCGAACATTCTACCACTGAACCACCGATGCTTTAAAAAATGGCCATATTTAGGTATTCATTCCATTCCAGATTAGTCCGCGTAAAAAAAAGTTCTTCAAATGATTAAAAGAAATAGCCAAAAATACTAATCAAAATGCAGCCGAATATTTTCCTCGGGTTTATAAAAAGCGACATGCAAAATTTGGTACCAATTGGTTTAGTAGTTTTTGAGTTTATCGCGAAACAGACAGATAGAAATTGACTTTTATTTATATAGAGAAGAGATAGAGATATATAAATATGCGCTGATTAGTTTAGAAGTAGATAAAAATAGCAAAGAGAATAACACTACAAGTAGATAATAAATGCAGATGACGCAGAGCAAGAAAATGTATCGTATTTTTCATATAGAGTATTCATAAAGAAATGATTGGAAGGGTGCAAAGAGGATTCTCTCTTTGAGTAAAGCTGTGGCGCAATGCGCATGTTTTTATTTCATATTTCCTTCACGAATTACTATGAAGAGCTTGTATGCACATGCTTATCGTTTTTTTAAACACGTGTTTTTTTTTTAAATGCCTAAATACAATTGCTATCTGAATTTCTCTAGTAAAATTTAAAAATATTTATATTTTCAAATATTATCAAGAAAATTTGTCGTAGAATTATTTATATATGAATCGTAATTTTTATTTTATATTTAAAATTCAAATAGTATATTTTAAACCTATGTTTTAATATCAAAAATAAACCATCTCTTCAAAATATTTTTTTCACAGAAAAAAGCATCATCATTGTAGGTCTTGGTGGCACGTTCGATTATACCCGGAGGTGTTTATTTCTATATGTGTTTCCCTTTAAAGCCATACTAGTAAAGGTAATATTTTTAACAAGGCTTATAAATAACAATATTAGATCGTTATTAGCCTTTAAGGCATCTCATTTTCAAATTTCTTTCAGAATCTAATATATTTTTCTCTTTTTTGCGAGTCGGTCTTTTCTTTGTGGCATTTGAGCTTTCTGATTCTATTTATAACAGCTTTAGGGACCACGCGAAAAATTCATGAAAAGTTTGCATAAAATATGATGTTATGGTTTTGGAAATACATTTTGATTTTTTAACAAAGCTTTTGCTTTTTTTTAAATCAAGACACTATATTAAATGTCCATTTTGTCGTAAAACTTTTATTATAATTGCATTTAATTTAAATTGTGTCAGTTCACCATTAATATAATGCAGGCTTGACCTAGTTAACATTTTAATTAAAATTGATATTGAATTTAATTTTATTTGAAACATATATTATGCCTGTAATTTTATTTAAATAATTTAGATGCAATTTTTAAATTATTTTTTGATACTCTAACAGTTGCTTTATTTTGATGTCTACAAAATATATAACTTTACATGACATTTTTAGTTTTACTTTAAAATGGAATTATATTTTAATTATTATTATTATTGTTATATAATATCAAATGTTTTTAATAATACAATTTTCAAAATATTTGTTTGGCATTTTTTTTTCTATAAGATTTCATTTATTCAATTTTATAAAAGTTTATTATTGTAAATGGTTGATGAAGTCACAACATGAATTAATCAAAACCAATAATTATGATATTAACTACAATTTTATAAATGAATTTATATTGAAGTGTTTTAAATTAGACTGAAACAACTTAAGACTTCCTTAAAATTAACTTTTGAAGACATTTTTTAACATTTATTCAAATTTTAGTGAAAATTTCAGGCTCTGTTATATCAACTTATACCTATGATGATACATATATTTTTTTAAATTGTCTTTAGAGGTATATACAATGATAAGCCTGACTCCCTTTATATTTTTTCATGGAGAAAAAAAGGAGGAATATAAAAAGTTTCTAAAAGAAAAATTTCATTATAAATCATTATTATACAGTAGAACCTCTTTGTAAAGGACAACACCAAATGCAGAACCAAAGTGTCACTTAGAAAAAGATGTCCTCTTTTTAGAAAATTGCTAATTAGTCAAAAATGATATATTTTGACAATGAAAAATAACCTTTATAGAGAGGTGTCCTCCCATAATGACATTTAAAAAAATTTAAATCGATTTAAAATACAGTTAAACCTGTCTATAGAGCCCCCTCTTGGGACTTTCCAAAATAGGGTGCAATAGAGAGGGGGTTCTATAGACAGGTCACTTTTAATGTAAACCGCTTCGTACTACGTATTTAAAATCGGGTGCTATAGAGAGGAAGGTGCTATTTAGAGGGGGCGCTATAGACAGGCTTAACTTTTTGCAAATTTGATTTTGATTTCAATAAAATTATCTTTGATAACTTTTTTTGGTGAAATCTTGATTTTGTCAATAACTGCCACAGCAGCAATTGAACGTTAAAGTTATTTTAGTTTGCTTATAAAGTAAAATTTTGGTTGACATTTGAAATATATGGAGCAGATCTCTTTGTTTACCTCTCGCTAGCCAATTAGAAACAAGCATTTTTACATGGGGAAGGAATAACGCTAAACATGGCAAGACACTTTCCAACCTCCCTTATTAGAAAAATGGATTCATTGTCTTAAATCATAAGGGGGAACACTAAGGAATTCAACCCAAGATAATAAGACCTAATCTAAATAAATAGTGTGTGAAATTTTGGTAACAGCGTTGTTACCATCATCAGACAAAAGTACTGAAATCATTCAGTACTTTTCTCTTTTTTTTTTTTTTTAATTATCTCTAGTACACTGGTACAGGCCAAAAATTGGATACAAAACATGTTGATACGATAGCGCGATCGGTAAAATTGCGAATAAAAAACGTGAATTTGCAAAGACAAAATCGGTGGTAAAACGGCCGGCCAGGGGGAATATCCGCAAACCCTGAATGAGTCATATACCTAACAAGAATTCCATTTTAAAAATAGAACTGTAGTGGTAGTTTTTGAGAATTTATAAGTTTATTTGTTTGTGGCTCATGAGACACGGGAAACTTGGGGGAAAACTGTGGTTTTTTTTTTTCTCTACTTCTTCCAATTTCAGTTTCCACATATTCTTCTGAAGTGTTAAAAAATTTTTAAATCACAATTTTAAGTTCGTTATAAGCATAGTATTTTTAATAGATTTTATCATTTTGGGACCGAAAATAGGTTCGTTTTATAGGGGTAGTTTGTTATTTTAAAAATCGCAAAGTTCATTATAACGATGGTATTTTCAATGGAATGGAATTGGGAATCGCCGTGGGTTCGTTTAAAGGGAAGGTTCGCTATATCCAGGGTTCGTATTAGCGGGGTTTTACTGTATTTTAAAGAAAACTAGACGAATGACCCGGGCAACGCCCGGGTTTACATGATTAAATGTATTATTCAAACACATTAAACATGTGCCCGTTGGCTGCCAGCGAGTAAATGTCTGCGCCCGTTGACTCCCGGCGAACAAGTGACTGCTCCTGTCGGCTGCCGGCGAGCAAGTGGCTTCCCGGCGCATGCGCGCGCACAGGAAAGCCACGTGCTCGCAGGCAGCGAATGGGCACGCCCCGCCATCAGATCCACCGCGTTCTAGAGGGCGCTGCTCGTGAGCTAAGTAGAATTATTTGAATATATAGTTTTAATAATTGATTTATATATTTTTTAAAATAGCCTATCGTCATCCTCGTTATTTTTTACCTATGTATTGAAATTTTGGTTTGAATTAGTGAACTACTGCGAATTTGTATACCGGACATACAGACCAACCAACAGACAAACATACAAACATTCATTTTTATATACAGTAAAACCCCTCTATAGTGAACCCCAATGGGACAGAGCTTTTGGTTCACTATAGCCACGGTTTGGCCATTTTTTTTACTTTTCAAAAATTTTAGACCGTATAATTAAAGGACAGACATACACACTGGAAGAGGCTTCCTCTTAATAGTGGTCACTTTGTTTTAATTCCCTTAATTGACCAATTTCCTTACATTAATACTGAATAATAATAGAAATCATTAGATGATAGGTTCTTCTTATCATTAACATACATGTACCTCTATGTCTAATTTAAAAATCAAGACAATTCCTAGGCAAAGTTTTATTAAATATATATTCAAAGATATAAAATGATTTTAAAACATCATTATCACATTATATAATACATTGTTTACTTGGAAAAATGGCTCTAACACCTTGTTGCTTCAAAGCATTCTTCAAGCATTGCACCATTCAAATAAAGTTGGAGTTTTTCTTCCATTTCATTTTCCCACATATTCTTCTAAGTCTAGATTTAGTTTTTTTTTTAAACCTGTCATGCAAAACATTGCTGACTTTAAAATCACCATAGGTAATGGCATAAAAATAGTTTTGTTTGATCACGGGACCATTTATTTAGATTTTTTTTTTTTTTTAGCCCTAAAACGTACGATCGCGATCGCGGCAAAAGTTGAGGTTGATTCCTCTTTGTAACAATTTTTAATAGCTTTATATTTTATCTTTTATAATAGAAAAGTTATATTCGCTTATTTTAATATGTTCTTAACATTTTGCCTGTGTTGTTTCACTTTGAAAAGTTCTGAAAATGGCCTTTTTTTTTTTTAAAGAAATAACGCTTTTGTTTTTAAAATGCCTTTGTTTTCTTCATTTTGGAAGCCATTTGTATTTTTATATTTCATATTTAATGGATGAAAATATATTATATTTAATAAAAAGTATAATGTGTTAAAATTTATACAACATACAGCAAAAATAAAGTGCAAAATTCAAAACAAACAATGCCGCTAAATTTATTGTTTTGAAATCTCGATCCGCGAGCATGTTTCACATGCTCAAAATTTGGTTGTTTTAATTTTTTTTTTTAATTACAATTCTAAGTTCGTTATAAGCATAGTATTTTAAATAGATTTTATTATTTTGGGACCGAAAATAGGTTCTTTATAGGGGTAGTTTGTTATTCTAAAAATAGCAAAGTTCGTTATAACGATGGTATTTTCAATGGAATGGAATTGGGAATCGGCGTGGGTTCGTTATAAGGGAAGGTTCGTTATATCCAGGGTTCGTATTAGCGGGGTTTTACTGTATATAGATGTTGGCAAGGTGTGTCTTTAAAATCTTTATAAAAAATTTGACTTTAAGAGGTTTCTATTTTGTCCTTGAAAAGATCCATGTTGAATGAGCTGCAGTAGATAATAGTGGTTGATGCCCTTGACAATGCCTGTGATGACCCTGTCATTTTCTTACTCCCCCAACCTATCAATTGCTCAACCTCTCCCTGCTCCTCCATTATAAAATTTCTTAAGAGTTTCCTCTTTTTTTTTTTTTTGGCGTCTGTCCAAAAATTTGCATAAGAAACCCATATGCAATTTTTTTTTTTTTTTGCTGATGTAACGAACCTGATCCTAATTGTGTTTTATATCATTAGCATCTTGCGTGCCGCCACACCTACCAACCAATCTTCCTGTGCCACGTGGTTAACTACTGGGGTTGGAATATTCTATCCCGATTGAATTAATAAAAAGTAGACTTTTTCAAACCTTCTTTTTGACCCTCTTCAGTACTTTTTTTTTTACTCCATCTTTTCTTAAGCTGCTTGTTCTCATGCAGCATATTATAGCTATTAATTTCAAGGAATCTGAAAGTTGTGTCACAAATATTTTGAGTTCCTCAGTGTGTTTTCTTCAACAAGGTGTTTATTTGGCTCTAGCTGGATTAGGAGGAAGGTAGGAGAGTTTATTTAAATGAGGCTGTTTTTGCTCAGGGTTGTTTTTCTCACCATGGAGCAGCCACAAGAAGATCAATTCCTGATGGATGTGAGTTGAGGTGTCAATTATTGTCTGTGATGGCTAGTTGGATTGATGGTGGCATTGTGCTCTCTGCATTTTCGTCTTTTTTTGTTCCACTCAGCTCTCTTGTTCATAGTTTCCACTTCTTGATGTGATCTTACAGTGTCCCTGTTCCCCCTTTTGACCTAATTTTACCTTGTGTCTTTGACTTAGTTACCTAGTTTTAGTTTCCTCTTGGCCTAATCTTACTTTGTCTCTTAGTCCTTATTGACCTGTTTATATCTTCTTTGTACTTATTCCTGTCTTGACCTGTGATCCTACTTTCTTTTCCAGCTACTTTGTGCCCATTTTTTTAATTGACCTAGTTGTTCCTTGACCTAACCATAATGTATTGCTCTCTATATATATTTTTTTCTTTATAAACCTCTCTATCTATGTATATTCCTGTTTTTATCAGCTGAATATCACCATGTCTCCAAATATAACCTAATTACACAAACCTATTCTTGTGACCTTACTTTGCTCTTGCTCCCCCACCATGGAAGTCTGTCCCAGCAATGTCCAATGGGATCCAGCTGGAGTGACGGCTAGAGCTTCCACAGTGGCACAACGATATTTAAACCCTTGTTGTTTTATTTGCAGATGCAGAACAACGAGACCCTCTCCATTCTTTCCACTCTCTTTGAGCTTCAGGAGGAACGAGCTTACGCTTACAAACTGCTGGACGAGTAAGTTGACTACACTCTATTGATGGTTTCTCAAACAACTCCTTGCTTAAGGTAATAAAACCTGGGTTCAGCTGGCCCGGCTGATAGTACCCTGTAAGGGCTCCTAATCCAGGGATACAGGATGAGCAGCGTTTGTACTCCATGTTAGGAGCGGCTGCACATGGCGTCTGTTTCTCATGTCAGAGGTGGCCATTTCTTTTGGAGCCAAGTCGGCCTGCCACTGATTAGTTCTCCCAGTCTTAATGACAAAGGCAGACGCATTCTACTTCACCTCATCCATTGATGAGCTCTACTCATCCCCGACATACGCCATCAAAAGTCTCAAGCTTGACACCCTAATATAATTGAGTGGAGATAAGAAAGAAGAAAGTAATAAGACCAAATCCAAAAAGTGTGTGACGTTTCAGTAACAACACTGTTACTTTTGTTATGTCTATTTGGTTCCTAGCAAAAATGCACTCACAAGGTTGACTTTGGTTATTTATTCCGTTAGATGTTATGCAGACTATTAGTAACCTTCAGTTGCATAATCAAGAGATGCCTTTTTTTTTCTTGAGATTTGTGTTAGCTTTTTGTCTTTAACCCTTACCGGTCCGCAATCCACTGTCGGTGGCTTTGTGTTAGGGTTTGCTACCCGGCTACTATCAGTGGCTTCTGTGTAAACAAGGGAAAGGAGAGGCTGGCACCCATATCACATTTCCTTGAAATCACATCTTAATCTTGCTGAATCATCCTCCATTTCCTCTCACCTCGATTTGTTACTTATTTTGCTTCCTTATTTTTTCACTTATTTCAATATCATTTCTACTTTGTCTGCTCGCTCTGAATCTCCTTTTTTTGGATGATTCTTCATCAACTGAATGTGTTCTTCCAAGATTTTAATGCTAAGTTCCCAAGCTACCAAAATTTACATATTTGAACAGTCTAGCTCATCTTGAACAGCTAAACGTTTTGATATTTTCTCAGATAGATTCTACACAAATTTCACCTATCTATATTGGAGAACTTTCTAGAATTCGTAGTTACCTATTTGGGACCATTATGCCAAACTAACAAGGAATGCCGCAGGAACTGAAAAAAACAAAATTATTTTTAGTGTTGAAAACTCTTGCTTTCAGAAAGAAAAATGTATTTGCACTCTGTTGGAAGGACAAACATGTGATTCATCTTGTCTTTTCATTTCACATAGACACAGCTAGCAACCAGGAAAACTAGACATGGTTCAGAAGCCATCTGCCATTATAGACAACACTTTGAATATGGGAGGTGTGGCTATTGCTGGCTACTAGTGTACAAATTTGTCAGAAAAACTGTAAAATGGTGGAGAAAATTATTTTTCTGGGGCTTATAAGTGTTGGCTACTGTCAACTCTCTCTCTCATACATCATATACACCCAGAACATGAAAAAAAAAAAAGAGGATAAAATCCAATCAAACACGAAAAATATTGTGAACATTTGGTGGAAGAGCTTGTGGAACCATGATAGAATAAATGTCCATTAACGTACGAAAGCTTAAGCAAGCTTGGAAAGGATGGAAAATAGGTTCCACAATGCTAACATCCAGACTGTCAAAGAGTTCAAGGTCTATTCTTCCCAATCCACACCTGGTGGATAGAAAAATAACATTATTGCGAAACCTGTAGTGACAAACCAGCTTTTCATTTGGGGGATTGGGAAATACTATACTTTATTGAAATATAAATTCAAATATGTATTAATTTTTGTACTTTGTATGTAGTAAGAAATATATTTCTACATGTAAAACATGATATTTTCCATTATATATGAAAATATGGGGAATTAAGGGAAGATGAGCAAGCGGATCGTATTACGTGCTGATTAGCCTCTACACCTACGTAAACAAAAGTGGGGGCTGTCTCTATATAAATTAGGGAGAGAGAGTTAAAACTTGACAAACCATGGCCTGTTCCTATGAACAGGTCTAGAATGACAGCCAGTCCTTGTTTAAATTTATCTTTAATAATAATAATAATTCTTAGAGGGGTTATAATGTAGTGTTTTTAAGAAATTTTTTTTTTTCATTCCAAGATAAGTTTAGTAGATGTCAACCTATAAATGTGAAAAGCAGTTAGACTTGATATAGCATTCCACCAGCAACCAACCTCGGGATGTTACTTAGATCAAAACAATGGCATGTAGCTATCTAGTACTTGGTCCTCTGGTGGTGGGTTGGTATCCAACCATTTTGTGTCTTTGTGTGTGGCTTTTTTTAAGATGGGATTTACTGGTGTCGACCATTCTCAAAAGAGATGATACTACACCGACATTCAACAGCTGGCAGCCTGGCAGATGTGTAATCTTGCAGAAAAACGCTGGTAACTTTGTTGCAACTGTTGATTTTTTAATTTGAGAGGAAGAACTTGAGCAGCCTGTAAAATGGTTACTTTAGAAATGGGGGAAAAAGAATTAAGTAAGCCTTTTATAACAACAGCAAATTGCAGAAGATTGAAATAAAGAATTTTTAAATAATGTTGAGGTAATTCACTCTGTAAGTTTTAATGTATATAACTTCAATGATGCATTAGTTGTTTGTTTCTTATCCCCTTGTGTAAAGATTACACAAATTCCAGATCTCATGGAATGGGGTGTAGCTTTCATTGATTCTGGTGAAAGTCTTGACTTTGTGCCTGTATTTTGAGGCTGTTCCTAACATGGAAGCAGACGTCTTTGCTGCCGACTAACATAAGTACAGACACAGCCCCTCCGTATCCCTGGAGAGGGACCCTTGCTGAGGTTCATCAACCGTGTCAGTTGAACTCAGGATTTTTAAAGAGATCTTTCTCCTCTTCTAACAATGCTGCTGTTGGTCCGTGACTGCTTATTCATCAGAGTTATTCTGCTTGTTTCGCAGCTATGCATTAGTAAATATGCAATGTCTAAAATAAACATTGATCTGTTATAGGCTCAATAGCAAATTTCCAGCTCAATTAGGGAGTTAAAACTTGACAAACCATGGCCTGTTCTCATGAACAGGTCTAGAAACAGGTCAATCCTTGTTTAAATTATAATAATTAAATAAATGACCTTAATAATTCTTAGAGGTTATACTCTCACTTGTTTTTTTCATTCCAAGATGATAAGTTCAGTAGATGTCAACCATACCAATGGGAGTAGTACTGTAAAATACTGCTATCTACCTGAGTGAAAGGGTGGTTGGAGTAAGAATAATAAATTGTCTACAAAATTAAACTCTTCTCGAATTAAAATAACAAAATAAAATGGAGATTGAAGAGGACGCATGCATCCGAAAGCTTGCTAATAAAGTTTGTACAAGACACTTCTTATCTCAATCCCCGTTTTATTTTCCAATAATAAATTGTGCTGTTGAATATATATTGAAGTGAGAGAGAAAGGTTCTAGTGTATAAAATGTGCTGCAGGGGCCACAAGATCTACCTCTCCACCGCCCCCTTCCACGACTTTGAAGCCTACCAGCAGGTGGTCCACAATGTGACCCAGGACTTCAAGAGGATCTCGGGCAGTGTGATGGAGCTGGAGCGGAACCTGAGGGAGCAGCATCCTCCCCTGGCCTCCTTGGTATCCCAGCTCCAGTGTCTGGAACAACGCAAGCTCCACCTGGTTAGTATACCTCCAGACTTGGAAGTGTGATCTTTTAGGGTTAGAGTCAAATTCCTCCTTCTTTTATATGACTATATGGTCCCATGGTTATCCAGCTACAGGTCTTAAGTTGTTGTTGTGTCCAATGAAGAGCCTCAGATATCTCCATAGTTGCAAGGTTTTCCCACTATGTACTAAGTGCAATTCTCAGCCTGCAACTCCAAGACATATTATTAACTGTATTGACTCATCCATTGATGAGCTCTACTCTTCCCCGGCAGACACCATCAAAAATCTCAAGCTTTACAAGCTTGATACCTTAGTGTGATTGAGTGCATCTCTATCACAGCATCAGCAATGTCCACTATCTTGGTCTCGAAGTCTTTACCCAATTAACTATAATCATATTACACACAACCGCCAATTATTATTGTCATCATCATGGTCATAGTGGTGTCATCCTCCTCAATCCTGCACCTTCCTCTTCAGAACAAGTAGATCACTCTAGTCCTTGGTCCACATTCTTCTTGTATCTATTCTTTTTATGCAAATCACCCTTAAAGCCACAATCCAATCATCTGAAGAAGCCTCTCTGAGCATTATCCACATATCCTTTCTGCTGCTGCTTCTCTTAACAGGGAGTATCTGGCTCTCCTCCAAATCCTCTTCATTGGTGACTGTCAGCCCACTTTATCTTGTGTAGTTTAGATTCCCTGAGGTACTAATAGGAAAATCATAAGGTAACAAAGACCCCATTAAATAAACTGTACGCATCAGTAACAGCATTGACAGGTCATGGGCAGCTCATTTTCAGTAGAACATACTCTACGAGAGGACACACACTTGCTAGATGTCACCTCTCTACAAAGGGCAGTTTTCATCACCTTAAATGACCATTTTTACCTATTAACAACTCTCCAGTGAGAGGATACCTCTCTACAAATGGCAAGTTTTCAAAGACCAAAATTATCATTTTTATTATTTAGTAATTCTCCAATAAGAGGACATCTCTCCCTAAAGCTCTGTATTTAGTTATTGTTCTTTAAAGAGAGGTTCTACTATATATAAACCCAATTATGATAAGGCACAATTTAGATTATAGATTATAAACACAAGGTAATAAGACCAAATCCAAATAAATAAATGTTTTGTGACGTTTCGGTAACAGCATTGTTACCATCTTCAGACAAAAGTACTGAATGAGAAATTTACCACAGCCTGGTTTAAATAGTTACTCTTATCAAATGTACGCTTGTTTGTATCTTGTTTACACACTTGATAACAGTAACTATTTAAACCATGCTGTAGTAAAATTTCTCATTCATAACTTTTGTCTGAAGATGGTAACAACGCTGTTACCGAAACGTCACACAATATTTATTTATTTGGATTTGGTCTTATTACCTTGTGTTTATAAACCCAATTAATTTTTGATTTAGCAAACTCAGATCCAGTAGAATTGAGAAGTCCAGACATTTCTATTCCCCCCCCACCCCCTGTCATGACGAAGGGCAGGTTAGCTCACCTTATTGTGATTGGTTGGCTTGCAGACTGCTCAACTCCAACTGGCCAGACAGAACATTCTGGAATCCTCCGAACCAGAGGCCGAAGTGAAGAGCATCCGGAAAGAGTAAGTTGATTTAAAGGGAGGAAAAACTTTCATCTTTATATATATATGATAATGAGGTCATTTGTACAGTTTAAAAATTTGCATGAAAATAATGTCTCTATATCTGTGCCTAACATGCAGACTATAATATTCTTTATTATGTGAATTTTAATTAAACTCTGATACAATACTTTCTGTTTTGAAAGCGATTTTTCTGTATTAAATTCTGCTCGGCTAGATTTTATAGCAAGAAGCCCCCTCTTCAATGTTGTTGTTGTTTCTTATCCCCTTGTGTAAAGATTACACGAATTCCATAAGTTCATGCTTCTCGAGCTGTTTTATGATGAGCAGCGGCCTCTCCCAAAGGTCCTGTTTAGTGCATATAATGCAAGCCAAAATGTGTTCTGGAGCTGCAGGTACCAAGCTACATTTTGGGCAAGTGGGGTAGATTTTGTTATTATTTTCTATCTTCAATGGCTTGAGATGGCCTGTTCTAAATCTTGTTAGTGTTGTTTGATGCTGTCTGATGTTCAGAAATGTACTCAACATAAAAGATTTAGTATTTCATCTCTTATATATTTACATCTGGATAACCGACTTCTTGAAGGATAGGAAATCCCAGGTACGATACAACAGCACAAAAATAACCAGAATGTGGAGTGCCACAGGTATTAAGCCCCCTGCTCTACATTGCCAATATCCACAAACATCTTACTTCCGATACAGCCATCTATGACATCATCATATGGAATACAAGCACACACATAAAGAAACTTATTGGCTATCAAAGAAAGTTTCTCAGAGAAGAAAATAAAACCTGAGGAATTATTATCTTAACAGACTCTAAATCATCCCTACAGGCAATAGAGAAGGGAAAAATAGACCTAACCCCCACCAAATGAAATCCTGAGCCGACTTGACACAATGGGAAAAAGATGTACAATGCAATGGATACCAGCCCATGTTGGAATAGAGGGTAATGAACAGGCTGATGGCCTAGCGAAGGAAGGACAGACACTGGAAACCAGTTCAATAACACTGAAAGACGCAAATACAAAAGCAAAACTCATTGAAAAAGACAAAATACCCCAGCCCATATGCAACCTCAACACTAACAGAGAATTAATGGCAACAGTATCAAGAATCAGAAAAGGGCATTTTAAAGGAATGAAGATAAACCCAGACATGACTAGATCCTACATAAACTGCAATAACTGTCACAACACCCAACTCACTCCGGACCACATATACCCGGCCATCCTTGCAGCCCTCTATATGACAGACATCAATCCAGAAGAGGACATCCATACGAAAAAGGCACCTTCGTTGGTTGGTATTGTGATCAGGATGCATGGACCGATCTGATCTGCTGCTCCATTGACAAGACACCACCACAATATATTTACATACCAACTTCCTCAGTTACCATCCAAGCCAATAAGAATGGAAAACTACTGCCATCATATGACTGGTACAGCATCAAGTCTGTCCTCCCACAAGGAGACAGCAATCCTTGATATCTATGCTTTAACCTATGGACAATGACCTTCCAGAGTGAAGGTTTACCCACTCTGTACCAAGTGTCAACTCCTAGCCACATCATTGACTACATTAGCTCATGATAAAGCACAATTTGGATAAAGATTATAGATGCATTAAAATAAGACTTAATCCATATAAATTTATAGTGTGTGATGTTTCGATAACAGCATTGTTACTGAAACGTCACATACTTAATTTATTTGGATTGGGTCATATTTTCTTGTAGCTACATTAGCTCATCTATTAATGAGCAGCTCTATTCAACCCCATACTATCAGCCAGGAAAACTGAACCCAGGCATTTTTTAGCAAGCTTGCCATTTCTCCCCCCTTCTCTTTTATTTATTTATTTTTTTTAATCTGGGTTAGGGATCAGAGAGAGCAATGACTTGAGTTGCATGATCAGGATATGATCATCATTTAACCACTTAATTCCCTGTTATTTATCTACATTTGAGTTTGTTCTTTAAAAAAAAAAAATGTGTTTCAATTGATGGTTTTGTGCAGGATGACCTCAGTAATTGATGGTATCAACGACATCCTGTCTGAACTCAAGTACGAAGCAGAATGAACAATTTTTTAAAATATATCTGGCTCAGATCCCCCCTTGTCTCCTCTACCCCCTTTTTTCCCACTCCTCCCCTCTTCAATTTATTCTCTCTAGTCCCCTCCACCCTCCCCCATGTTGACAAATTGCAATCTTATTATATGCAGCTATGTTATAACCTTTATATATTATTATTTATTGACCCATTTTTTTTTTTTTTTAATTTAGTGCTAAAACGATGCAACAAACTATAAGAGATGCAATTTTTTTTTTATAACAACCTATTATTTTAGAGTACTTATATCTTCAAATTCTATTTTATTTAATATTTTTTTTATTCTCTGTGAAAAAAAAAATATTAAGTTTTGACCAAGTCATTGATTTTTTTTTTATTTATATACTAATGATGATAGAAAAATGGGAACTTTGAAAAAAAAAATTTTTTTTTTCTAATTGAATTACCATTCCATTCTTTCTCCTTTTTTATATATTTTTTCAGTTTTTTTTTTGGTCTTTTCTCTCACTTGTAAATAAATTTGATTAATTGTGAAAAAAATAAATTTAAATTCCATCTTTTTTATTTTGGAATAGGGACTCAATAAATGTGTGCCATAAATTTTACTGAAAAAATGTTGACCAAGAAATGTTTTATTAAATACAATGGAACCTCGTTATAACCACCTCCTTTATTAAAATAACTTATAAATTATACATTTACATAAAGTTACATATGTTACATATAAGATTCTAAAGTCCCAATTGTTATTATAACAATAGCATAAAATCTCTATGGTATCTCTTAAGTATAATTGTTATAACAAGGTTCAACTGTATTTTATTTTTTCCATTTCTCTCTCTAGCTTTTTTTAAACACTCACTTTTATAAAAAAAAGTTTAAATGACACCAGAGACTCCCTTTATATATATAATATTGGTTTATAAGATTTTTTTTTTCAATATATATATATATATATATGAAAAGGGAGTATTTATATTTACTTTTATATAATATATATATATACAACAAGAATGGCTGTTATGTCCTTTTTCTTTTTTTTTTTACACATATATTTGCCTTTTTATAATGGATATTGTATAGCCAACTGTTTGTGACATTTGTCTTTCAAAAAAAAAAAAACTCCAAACCACCTTATTATCTTTGTGATATCCCCAAACACCTGCTGCCTCCACAGATTTTTTTTTATTATCCTCCGTTTTTGTGGTTTTTGACCAATGTGCTATGTGTGTTTTCATTTAAAAAAAAAAAGTATTTTATTTTGTTTTTGTCTATTTATCATATTTGGAATCTCTTGAATTTTGTGTCTTGTGTATATTATTGTAACCTTTACTTCTACTCCCTCTTCCCCCCCCCCTTTTTTTTTTTCTCTCCTTTCACTTTCAATTTTTTTTTCCCCCCTTTGTTTTCTTGTGTGTGTAATCCCCCCCCCCTACCCTCCAAAAAAAAAAGCAATAAAAAAGTTATTGCGTTTGATTTGTGTTTGTATTTCTTTTTTGTTGTTTAATAACCTTTCCTTAGGCTGATATCACCAAACTCCTAGCAAAGATTTAAAAGAGATTATTGGGAGAGTTATAGAGAGAGAGAGAAGAAAGTGAAAAATTTTGGTTTTTTTCAAAATATAACTTATGATAATATAAGTTATAAACACAAGGTAAATAAGACCAAATAAATAAATAGTGTGTAATGTTTCAGTAACAAGGCTGTTACCTGAAATGTCACACACTATTTATTTACTTGGATTTGGTCTTATTACCTTGTGTTTTTAATCTATACTCCAAATTGTGCCTTATCATGATACTACTCTGATCAAAAAGTTTCGACACTTTGCTCATAAAATCCTGAAAACTCAATATATTTTCTCCCGGTTTGTGGCAAACGCAAGCGTCGCCCTTGTCTTGGAGACCTGCCAATTTTCAAAAATCACGCGCCACAACAGCGCGAGCAGCGGCTGTTCGAAGTGAAGCCATTTTGCCCGTGCTTCGATTTCGTTAGTCACCGAAATGGAGGATCAAAGAATTTGCATCAAGTTCTGTGTGAAAAATGGATTCAAGGGTGCCGAAATTTTTTGGATGTTGAAAACAGCCTACGGGGATGCCGTCATGAGCCGAAGACGAGTTTTCGAGTGGTACAAGCACTTCAAGGAGGGTCGGGAAGAGGCCGCCGACAACGAGCGTTCCGGGAACCGTCCACATCGACCACGCCTGGAAAAGTGGACAAGGTGTTGGAACTGGTGCGTGAAGACCGACGAATAACTTTCAGGGAGGTCGCCAAAGAAGCAGGGATATCATTCGGGTCGACTCAATCGATAATGAAGGACATTTTGGGAGTGAGAAGACGACTCAACGCCGTTCTCGTTCCCAAAGATTTGACTTTTGATCAAAAGAATGCCCGGAAAGAAACGGCCAGTCTCAATCTCGAAGCGAGAACCGACGACCCCGAATTGCTGAAGAGGGTCATTACTGGAGACGAAACATGGATTTACGGCTTTGATTCAGAAACTACCCAACAGGCATCAGAGTGGCGCCTCAAAAATGAGCCAAGACCAAAGAAAGCGAGGAAGGCTCCCAGCAAAGTCAAGGTCATGTTGACGGTTTTCTTCGACTACCAGGGCATCGTTCATCATGAATTTCAACAACAAGGCTCTACAATAACTGCTGATTCCTACCTGGAAGTTTTGAGGCGATTGAGAGAAGCGATCAGGCAGAAACGGCCGGAGCTGTGGAGGAGCAAGTCGTGTTTCCTCCACCACGATAACGCGCCGGCGCACACAGCCCTCAAAATCTCGAAGTTCCTGCAGGACCACTCAACCTCTGTATTCCCCCCAACTCCCCTACAGTCCCGATTGGCCCCCTGCGACTTCTTCCTTTCGGAAAGCTCAAAAAAAGTTAAAGGGTCGGAAATTTCAGAGCATAGAAGAGATCAAAGTGGAATCGAAGAAGGCCATGAAGGCGATCCCGAAAACAGACTACCAGAGGTGCTTTGCCGACTGGAAAAAAAGGTGGCTGAAGTGTATCGCGGCCAACGGGGACTACTTTGAAGGGGACAATTTGAATTTGGTAGAATAATAAAGTTTTTTTTAAACTTATGAGCAAAGTGTCGAAACTTTTTGATCAGAGCAGTATGATATTTATATAAATAAATAAGTTTCTCTTTGTTTACTAAGTTTTATTTTGTTTTCTCTCTTGTAAATCAATAATGTTTGATTAATCTTATTGGAATCAGTACTTTGAAGCAAGTCAAAAAAGCAAAGTCAACAACTTCACATTGAACATAAGATGGATGAGATAGATGCAAAGTCTTCATATTGTATGATGCAGAAATCTATTGAAGAATTAAAAATGAATTTTTATTTATTCAAACAGATCACCGATCAACAACTTTTAGCTGTACGAACAGTAGATGCCTATTTTTTTTAAGAGACCTGAAATACCTGTCCATTGTTTGGCTAGATTTGACCACTTTATCAATATTGTTTTAATTCCGTTGAAGAATATATGTACATTTTATATTTACACTAATGGACAAAACTTAAGGAAGTGGAAAGTGTTTGATGTCATTTTTTATTTTAAGGAGGCAGAGGCAATTTTGTTCGCATTTAATTATCTTGTGTGTCTTCAATAAAGGTCACTATAATATCCTTTAGAGTTATGCAGAGTATATACATGCTAAAAGTTAGAACTTCCCTAAGTTTTGTCTATGGGTGTATTATTTCAGAAAAAAATATACAGTTAAACCTGTCTATAGCGCCCCCTCTTGGGACTCATCAAAATAGGGCGTTATAGAGAGGGAGGCTCTATATAGAGGTTTAACTGTATTTCCTAAAACTAGTTTTCATCCAGCAGAGTCTAATTATGAAAACACACTGAGTTCCTTATCGATGGAACCAGTTGAATATAAATGAAAATAGATGACAAACCTATCTTCATTTTATGGACCAAATATTAGCTCGATGGTAGGCTGCGCTCGAGTGGCTGAATTGAGAACTAAAATAGCATTTAATATTGACACGCATTTTTAAAATAGGAATTTAAATATTTTCACCTTCCTATAAAAATGTACAGTTAAACCTGTCTATAGCGCCCCCTCTAAATAACGCCTCCCTCTCTATAGCGCCCGATTTTAAATACGTAGTACGATTTACATTAAAAGTGACCTGTCTATAGCACCCTATTTTGGTGAGTCCCAAAAGGGGGCGCTATAGACAGGTTTAACTGTATATTATAATTTATAATCTAAACACATCACGTTATTTTCAAAAGTTATATTTAAATCTTGTTTAAATAATACAAAGCACTTTTAGTTCCCTTTTTCGCCACTCTAACGCTATTTTAAAGAATAAATTTAAAGAAAAATGTAATAACTGAGTAAAGACATCGCTATTTAAAAAAAATAATAAATTTACTTTATTATATTTTGCCATTTTTTAAACATATACGCATATTAGTTTACAAATTTCAATTGGACATTTCGAACCAAAAAGGATCCGCTAAGAGTTTCTAAACCAACCCAAAACCTTCAGTGTGGCAGATCGCTATATTAACAACTTCTCCTTCAGCTTAGTTTTGGAGGAATACTCTGGGAGGAAGAGGATGTTCCCACAGGTATTGGAGGTGGGTAGAAACTCTGAATCAGGTCCTCCGCGCTGGATTGTGAACAAAGTTCCTCCGGTGATATCCAGTCGCTGGCAGTGACGAAAAGCAAAAAGGACTTACGCTGGGTTAGGTCCATCTCTCTGAAGACTTCCCAGAAGTCCAGAACTATTCTACTTTCTGCGGTGTATTCCGAATACACCTTGTAGCTCTAAAGTCCTCAACATCTTCAAATTCCCCACCTCGCATCAGTTCGACAAGCTCTTCGGGCTTGAAGAGCAATCTTAGATATTTTATATCTACACAACACACACACAAAAACCTTTATTAAGACACACTCCTTTGTCTCACTGCTTTGTTCTTATGCATACCTCTGGTGAATCCTGTATAGGGTCAGTGACCCTAAATAAAGGCTTTTTGTTGTTGTTGTTATTAAGACACACTGGTCTTACAGAGGATTCTCCTTGTGGTTACAAGACGGAGAATCCTATGAAAGTGGGAAATATACAAAGGGGTAAAAATGGAGAAAGATTATATACACATGATAAATAAATACAGATTATTATTTGAATAATCCTATGGAAAATAAGAATATGGATATGGATGGAAGAAGTGGAGAGCGAAAAGAGGAAAAAAACAGGTATTTGATATTTTATATCTATAATTGCTTGAAATCCTTTTTTGAAAGAATTAAATTCTTTTTCAATACTTTTGTTCAGAATCATATCTGCATACAGATTTACATATTCCTTCTTATTTCCGTGATTTACTACAATTTCCGACCCATTTTCCTCAAGTTCTTCTGTAATATAAGTACCGCTTCCATTTTCGAAATATGCAACAAAGTCGCACATGAAGACATCTTCGATATCGTCTTCCTGATAATTTAGAATGTCAGTTAAGCTTTTAGTCAGTTCTGGGTCAAAATCAAATAAATCAGAAAGTTTCCATTCCATACAGTTTATGTTACAATACTCTAGGAAATTTCACCTTGATATA
This sequence comes from Cordylochernes scorpioides, assembly GCA_030710605.1. Taxonomy (NCBI): domain Eukaryota; kingdom Metazoa; phylum Arthropoda; class Arachnida; order Pseudoscorpiones; family Chernetidae; genus Cordylochernes; species Cordylochernes scorpioides. The sequence continues at coordinate 7,420,599 of CP092878.1, read as the reverse complement.
CACGTTATTAAGAATTGCCAAAGCAAATAAACCTCCCAAATAAAAATATTTTTCATATGTCAAATCATTTTCTTCGGTATTTCTTTTAAACCAATAAAAACTTCTATTTTTATTGAAAAAATATTGAAATTTTCTAAAAGCAACTTTTTAATAATTTTTGTGCTGAGAACATTGGATGTTTTCCCACGTGGGGGAGCGTGACCGTGCCTGCACGGGTGAGTAGTTGTTGTTTTGAACTCTGTGTGGATGGACATTAAAACATGGTGGCAGCGATAACTGAATAAAATACGAACCCGTATATTGCAAAATATCGATTTTTGCGTACCTTGGAAGATAATTCAACATTGTTACGCAGACTTTGACTTTAATCATCATAGATGCTGACGTCACTACTATGACGTCACTTCTTCCAACTTCTACCTTCAAACTTGCTGTTATTGTTTACCGCTAACTTGTCTTAACAATATATGTAATGGAACAAGTCGTTCCTTAAATAAATATATATTTGTTTTTATCTAAAGGGATGTCCTCGTAACTACAACATACGTGAGTACAAAAACAACCAGAAATCCTCAAACGAATAACCGTATTTTGCTAAGCCTACATCAATTTGGTAGCTGAGCGTTGTTTGGGCGCGCGAATTGGACTAACCGCCAATTGATCCATTTAAATCAAAAGGAAATTAAATAATTGGACTAACCGCCAATTTAGAAAGAAAAAGTTGAATAAAAATGGATACACATAACTTAGCAAAAATCGAACAGTTAACAGAAAACAACTATACCACGTGGTCCATGAAAATGGAAGCAATTCTAGATTCAAAAGATCTCTTCGAGGACGTAATTGTTAATGACGAGCCAGACTTTACAAATAATAAACTAGAATATGATATTTGGAAGAAAAAGAATCGGGAAGCATACAGCCTAATAATATTGTCACTTTCGGATGACTTAACAATCATCTTTCGAGGCGATAAAAGAGCCAAAAGAATTTGGTACGACATAAAGAAAAGGTTTGAAGGATCTCTAGAAAATAAAAGGATAGACCTAATGTTGGATCTAGCCAGACTAAAATTGAACCCAAATGAAAATGTTAACATGTATATTGTACGAGCACAGAAACTGGCACAAGAGATCACCCAGCTAGGAAAGACTGTAACAGAAAGAGAACTTGTACGATACATTGTTGAAGGACTCACACCTAACTTTGACATGATCACAGCAGCACTGTCAATAAACAGAGAAATCTCCTTACCAGACTTGAGACAAACTCTACTGGATTTCGAGAAGAAAAGACAGGACAGAAGCAAAAATCCTGAAAATGCTTTCAGATCATCAGGCAACCAATTCAAAGAAAAATCATGCTTCATTTGCAAAAGAAAAGGACATTTCAAGAAAGACTGTTGGTTCAACCCTGACAACAAAGGAAATCAAAAGAATACAACAAACAAAAATAACATGGCCAGTACAAGGAACTACCATAAAGGACCAAAACAAAACAAAGACACAGCCAGGTCAGCAATCCAAGAACGAACGGAGGAACCATCCCAACGAAGAGACTCCACTTCAGAATACGCACTACATGTAAGCACAAGGGAGGAACGCCCGACGACTCAGGACGTGTGGATAATTGATTCTGCGTGCACAAGCCACATGACTTCCCATGGTGAATGGATCGAGCACAAGACGGAGGAGAGAAGAAGCATACAAGTGGCGGAAGAAGGGAGACACATTGAATCTACCTCATCAGGATTAATCCAAGCTACTGTACAAGGTAAGGACAAACTTAACAACGCTGTAACCCTGCATAATGTCCTCCATGTACCACACCTGAAAGGAAATCTAATGTCCATTCCAAGCGTAGTAAGAAGAGGGAACTCTGTTCTTTTGAACTCTGAAGGAGCATACATATACTCTTCTGATGACAAGCTAATAGGAACAGGAAACTTTGATGGTAACATGTACACATTGAACCTATCACGTTTACCTGAAGCAACTCATGTCCCAAACGAACATTGCTTGATTTCAAAGGACAATTCTAGGACTGCATGGCACAGAAGGTTAGGACATCCTAGTAACAACAAACTAGACCTGATTTTGAAGAACAATCTTCTAAAAGGCTTGGACTCTATAAATGGTACCCTTGATCAATGTGATGCTTGCTCATTGGGAAAAATGACCAAAGTACCCTATGTTCACACAAATAGCAATCAGGAAAGCTACCCCTTTGAAGCCATTTATGTCGATCTCTGTGGTCCAATGAGAATAAACTCCTTGGGCGGAAGTAAATATTTCTTGAACATCGTAGATGGATTTTCTAGGAGAATATTTGTAGAATTTCTCAAAGATAAACTCTCGGCAGCAGAAATTTTGAAGAAGTTTATTGTAAAGAGAGAAAACGAGCTAAACTCAAAACTAAAACGACTTAGAACAGATAACGGAACAGAATTTACCAATAAAAACCTTGAAACCTTCATAGAATCCAAAGGAATTAAACATGAACTAACTACACCGTACACCCCAAGAAGCAATGGGAGAGTTGAAAGAGCTAACAGAACACTATTAGACAAAGGCCGAACACTTCTGGCAGACTCCCAATTACCCCTACACTTCTGGGCAGAAGCTGTGAATACAGCTGCATATCTGTACAATCTAACTCCCACAACCAATGACCCAGACACTACCCCTATGGAAAAATGGAAAGGTAAAAAGCCATCCGTCTCTCACATCATGAGATTTGGTTGTGAAGTCTTCTATAAACTCGAGAATCATCAAAGACACAAACTAGAAGCTAAATCTAAGAAAGGAATATTTGTAGGCTATTCAAGATGCAGAAGAGCTTATCGAGTATTTGATATCACAGCGAGAGTCATTCTTGAAACCGCAGACATTCACTTCAGAGAGAACAATAATGTCATCTCGGAAGAAAAACAAAGTGATAATAATACGGACACTGACACATATTTCTTCATTCAGGAGGATGAACAACTGGACAATCATGTTCTATCAGATGTTGATATTGAAGAGCCAGCACCAGATACCATGATCAACAGACAGACAGAGTCAAGTGAATCAGACAGACCACAAAGAACTCGAACAATACCTAAAAGATTCGATGACTACGTTCTGGCTACTACGAATGAAACCATTCCGAAAGACTATGAAGAAGCCATCGCATGCGAAGACAAGAAACATTGGGAGAACGCAATGCTTGAGGAAATACAGAACATGTACTCGCATCAAGTATGGGAACTGGTACCTAGACCTGTAAACGCTAAAGTTGTCAAAAGTAAATGGGTGTTCAAAATATCTAAAGACCAAGAAAACAAAACTTACAAAGCTAGACTTGTTGCAATGGGATACAACCAAATCCCAGGAAGAGATTACAACGAAAGTTTCAGCCCTGTAATTAAAAATGCCACCCTCAGGACTATTTTGTCAATGGCAGCAACAAAAGATTCAGTCATTAAACTTTTTGATGTGAAAGCAGCCTATCTAAATGGAAACATTGAAAACACAATATTCATGGAACAACCTGCTGGATTTGTCCAAGACAGAAACAAAGTTTGCAAACTCAACAAAAGTATTTACGGTCTACCTCAATCCGGAAGATCGTGGTATGAGAAATTCAGTCAAGTACTTCATGACTGTGGACTGGAAAAACTTAAATCTGATCCTTGCCTATTTAAATGGAAGAATGAAGACAAATACTTCTATGTAGGGATATATGTTGATGACTTTATCACTGTCTCAGATTCTGAAGATACCTCAAACAGATTCATCAATAAATTGAGACATCACCTGGAAATAAAGGATGTAACATGTAAAGGCATGTTTTTGGGAATCAAGATCATACAAGACAAGGAGGGAATTTCGCTACAGCAAAGCCACTATGTACAACAAATATTGCAGAAATATGGAATGGAAACTTGTAAGGAAGTTCCAACACCAGGTTCCAAAGAAATCAATTTGGACAATCATATTGAAGATGACAATTGTGATCAGCACACTTACCAAGAAGCCCTTGGAATGCTAATGTTTCTAGCTGTTAACACCAGACCCGACATCGCTTACATCACTAGCAAACTTTCACAGTACTCCAGACAACCAAAACAGATGCACTGGACAGCAATCAAAAGAGTGATGAGATACCTACGAGGAACAATTGAACTAGGAGTGAAATTTGAAAGAGGGAAGACTGGAATACTGAAGTCATACACCGATGCCAGCTGGTCGACCACTCATGACGGAAAATCCTACGGCGGATATGTATTGAAGCTCGGCGAAGCAACTATAGACTGGAAAAGTAGTAAACAACCACTCGTCGCCCTCTCCACAATGGAAGCGGAAATGATAGCTGCTTGTGAAAGCTGCTGTCAAATCAAGTGGATAATAAACCTATTACGAGAGCTGGAAGAATGGAATTTCATGGAAAAACCAACTGCGATCTATACAGACAGTCAGTCATTGATCAACTGGATCTCCAGCCCTAAACAAAGCAGTCGCTGTAGACATATCAACAGAAAGTACCACTTCTTGAGAGACTGTTTTGAATCCAGAGACATCTGCCTTCTGTACAAGCCGTCCCAGGACCTGGAGGCGGATATCTTCACAAAGGACCTATCCCGAGACCAGATGAAGAAACACCTGGCGAGCCTCAGCATCGTGGGAATAAAGTCAAAGTAAGGAGGGAATTGTTACGCAGACTTTGACTTTAATCATCATAGATGCTGACGTCACTACTATGACGTCACTTCTTCCAACTTCTACCTTCAAACTTGCTGTTATTGTTTACCGCTAACTTGTCTTAACAATATATGTAATGGAACAAGTCGTTCCTTAAATAAATATATATTTGTTTTTATCTAAAGGGATGTCCTCGTAACTACAACATACGTGAGTACAAAAACAACCAGAAATCCTCAAACGAATAACCGTATTTTGCTAAGCCTACATCAAACATGGCTCAGATTCAGCCTCCAGAAACTTTCGACTTCTCGACTCCCAACGAATGGCCCAAATGGAGGAAGAGATTCGAACGATACCTCGTGGTCAGTGGAATGAAGAAGAAAGAGGAGGCGGACAAGATCGATTTGTTCATGTACTTGATGGGTGACCGCGCGGATGATATATTCAGGACCTTCAAGTTCGAAAAGGAGGAAGATGCAACGAAAATTGATTCCGTCCTCAAGGCGTTCGACAGCCACTTCTGTGTCAGAAAGAATATTATCTACGAACGTGTGTTGCGGTTCCCGGTTTGGATAGATGAAAAGGGAGGATACACGATGTGACTTATTAAAGTTTCCTTACTTAAGTATATATATATATAGCAATTTAGGCCAACAACCCCATGTATATAACCCGCAGCAAGACCTTAATGTTGTATAATAGAAGCACAGCTGTCAATGATGCACTATCGACATATGTCTTTATATCATCACATGTAATGCAATTTGTGCAAACAGGATAAATAAAATTAAAAAAAGGGGGAAACTCTGTAATTGATTAAGAGTTGAGCTAAAGCAGGGATCGAGCATATAATATTGTCAGAACAAAGGTCTAAAGATGGAAACAGCCACGACACTAGTATACAATTTCATCAGACAACCCATGAAATCGTTATTAAATTGGACAATCTATAAAAGACTCCTTCTGGAGGTTTTGCAACCCACTGAAGACGCTGGGAGCTATTTCATAGAGGAAAATTATAGCAACAGATCTCTATAATTTCTACAGATCAACTGTAAATAGATTCATATTAAGGCATTTTTATAGCCCAAATAACACAAACAATAGTCAAACATACAAATCTGTTTGCATCATGCCGTACCCTCCTAACAGCGTAACAATAGCCCGAGGAATCAGAAAATATGGTATAATGGTAAATATGATGGAATAACGCACTGAAACACATAAAAGTACAAACATTACTAAAACCTGACAGATAGATACCCTCAAAGTAGCCCTAATAAAGTCGTATTTTGCAACTGTTGCTGTGTCAATATATCACAGCAAAGATATAGTACACAACTCTATTCCAACAGAGTCGGTAGTTCTATATTTAGTACAATTTGTGAAATTAAGGTGTGGGGGTAGTACATAAAGCAAAAGGAATGAAATATGTATGAGAGGAAACAAGAAAATTTCTCTAGATATTTATTTAATTAAATTAAAATTTGGGAACATGTCTATACTGACGAGATATGCTATTTACATAGTAATCTAGATAGAGGTGACCTGAAGTTACTTAAAGCCCTTTAGGGCCCATGCGAAATCTAGGTTGGTTACTACACAAAAAGGGGGGGCGCTAAGTCATAATGACAAATGGCTTACCTTTTCTCGAAAGTGCCGGCAAAGGTCTGGTCTCCCGACTGAAGACTGTCCTCTCACTGAGCGACCCAGATTGAATCCTTTTTGGCAACGAAACCCTCTTTTATCTTTGTCTCCCTCCATTTTCATTCGCTGGCCGCGCCAAAGTTTCTATTGGCTGGCATTTTCATTCGTCGAAAAAAAAAACACCAATCAAAATGGCCAACGGCTCCAGTATACAATTTCACAGACGCCCCAGGCCTCTCCCATCAAAATAGAACATATAGTATTACCAATACAAAAAAAAATCTAAAGAGAGAAACAGCCACGGCACTAGTGTAAAATTTCATCAGACACCAGGCCCCCCTCCACATGGATTGAAATACGATCCTCCCTTTTCTCGGGAAGGTATATATAACGAGCCCCCTTCCCCTTGGACTGTAACACGATGCTTCCCTCTCTCGGGAAAGATATTTATATGGCCTTAGTCTTTTAGAAATCTTCCTTCTCCATTTCTTCTGGTCACCTTTACCTAGATTTTAAATGAGGGGCATATGTGTACATATGATACAACAGCTTCCAGCGCGGATATCTCTGGATGTCACTGGTGTCTTCTTCTCTACCAGGCATCAGCTTTCGGCATGGAAGTCTGGTGTCATCAAGAGTCTAGGTTTCTGGGCAAAAAGGTGGTCTATAAGTCTATGTGGGAGGGAAGCCATGTATCCATTTGACGTTGATCATACAAGAGGATCGGGAGCCAGTGGACGAATTCATCACTTCATTGTACAAATTGGCTGATAGTTGCGAATTTGAGGGTCTTCATGAGCAGTTGATCCTTGACCGAATAGTGGTTGGAGTGAGGGACAAAGCTTTATCTGAAAGAATGCAGTTGGACAGCGAACTGACTTTGGAAAAGGCGGTGAAAATGGTTCGACAGCAGGAAGCCATTCGACAGCAGCAAGTCGACCTGCAGCGTCCCTCAACAAGCCAAAAGGTCAATCAGGTTCAACTCGAAGAAACAATCACCGAAACAACAACAGCAGCCTTCAAGGAAGAAGGAGAAGTCAGCCAAAATAAGATCACGATGTCCAAAGTGCGGAGGTTTCACCCACAGGGAAGGACAGGCTTGCCGTGCTGAAGGACAAAGATGTAACCTATGTTCAAAAACTGGCCATTTTGCAAATTGCTGCCCAGATAAGCAGGCGAAGACTGCGGAAGTCAAAGCTGTTTCTGAACTTGATGAAGAAAAATTGGTTTTCTCCTGGAGGTCTCAGCTGTGGAGGATTCATCTAATCTCGATGATGATGAAGGCGAGTGCAGGAGGCGATGGACAGCAGAAATCCAAGTGAACGGGAAACAGGTGAAGTTCAAGCTCGACTCCCAGGCGGATGTTACATGTGTTCCTCTGTGTCTCTTCAAGAAGATAATGGGACAGCAACGACTAGTGGAAAGTGATATCAACATTAGAGCTGCTGAATTATCAGAACTTCAGACTGTGGGTATGTTTATATCAACGCTGCGAAATGGCAATTATGAAATCAAGGAGAAGATTTATGTCATTCGTTTGAGTGAACCTCTTCTGAGTCGCCGGGCATGTGAGCTCTTGAACCTGGCGAGGCGGATTGAAGTGGTTGCGACGAGAATTAACCCGATCAAAGACGAGATGTTGACGAAGATTTTTGAAGCTCAACAAGAAGATACGACCCTGAAAGCAGTAGTCAACTACCTTGAGCAAGGCTGGGCAGATAAGAAGAAGATGTCACAGGCTCTGCTCTCTTATTGGCATGTCAAGGATGAACTCTGCGTTCAAAATGGACTACTGATGCGTAGCTGTCGTCTTGTTATTCCAGCAAGTATGAAACTGGAGATCCTAGATAAGTTGCACGCTGGGCACTTCGGGATTACAAAAACAAGACTTCGCGCACGTGAGACGGTATGGTGGCCTGGAATTTCGGAAGAGATCGCGGAAACAGTCAGAAAGTGCAGTGTCTGTATCCAGGAAGCCGTCTCAAAACATGAACCTTTGATACCAACCAACTTTCCTACGCAAAAGATTGGAATGGATTTGTTCAAGTTCGAGAATAAGTGGTATCTAGTCGTCATTGACTATTATTCTCGCTTTCCTGAAATGATTCAGCTGGATCGGCTCACAGCCAATGTGGTGCTGCGTAGTTGCAAATCCATATTTGCCCGACATGGAATACCAGAAAAGCGATAATGGGACGCAATTTGGAGCTGCTCGTGAATTTGCAAATTCCGCAAGGCAGTACGGATTCACACATGTCACTTCAAGTCCTCGATTCCCGCAGAGCAATGGGATGGCAGAAGCAGGTGTGAAAATTGCTAAGTTGATCCTCAAGAAAAATCAAGACCCATCGCTTGGACTCCTGGAGTATCGATCGACCCCTTTGGAGAACGGTTACAGCCCTGCTGAGCTTCTCATGGGACGTAAACTCCGAACGACCTTGCCAATTGCACCAGAGAATCTTAATCCAAAGTTGGTGGTCTCTCAGACCCTGAAAAGAAAGGAGGGGAGAAGGAGAAAGGATATGAAATCCAGATATGATCGACGCTGCGGAGCTACGGACATGGAGGAGCTATCCGAAGGTGACACAGTTTGGATTACAGATATGCGAACCTGGGGGATTGTAAAGCAGAAAGCATCGACACCAAGGTCATATATGGTTGATACTCCAGTTGGGACTTTACGTCGAAACAGGTTCCATCTACGAAAAGGAGTTACAGTGCAATATCCAGCCGACCCATCGACACTGACCTTTTCGGGGGAGGAACTGGTTGAAAATGAAAAGACCCCAGTTGTGGATTATCCCTCTAACGACTCAGAAGACGGCCAGATAAGAACCCGGAGTGGACGAATTGTTAAACCCGTGGATCGTCTTCATTATTAATTATATTATGCATTTAAAGTTTGTAATGTATATATATTTCAAATCTTAAAAAGGGGGATGTGCTGAGAACATTGGATGTTTCCCCACGTGACGCGGGGGAGCGTGACCGTGCCTGCACGGGTGAGTAGTTGTTGTTTTGAACTCTGTGTGGATGGACATTAAAACAATTTTATTATATAATTCTTTGGAGACGCCTCCATAGTCCAATGATAATTCATTTTTATATTCGATAATAACTGGAAAATATTTATAGTCTCTACTCTGCCTCAATACATCTGATATTAGAGAAAGACCACTTGTTACCACATCTTCTCGATTATAATTTGATAATTCAAACACAAATCTTGAGGTCTGTTATTCACGTTGTGCTTTAAAATTACCAATATTGCATTAAAAGTGTTACGCAGACTTTGACTTTATCATCATCGATGCTGACGTCACTAACACTTCACTAATCTCTATGCCAGAGCTCTAAATCTGCCAGAAAGTGGCTGACTAGTAAGGATGATAGTGGTGGTCATTCCAGGGCGTATTTTGTATAGGAATGACTTAAGGCGGATTGGAGAGGTCGCAAATCTTTTTAGTTTTCTGTTATGGTAATCTTAGGTGTAGACTAAGGTCCAAGCTTCCATAACGGATGAGTGGGCACGTCTGCGGGCAAGACTTTGGGGGAGGATGCAGTAGGATCAAGTTGGTATGCTTATAATTCGAAACTATGCAAAACTTCCAAGTTATTGAGCATCAATTGTAATTCTGAAAATCAAAATTATAAAAAAGAAGGCTAATTAAAATTAATAAATGAAGGAGGAGTTTTAGACAGAAAAAAATTTCATTAAGCGGTTTAGATTTTATTTTTTTGAAAAGTATATACAAGATAATTCTAGTATAACTTTAAAAATATATATAAGAGATGAATTGAAAAATATTTTAAATCTAAAAGTGTCGTAAACAACAATAATCAAAGGAATAAAAGAGTTTATCTCTGAAAAATTCATCTATTGAGTTGATCAACATAAAATCAGATGAAACTAAGCGAAAAAGAAAAGAAGATTCGGAATTGTTTATTAATAATTCACCTGATTTAAAAATAATGTCAAACATCGCTAATTCTATTTCAAGCCTTTCTTATAATAAAAACTATATTCAATATTCTTTGGTTGTTTCAAAATGCTCCTAAATAAGGAATATATAGAAAAGTCCATATGTTTAAATTAAAATGAAAAATGCCTATATATAAATTAAAAATGTCTAATTAAAAGTTAAAAACCTATATATGAGAAACATGAATACTTACTCAATTAAAATTTAAAATTGTTGCAGAGCCATGAATTTAAAAAAAAAAAAAAACAGAGTAATATGAAGACTTCTTATAGATTTTAATAATCTGACTACTTTGATACACACACATTTTAGTTTTATTTATAATATCCTATTTTTTGATGCCTATCGTTTGGTAGTTGTTAAATTTTATACTTATAATTTAAAATCTGAAATGGCCGAGACAACTCCGCCTTGGCCTAATACGAAAGATGGATACGATTTAGGCGAAGTGATAGGTAAGTCCATTTTATTCCATCTACTAGTAGTGTACCCTATCAATATAGCCAATTATAATTGAGTTTTGAATTCAATATATATTGATCATTGTTAAAAATTAACATACGAAACGGTATTTGAAATTGAAAAAATGAGCATATGTTAGATTCATAAAAAAAAAAAAAAAAAGATTCAAAACTTCAAATATTTAAATGCTTTTTCAAATGGGGTTTTTATACTTTGAAATGTGTATTATATATATATGAGATAATATTAATTTTAAAAAGCTACTATAAGCAACATTTTTTCAATAAGACATTCAATTAATAGTAGTATTAAAAATGCTCTTAAATAAAAAAATTACAACAAAACAAAAAAGGCACCCCTTTTCCCCCTTTCTTTTTTTATTATTTTTATATAGGTCATTATATATGACTATATAGAATAATTTGCCACAACTTTTATCAAAATAATAAAATATATGTACATTTTACAATTCAAATAAACTTTTCTAAATGTTGATTGATTTAGCCTGTAATAATAAAGTTATTTTATAATAAATATCTTTTTCTCATACTCTCTTGTATTCACATTAAATTTAAAATTTTTCTCTAATGAAAGCTTTCAGAAAACTATAAAATTTAATCCTTAAGTAAGAACAGACTTCAAGATTAATAATTGAATATAAAATGGTAATGTATGCAAAGAATTACACTCAGTAATTATTATTTTTCTCTAGTAAAACATAAGAAAAAAAAAAACAATTTTTTTTTCTAGAAGATAGTATCAAATTGCTCAAGATAATACAATGATTGAGTATTGATAAGAAAGAAGAGAGATTTATTTAAAACAACACAAATATAGATAACACATTTTTGTCCAACCACTGCAAGCAACATGCAGCAGAGTGTATAAACATGTTAAGTTAGGTTCAGATATGTCAAATTGAGTTTAGGTTAAGGTAATAAGACCCAATATGTAAATAAGGGGTGACATTTCTGTAACAGCATTAAACATTAAATTTGGTCTTATTACCTTGTGTTTATAATCTTTAATCCAAATTGTGTCTTATCATCTGTAACAGCATTGTTACCGTAACATCAAACACTGTTTGAATTTGTTCTTGTTACTTTGTGTTTATAATATATAATCCAAATTGTACCTAATTGTTTAAGTTACAATAGTTTATTGTATGTACAATATACAAAATAGTACAAATGTAACTATAGTCTAACCATTATTTAATTTGATATCCCAAAGGATCAGAGGACACATTATAGTGGACACATTTTTCTAGGAGATACCAAATATAAAATTTAAATATTTTTTAAAAATGCTGTTTTAATATATTTTAATTAATAATGTGAATTGTGTGTATGATATATTCATATGTATATTTTTTTTCAGAATATTTCTTGATTAATTTTTAGTGATGGAAAAAAATTGTGATTAATAATACAATTTTGAAACAAAGGAAAAATTACATATACTATTTTAATCTATGTAAATAAGTGCAATGGAAGAAGAAAGCCAATAGATAGAAAATTTAAAAAAGGCTAAAAATTTTATTTAAGAAAAAAATCATTATCTTTTAAAAAAAATGTTTCTCCCGGGAATCGAACCTGGTCCGCCCGCGTTGCGGGCGAGCATTCTACCACTGAACGGACCACGGGCGGACCAGGTTTGATTCCCAGGAGAAACATTTTTAACCAACAGTGGTTCAGTGGTAGAATGCTCGCCTGCAACACGGGCGGACCAGGTTTGATTCCCGGGAGAAACATTATCTTTTAAAGAAATCTTTAATGGCTGTTTGCTTTAAGCTAGAATCCTATTCAATGTCTTCTCATCTTCTTTCATATCTCTCATGATTGGGTGAAGTAAAATGCGTCTGCCTTTGTCATTAAGACTGGGAGCACTATTCAGTGGCAGGCTGACTTAGCTCCAAAAGAAATGGCCGCCTCTGACATGAGGAACAGACGCCATGTGCAGCCGCTCCTAACAAGGAGTACAAACGCTGCTCATCTTGTATCCCTGGATTAGGAGCCCTTACAGGGTACTATCAGCCGGGCCAGCTGAACCCAGGTTTTTAGTGAGCTTGTTACTGCTCCCCCTCCTCCTTTTTCATCCGGGCTTGGGACCGGCAAAGGCGGAGTTCTATTCAATGTACATTCTAGCTGATCAACCTTTAAAAGTCACGTCTTACATGTTGTCAAATGTTGACAAAATTTGCTAAAAAAGAACCTTGAATTATCGTTTAGTCAAATTAATATTGGTTATTTGATAGCAGAGGTCAGGACATGAAAGCATGGTTGAATTGTCATGTCCAATTAACAAGGTTATACTGTATTTACTGTGACTAAGCCTGGCACAGAATAGGTCATAAAACAGGTGTTGTCTGCACAGAAATCTCTCCCAAATATATCCCCAGAAAATATTTCAGTTTGATATCAAAAAAGATTCCCCATGTGTATATCCCTCAGTCTTGGCAGGTAGTCAAACCTCACCATAACATCTTCCCTTGATGTTGTAATAACCATGTTGTGGGGGTCGGTGGACAAGTGCTATAAACTGCCGCTTTTATAACAGCTACAACCCGGGATCGAATCCCGCATTGGGTACTTTTTTTCTAAAAAAAAAATGCTTCAATGGCCCTCGATTCTTGCAAAAGTCCAACCCCACAAGTGAGTGAAAGTAAACAATTGGGGCTCTGGCACACTTGTAAGTGCAAAAGTTGAAATGTTTCCCACATTGCAGATATGTAGTGCACTTACGGTAAAAGCAGTTACCAACTTCTACCCACCATGATTATCATGGCCTGTACCCCATGAACTAGGAGGAGGATTATAATAATAATAATAATAATATATATATATATGTTATATTAAAATATTATTCTATTTAAAATTATATTTCATAGATCCAAATACTCAGTTAAATCGACCGCCAGAGGTCATGCTTCCCCTATAAAAACTCGTTCTTTCTCGATGGCCAGCTCAAAACTTTTGTACATTATGTAAATAATCTTTTGTTTTTCCTTGTTCTGCTCGCCTTAAGCCAGGCAGTACTTTTATCAATTATGTTTATTTTCTATATCCCATAAGCTCAATTAAAGCAACCTCTGATCTTCAAAACCATTATTATTTTTATTTCAAGATATTTAACCACGACTGCATTTCCATTACCATAATCCTCAACATGATCAAGAATACAACAGAAAATCTCATTCAAATTTTATTTATAACATATATATATATAGGTTAAAACTTAGGTAGTGCAGCCAGCCATATTCGTTATGAAGGTTGGCGGCCATCATGGAACCCCATCCTGTTCTGAGCATTCTATAATATTCCAGCCACACCATTCTGTTAGATTGTCACCTTCTTTAGTCCCTTCAATCCTCCAGCCAATGTTCCCCAGACTACATGGCCTGTTCCCTTTGAGGACTTCATTTAGAACTCTCCATTTGACCCTCTCCAAACTTCTACAGCTCTCTATTTGTTAGCTCTTTGAGAGCACCTTCTGGACAATCAGAGAGAGTGGTGTTTTTTAAACTATTTGTGTTGATGGGTATGATTCTCTTTAAAAAATAATTTATTTTATTTCAAAAAGAATCATATATATGTCAAAAATAGTTTAAATTTCAAATCTGCCGATGATCTGCCTGCTAAGGGAGTGTTTTTATTTCTGACTCTCCAGTTCTCTCCCATAACTACTACTCTTTCTTCTTCTTCTTTCTTATCTCCACACTGGGTGAAGTAGAATGCGTCTGCCTTTGTCATTAAGACTGGGAGCACTACTCAGTGGCAGGCCGACTTAGCTCCAAAATAAATGGCCGCCTCTGACATGAGGAACAGACGCCATGTGCAGCAGCTCCTAACATGGAGTACAAACGCTGCTCATCCTGTATTCCTGGATTAGGAGCCCTTACAGGGTACTATCAGCCGGGCCAGCTGAGCCCAGGTTTTTTACTGAGCTTGTTACTGCTCCCCCTCCTCCTTTTTCATCCGGGCTTGGGACCGGCAAGGGCTGAGTTATAACAACTACTAATGGAGGGCAATTTGGTAAAAGTATATTGTTTGGTTGGTTGAGCACTTATCTACTTGGTCAGAACCCAGGCAGCTAGTTTATCCCTATATGGAGACCTACACATTAGTAAAACTCTTTTTCTTGAAAATAAAACCTCAGTAATCCAACATTATGAATTTGTAACATTTATGATAAAGCACAATTTGGATTATAGATTATAATAGAAGAAAATAAGACCTAATCCAAATAATTTATTGGTGTGTGACATTTCGGCAACAACATTGTCACCATCATCACAGACAAAAGAATAAAATCTATTGATTTTTGTCTGATGATAGTGACAATGTTGTTGCCGAAACGTCACACACTAATAAATTTATTTAGATTAGGTCTTGTTCTAACTTGCTGAAGGAATTTTAAACCCAAACTGGAATCTCTCTCATATCATCCATTCAATGACTTCAACAGTGCGACACCAACATGGATATCCTTTGCAAGATTAAATTGGCCATGTGAAGCATTACATTAGATGTGAATCTCCTGGATTATTTATTAAAATAATGCAATATATTTCTGGAGATGTTTCTTTTTCATTAATTATTGCATTCTCTCTCAAGCTTTCAGGAATTTCCACTCTTCTGCAGGAGTACAGATAGATAAGGTGCACAATTTGGATTATTATAGATTATAAACACAAGGTTATAAGACCAAATCTAAATAAATAAATAGGGTGTGATGGTAACAACGCTGTTACCGAAACATCACACTATTTATTTATTTGGATTTGGTCTTATTACCTTAGGAGTACAAATTAAACAATAATGTTCATTATTGTTCAATTTGTACATCTTTAGAAAGGTGGAAATACCCGAAAGCTTGAGAATACAGTAGTAAAATGATTGAAAGAAACATATCCAGAAATCTATTGCATTATTTCATTCATATGAAGCATTATAAAATTGAACTCTGCCTTTGCCGGTCCCAAGCCTAGATGAAAAAGGAGGAGGGGGAGCAGTAACAAGCTTGCTAAAAAGCCTGGGTTCAGCTGACCCGGCTGATAGTACCCTGTAAGGATTCCTGATCTAGGGATACAGGATGAGCAGCGTTTGTACTCCATGTTAGGAGCGGCTGCACATGGTGTCTGTTCCTCATGTCAGTGGCGGCCATTTCTTTTGGAGGTAAGTCGGCCTGCCACTGAGTAGTGCTCCCAGTCTTAATGACAAAGGCAGATGCATTCTACTTCACCCAGTCATGATGGTTGTCAAACAGACACCATCAAGGGTCACAACTTGATATCTTAATATGATTGAGTGGGGATAAGAAAGAAGAAGAAGATTGTAAAACTGGACAAAAATGACCTGAGTGTAATACCTCAAAAGATATTTTCTCCAAAGCCTCCCATCTAACTACTAGGGTAGAGAGGACTGGTTTAACAACCAAGGAGATAGCCACCGCGACTTGTCCAAACCTTCCACAGCTATCTTGACATTGAAAGATTTAGGATTAAAGATACCCCCCCCCCCCTGCCTTATCCTTTAATCCGTTTTTTCATCGCTAGAACATAGTTACATATGTGTGTGCAACATACATCAGTACATACCACAGATTATGGAGGAAATGTGATATCTATATAAATAAACCCCTCTATAGCGAACCCCCAATGGAACTGAACCTGTGGTTGACTATAGCCATGGTTTTAAACACAAGGTAATAAGACCAAATCCAAATAAATAAATAGTGTGTGACGTTTCGGTAACAGCGTTGTTACCATCTTCAGACAAAAGAAACGTCACACACTATTTATTTATTTGGATTTGGTCTTATTACCTTGTGTTTATAATCTATAATCCAAATTGTGCCTTATCTATAGCCATGGTTTGTTAAAGCCTAATGTAGGTGTTAATTTCAGGTCTGTTATAAGGAAAGGTTCAGTGTATCCCAGGTTTCTTTTAGTGAGATTTTACTGTATGTTAATATATATACACAGTTGAACTTCTTTGTAAAGGATAAAACCTAGTTGTAGAGCCAAAGTATCCTTTAAGGAGAGGTGCCCTCTTACCAGAGAGTTTCTAGATAGTAAAAATGGTAATGAAAACTGTCCTTTGTAAAGAGGTTTCCTCTCATGGAGCATGTTCTACTATATACGAGAGGATGATTTTCTACCTAGATTTATTTAGTATTCTTATGGGAGAAGTGTTGCAAGCCAACAAATGATACCTTAAAAATGTAAACTGCCTTCACCCCGTGTTGACATGGGAAGACATGTGTGTGTTAACAGAAGCTTGTGTAACCCACAATTTCTTGGTACTCTTGTGTGGACTAGAGAAATAACTATTTCTTTCTAAACATTTTTAAAACCCTGGATGTTTATGGGAGAGAAAATGAGAAATTTGTATACTTCAAGTAAAGATTATATCACAGGGAAATTTTATGTTCATAGGGTATTATTTGCATAATTTAAGTAAAATGAAATATTAAATTATCAACTAGCAAGTGAAATTTTAAACAATTAAAAAAAAACCCAATTTTTTCTAATTATAATTAAAAGAATGTTTATAGACAGACTTTACTGTAATGAAAGATCAGTTTGGCATTCAGTGTTCTGGGTAAATTATCTGCAGACCAATCTACTGCTAGACTAAGAGGATGAAGTACAATTTGGAGGATAGATTAGAATTACTTGTTTGAAAAGACCAAATCAAGTAAATTATACATGAGATCCAGCATTGTATCACCCTCTTCAGGGTTCTGACTAAGGTTTCAATTGATGAAGAGAAGGAAGACAACACTGTTACTGAAAGTGTCACATCTTGGTAACACCTTGAGATTCTCTCTCATCCTTAATCCAAATTGTACATTGTTCAAACCCCACCGTGGCTATACCTACATTTTAAATCTATTGGGAATTAGGAAGGTATAAAACAAGGTGTTGTATATATATATTAATTAATTGTTACCACAGAGTGTGTGTGTAAACTCACAGGTAAATAGGCGCTAACCGAAAAAAAAAAGTTCCTTTGTTCAATATTAGTTTCCCTTTTATATTTTGTTCTCTCTCTTGTAAATCAATAAATATAATGTTTAATTAATATTATTCTTGGAATCGGTTTCATTCAAAATTATAAACAAAGTCAACACAAGGTTCCACTATATACAGTAGCACCAACCTCCATCGCAGGACACTCATGTTAAAACATACCTCTCTACAAAGTGCACAATTTTGATAGCCAAAAAGACCATTTTTATCATTTACTAACTCTCCGGTAAGAGGACACTCTGCAACTAGGTGGTTTTACAGAGAGAGGTTCTATTGTATATTTAAAATAAAATACTAAATCTTTTGTACTCTTCTCTACCCCAAAACTATTGAATATATCATTAAGAAATTTCACGTCAAGATAGCTGAAGATCAAAATGCGAAACTATTATAGACGCATATGATTCTTTTCAAAAATAAACAATTTCTACTGTCCTTACTGCGATGAAAAAATTAATGGGAGGGCCTGGCTCATCAGTGGTGATTTAAAGATGCATTAGCACACCATCTGTTATCAAAATAATAGCTGAAGATGTATAGGCTATTAAAATCCTATGTAAATTTAGTAAAAAATGTATAATTTGAATGTAGTGAAGTTATGCTTCTCCCCCTACTTTAATATAGAGAAACAGTTGAACCATTTGTTAGTGAAGAGAGAACCCTGGGGTTTAGCTAACTGGACCACGATGACACGGCAGAGGTATTCATCAAGAAGATACCGTGTTCATCATCCTACTTGATTCTAAGTGCTCTGACCCAGATTCTTGTTGGGCAAGTTTATGGCAGCCCCCCACCAGGATTCTAGAAAATTTCTTGCTTAACACATATTGTGCTGTTTCACCCCTTTTTTTAATCTGTTCCTGATCTTTTTTTCTCTTTATATGGAACTAGCTTTCTTTATATAGGCTATCTCTCTCTCTTATACTTTTCTACAAAACTTTGTAGTTGTTTTTTTTTTAATTTGCATATGCTACCACATTATGCAAATGTAGTTGTAAACTAGAACTTTTAACATGTGTATTCTCCTATGCAAATAAAATCAAACTAATACAAGAAAATAAGACCTAATCCAAATAATTTAATAGTGTGTTATTTTCTTGTATTATAAATCTATAATCCAAATTGTGCTTTATCATAAAATCAAACTAATATTACACTGCTAATCCTATTATATTACGCTGTTTACCATCACAGAATAAGGAAGGGGGGTCGGTGGAAGGATGGTCTAAATCATTGGTTTTCGACCGCTACGGCCCGGGTTCGATTTCCGCATTGGGCACTTTTTTCTGATAAAAAAAATAAAATGCTCAGATGGCCCTCGATTCTTGCAAAAGTCCAACCCCACCAGCGAGTGCAAGTAACCAAACGGGGCTCTGGCACATTTATAAGTGCAAAGTCGAACTGCTTTTCACATGTGTAGACATGTGGTGCACTTACAGTAAAAGCAATCAACTTCTCCTACCCACCATGATTATCATGGTCTGTACTACATGTACTAGGGATAAGCAAAAAAAAAACACAGAATAATGAGATAAAGTGTCGGATTTAGTCAGGCTGGTCTCATACACCGCCATTTTACTCTGTTCTCTACATGTCTTCTAATTTAATCCTTCTTTGGGTCTACCTTCATTCTTCAAGGTATTTCATCCCTCCAATAAGGTCAATAGAAAATCTCCCAATGTTTCTCAGAGTACCTTTCTTATAAACTTTCATTTTCCTTTTAAATACTTTATTTGTTGTTGTTGTCATGTCCAAAGAAGAGCCTCAGATGTCTCCATGCATCTCCATCACAGCAGCAGCAATGTCCATCATCTTGGGTGTGTAAAGCTGCTGCTCTGGGTCTATGTCAATTTTCTGCAAGGCTGCGGCCATTGCTGGGCATGAGAATACTTTATTTACATGTTACATTATAGTAGCTAGGGAAATAAGCTTCAGTTTCTTTTTTCTCTTCAATAAAAAAAAGAAACATAGCAATATTTGAAACATAAACATGCACAATGAAATGTAATCAATTGTGATTTTCTATCATTCCTAACAATCTGTTCCCAGTGTTGAACAATTTTGTTTTATGCCTCTCTCTTCCCTCCCTTTTGGAAAAAATTAAATATTATTTGCATATGCTGACCTAATCTATACTTACATATATCCACACAAAAGGCCATTTTGACACTTATTCTGCTTAGTTTGTTAATACTCAATTGAAACTTTTTAAAAATTCTTTTTAAAAAAATAAAGTTTAAAAAAAATAAAGTAAATAAAAAAAATTAAAGTAAATTTATTTAATAGAAATGCCTCCAATTAGAAGAAGGAATGTTGTCCCATCTCAAAAGTTAAAAAATGAAGTAGGGTGTTTAATTTTATTTATTTGTGTGTTTTGTGAGTGGAGTCCTGTTACTTTACACTTCCTAAAAATTCATCCCCTAAAGAAGATGGGAAATCAATTGAATGTTAGTAATACACCACCTACAGAGGCACAGTTGACTCAAAGCCATTTGCATAGATCTGAAGGCTATATGCAAATAGACATTAGGTGTGCTGGAAGAAATGTCCTCAATATGGACAGATAGGATGTGTCAGAGCCCCGTTACTTGCACTTTACTGGTGGGGTTGGAATTTTGCAAAAATCGAAAGCTATTGGAGCAATTTTTATTCAGAAAATAAAAGACCCAATGCAGGGTTCAATCCCAGCACGTGGCTGTTGAAAATCAACGGTTTATACTAGCCATGTTGTATAGCCCGTCAAAGGATTCTATGGCTACTTTTCCGCGAGGATATCACGGGATTTTGGAACAGCAACCTTTTAAATTGCTACTTCTGCAATGTTGGCATCCAAGACAATTTGGTCCACTATCTATTCCATTGCCCATTCCTACATGAAAAGAGACTGGAAATTCGCGAAATTTCGGAGCTAGCTCACTGCAATGAACAACATGTATATAAAATCTTTAATGCTCTCCTGCTGGATAAAACATTTGTTTATAAATATTTTAAATTTTTCAAGGCGATTGATAAAATGAGAGAAGAGGTGCTCAACTCCACAGACAACGGCTGATTGCTCCCCCTCCCCTCTAGATTGCTTTTCCTCCTCACTCATGTACATATATAACCTTTAGGGGAATCCCCTTGTAAGACAATAGTGTCTTAATAAAGGTTTTTGTTGTTGTTGTACTAGCCATGTTGTGGAATTAGAGGTGAAGAGAAATTGTTCAGAACAGGGTGAAGTCTCATTCCTTGATGGCATTCCTTGATTGATTGGGTATATATAAACTAATGTTGTGTTGTGTGCAAAGTATATAGAGTTTTATTTAAATGATAAGACACAATTTGGATTATAGATTATGCTTGTAACCCCAAGGAGAATCCTCTGTAAGACCTGTGTGTCTTAATAAAGGTTTTTGTGTGTGTGTGTGATTATAGATTATAAACATAAGGTAATAAGATCAAATCCAAATAAATAAATAGTGTGTGACGTTTCAGTAACAGCGTTGTTACCATCTTCGGACAAATTTCAGATGTCATTTAGTACTTTTGTCTGAAGATGGTAACAACACTGTTACACATAAACGTCGCACACTATTTATTTGGATTTGGTCTTATTACCTTGTGTTTAGTTTTATTAAAAAAAAAAGAGCATATACTGGAGAAGGGTATGTACATGTATGTACCTATGTCCATAGTTTTCTAAAATGGTAATGACTAATGCAATATGACAGTATTAGAGCTCTAAAAAGTGGTATGGTAGATTAAATTGGTGAAGGGCTGGGAGAGTTGTGGGAGTCCTCCTGCCATTTTTCATTGCAATAAGGATAGAACATTTGGTTGATTTGTAAAAGAAATGTTTTTGAATGATAGTTATATTGCTTGTATACATTTACCTTGAAGAATAATGGGAAGTTTTGTTGTTGTTTCTTATCCCAATGTGCAAATATTGCACAAATTCCATGTGTCCATATCCTTGAGGTGTTTGATAAGCAGCAGCCTCTACCAAAGATGAAGAGAGAGGTAGTTCAGGGGAGGATTGGTAACCGAATAGTCTGGAAATAGAGAAATAGAAAAACAGAGGGCTGACTTCCATGTTGATTCTACTACCTGATGCAGAATGTGCTGCTGCAAAGACATATTTACATATATACACATATTACATTTTTACATATATAGTTTAGCTATTTAGGTTAGAGCCCTTGTGTGACCCCTGTTAGGTACTAAAGCTAGGGAATGCATGCGACAGCAGCAGATAGGGGAATAGAGCCAACCGTGGAACCAAGGCCTTGCATCCAGAACTACCTGAAGAACCTTAGGCCTACACTAGAGGATCTTCACAACCCCACCTACTCCAAAGCTCTGTCAAACTTGGAGGAGTCCAATGGATCCGAGAATACAGCTGCCTCTAGTTCTCCTCAGCCAGTCAAGCTTGGATGGATCCAAGGAGTTTACATCCGAAGTCTGCTCAACATCTGGGGAGTGATGCTCTTCCTTCGGATGGGGTGGATGGTGGGGCATGCCGGAGTGGGCCTCTCTGTGCTGATTGTGCTGCTCTCCACCGTCATCACAGTCATCACCACACTCTCCATGTCTGCCATCTGCACCAATGGGAAGATAGCAGGGGGCGGAGCCTACTACCTGGTGTCTCGCAACCTAGGTCCACAGATAGGGGGTGCTGTGGGAGCCATGTTCTCCTTCGC
Source organism: Cordylochernes scorpioides (assembly GCA_030710605.1). Taxonomy (NCBI): domain Eukaryota; kingdom Metazoa; phylum Arthropoda; class Arachnida; order Pseudoscorpiones; family Chernetidae; genus Cordylochernes; species Cordylochernes scorpioides. The sequence goes on along the minus strand of CP092878.1, from coordinate 7,398,101 downwards.
CAACTGTATTGCTGTGTCCATGTATGTCGTGGGGGCCGCAGAGGCTGTACATGATATCATGCTGGATCATGGCGTTAGCATTTTTGTCAATGGTTTAAACGATATCCGTCTCATAAGTTGCGCTATCCTGGTAATCCTGCTCCTCGTAACTTTCATCGGCCTGGACTTTGAGAGCAAGACTCAGCTGTTCCTACTGGTGTGTCTGTTGGCTGCCCTGGCCAACTATTTTGTGGGGACTTTCCTCCCACCCTCCCCCCTGCAACGGGCTCAGGGATTCTTGGGTTGGAGCTGGAGGCTGGGGATTGAGAACTGGTCGCCTGACTTTAGGGATGGTACCAACTTCTTTACAGTCTTCTCCATCTTCTTTCCCTCTGTGATTGGCATCCTGGCTGGGGCTAACATCTCGGGGGACTTGAAGGATCCTGGGTTCGCCATCCCACGGGGAACTCTCTGGGCCATTTCCACTACCTCACTGTCTTACCTCACCATCATTGCCTTCCTGGGTTTCACTCTGGTGCGTGATGCTTCTGGTCTGGTGGAGGAGCTGGAATCGGGACTCTTCCTTGACTGCTTTGGCCGCCCCTGCCCCTATGGGATGCTGAACAATTATCAGATGATGTCAGTGTCTGCAGCCTTTGGACCTGTGATCTACGTTGGCATTTTCGCAGCCACCCTTTCCTCAGCTCTCGCTGCGCTGATTAGTGCTCCCAGGCTCATTCAGGCTTTCGCTAAGGACAACATCTTCCCTTTCCTTGGCTGGCTCTCCAGGGGCTATGGACCAAATGAGAATCCGCATATTGCCACCCTTTGCTGCTTTGCCCTCAGCCTCCTGTTTGTCTTGATGGGCAACCTCAACGCCATAGCTCCCATCATCTCCAACTTCTTCATGGCCACCTATGGGATGATTAACTTTGCCTGCTTCTTGGCCAGCTATGGGAAGTCTCCAGGCTTCCGGCCCAGCTTTAGGTTCTTTAACCAGTGGCTGAGTCTACTCGGTGCCGTGCTGTGCATCCTGGCTATGTTTGTCATGAACTGGATCATGGCTCTGGTGACGGTGACGGTTGCCTTGGCTTTCTACGGCTACCTGGCCAGGAACAGACCAGACATCAACTGGGGCACTTCCACCCAGGCTATCCACTTCAAGAACACCCTTGACATGGCCCACATAATGAACACTGTGGAGGACCATGTGAAGAACTACCGACCTTGTATCCTGGTGTTGAGTGGCAGTCCTTGCACAAGGGCTCCCCTGGTGGATCTAGCTGCACAGATCACCAAGGACGGCACAGGACTTCTCATCTGTGGCCACGTGCTCTCCAGCAACCGGCATCGCAATTACCTTACCGACATCAACACCAGGTGGCTGGAGAAACGGAAGATCAAAGGCTTCTATGTCAACATCGAATCCCCCTCCTTCATGTTGGGTTCCCATTCCCTCATGCAGGCTGCCGGCCTGGGCAAGATGAAGCCCAACATTGTGATGTTGGGGTTCCCCACAGAATGGCGCAGTGATCTGAAGGCCTCCAAAGATTACGTGGCTGTCCTGCACCATGTGCTGGACCTCCACCTAGGATTGATGGTGCTGAGACTTCAAAGGGGTCTGGGGATCTCTCACCTAGTGGAGACTCCAGACCAGATTCCCCTGCTGCCAGTGTTGGACCCGAACTCCCACATTGTCCCTATGGATGGGGCTGACAAGAGTAGCAAGATCCCTGACTGGGTGCTGCCTGCCCTGGACCAGTTCCAACGGACCCAGCAACAAGGCACTGTGGATATCTGGTGGCTGTACGATGACGGCGGACTCACCCTCCTGGTGCCCTACCTGCTCAGCCAGAGGCAGCTGTGGAAGTCCTGCAGGGTCCGGGTGTTGGTGCCAGCTGATAGCCACAACCAGCTCGCTGCCAGCCATCTCAACATGGCTTCCCTCCTGAAGTGCTTCAGGATCGGCATCTCTGACATCCTGCCTGTCCAGTATTTCAGCACCTCCCCCAGTCCGGAGACGCAGCAGGCATTCAAGGATCTGGTTGATCCTATTGAGGAGCTGACTCCAGAGATCCTGGAGACTCACCAGGATAAATCCTTGAGGCAGATGAAGGTGAGGGATCTGCTGAAGGAGTATTCTAGCGAGGCGGCCCTCATTATCGCAACTCTGCCCCTCCCACGTAAAGGATCCTGCCCAGAGTCCCTCTACCTCGCCTGGCTGGACCTCCTTACTAGGGACTTGCCCCCTTGTCTGCTGATCCGTGGCAATCAGGACTCTGTGCTTACCCTCCTGGCCTGAAGCCTCCTCTCTCAATTCTTCTAAAGGTGGTTCAACCTGTGGTGCCTCAGTTCTTTCTTCTCTTTATAACATGGCTCTTCAATATCTCCCTTCTGTTGCCCATTCTCCCTGAATGATCAACTCTATGGGTATCCTCAAGCACTAGGTCAAATTTTACCTTTATACTTTCCCTTTATATGATTATTTCCCCTATTGTTACTTTATCCATAGCTATACTACCACTTTTGTAAAATTTAATTTGCCCGCCTCTCCCTTTGATCTCCCTACTCAACTAAAAAAAAAAAAAAAGCTTGTATAACAATCTTCCTTCTTATGTTTACTTATTTGCAAACATTCCGTTTCTCTTGTTAATTCTCCCTTTCTCCTCCTCCTCCCAGCTAGTATATTCACAACATTATATCTTATCAGTAGCACCAATGCCATAATCAACCTCACCTCCCCATCTTCTTTCCATAAATATTTGCATATCCTGTATACCATATCTGCATATCACCTCTTTTGTTCAAATATGTTCACATGAAATTTTGGCAAGAAAAAAAAGGTAATCTCTCCTCTCTGAGCTTCTAACACATGTAAAACCTCTTAACACAAGAACTGTGTACAATAAATGCTAATATCCCCAGTGATAGTCAGTGTCCAGCTAGATGTATATATATGTTGAAAGGCTTTATGGAAATATGTATTTTTATAGTTATGTACATATATATATATATATGTGTGAGGGTTGTCACACATATTATCTCTAGTCATTATAAATCCCTCATTTTTAGTGTTTTCTATTTTGGTTCTAGTCATATTTAAAAAAAAAAAAAAGAAAATTTTACTCGTCGCTTACCTTGAACATAATCTATAGCTGATGTATATATTTTTTTATCCATTTAAAAATAAAATGTATATATGTATTATTTGTTTTACCCCTCTCATTATATAATTATTTTTTTAAAGATTTTTTTTTTTATTTGTTCTGGAGTGACAAAATAAAAATATATTTTTTTGAAATTTGACTTTCTTACTGTTGCAGTGTAACCTCTCTTTTCAAATAGGTTCTGGGTAAATTTAAGCAAAGAGCAAATTTTCTAGGTTTAAATTTTTTGGATGTTTGCTATTCATGATATTTCTGTTATTGAAACTTTCTCATTTTATTATTTTTTTTTTTTCAGAAATGTAACCCTCCCTAATTACTGTAGTGTTGCCCCCCCCATAAAAATAAACAAAATTTTGATCAAGACAAATTTTAACCTGATATAAACAGACAATGTAATTACTATTATTATTATTATTATCCTATTATAGAGTTCAATACAAGGTCATGGAAACTGAATTCACAGATCAAATTTACAATCTTGGTAGGGTTGGCATATAGGTCCTTTCTTCTTCTTCTTTCTTATCTTCACTCAATCATATTAGGGTGTCAAGTTTATAAAGCTTGAGACTTTTGATGGTGTCTGTCGGGGATGAGTAGAGCACATCTAGGATGAGTCAATACATTCAATAATGTGTTTTGGGGTTGCAGGTTTAGAATTGCACTTAATACATAGTGGGAAAACCTTGCAACCATTCTGGAAAGTCATTGTCCGTAGATGACCAGACTAAAGTCTGAAAATCAAAGACTGTTGAGGTTCTGTCTTGAGGTTCTCATACATATTCCAGATGGTCTCTAGTCCTGCCATCGTAGGAAGACATGGAGTGGGGCTGGTATTGCTGTCACTTTTGAGCCCGGAAATATAGGTTGTGTGTCCGTTGGTCCATCCTACATTCCAGAATAGCTCCAGACTTTTGGATTTAGGCACCAATGATGTATTTGTGGCACTCAGTAATATAATAATAGCCGTCAACTGTGGTTCTATTAATTTATATAATTATAAATCTAGGTGCTAACAATGGTGTTTACATATAACTTTACTTATTTGTTGTCTTGATAGGTACAATTTGGATTATATATTTTAGAAATATATATATATATTATTTTGAAAATAGAGCAATCCATATAAATCTTTAATTAAAAAGTAATTAAATATATATATAGTGTGATGTTTTGGTAACAGCACTGTTACTGAAACTTCCCACACTATTTATTTATATTTGGTCTTATTACCTAGTGTTTGGTTGTCTTGTTAGCATATGATATCTTTAAAATTGTGCCAACATTAACAAAATCATTTGCATAACCTGTTCTGTACTTGCGATGGAAAAGTTAAGGAGGTGGGTGGTTATTTATATAAAGCTGTTGTTATTCTGAGCCCTCTCTCTGATTGGTCTGTGCCGCTGTCCATCCCTTCCATTCCAATCAACAAAATGATTTGCATAACCTGTTCTGTACTAGCGATGGAAAAGTTGGGGAGGTGGGTGGTTATTTATATAAAGCTGTTGTTATTCTGAGCTCTCTCTCCCCTCTCTCTGATTGGTCTGTGCCACTGTCCATCCTTTCCACTTGTATACTTGGCACAGCTGTGTCACCAACTCTGCCCCCGTGCGCCAGGACCTCTTGACCCCTCTGATTGGTCGGTGGGTACTTGGACTGTCTATCCGGCCGGCGGCCGGACGATTACATTCTCTCGACAGGGGGTGGGGCAGACCTAAGCCTATTTCCGTCGCAAGGTGGCGCTGCTTGCGAGTTAAAGCTACAAATCTGCAAATAACTCTAAGGATAAAATTTTACACAAATAAATTTACTGGCAATGCGTTTCTTTTAAATATCATCAAATATTATCTCTACAGACCTTACTGCAATGGTATGAGTTATTGGATGAGAGGGCTTGGCTCATTAGTAGTGAACCCTCTCAGCGGTTTTGCCAAATTGTGTAAAATTTTAACGATAGATGGCAATAAAAACTCTAAGGATATTTAAGATATTCAAGAAATAATTTTTCAAAAACATTTCCGGGGATATGCCTAATAATATCCCAAAATTTCACGGCGATTGGATGTATGGTTTTTGAATCTATAGAGTACACACACACAGACAGACAGACATTCATTTTTATATATATATAGATTATAAAAAGATTATAAAAACGAAGAGAAAATTATTTATTTTTACTATACATGGGCTACGAGCTTTCGGGCAGCCTCGCCCTTCTACAGGTAAAGATACATGGTGGCAAAAGGCTTTATATAAGATTCCATTTTAAAATATATTTGCATATAAGAAGAATATAGGACGGTTAAAATATAATTTAAAATAAGAAATATTTTGCAAATCTAAAACTATTGTATATGATATTTACAAATATGCTAATCATGTAATGTCATATGACAATCAATTGGCAAATTAGCAGATGGTTATACTATGAACTATACAATGAAACCGGACAACGAATGTTCAACCCGCCATCAGCGGCCACATTGGTTTAATGGTTATTTAGGTTATTACATATGTCTTGGTATTGTGTAGGCAAATCTATGTGTCGGTTAAAGTCTGAAAATCAAAGACTGTTGAGGTTCTGTCTTGAGGTTCTCATACATATTCCAGATGGTCTCTAGTCCTGCCATCGTAGGAAGACATGGAGTGGGGCTGGTATTGCTGTCACTTTTGAGCCCGGAAATATAGGTTGTGTGTCCGTTGGTCCATCCTACATTCCAGAATAGCTCCAGACTTTTGGATTTAGGCACCAATGATGTATTTGTGGCACTCAGTAATATAATAATAGCCGTCAACTGTGGTTCTATTAATTTATATAATTATAAATCTAGGTGCTAACAATTAACCGACACATAGATTTGCCTACACAATACCAAGACATATGTAATAACCTAAATAACCATTAAACCAATGTGGCCGCTGATGGCGGGTTGAACATTCGTTGTCCGGTTTCATTGTATAGTTCATAGTATAACCATCTGCTAATTTGCCAATTGATTGTCATATGACATTACATGATTAGCATATTTGTAAATATCATATACAATAGTTTTAGATTTGCAAATATTTCTTATTTTAAATTATATTTTAACCGTCCTATATTCTTCTTATATGCAAATATATTTTAAAATGGAATCTTATATAAAGCCTTTTGCCACCATGTATCTTTACCTGTAGAAGGGCGAGGCTGCCCGAAAGCTCGTAGCCCATGTATAGTAAAAATAAATAATTTTCTCTTCGTTTTTATAATCTTTTTACAGTTCTATAAGAGAAATTTTCATGATTCAAGTTATATATAGATTATATACACTATTAATTTATTTGGATTTGGTCTTATTACCTTGTGTTTATAATCTATAATCCAAATTGTGCTTTATCATGATAACTATAACCACTTTGTTGTTACAAACACATGTACTTCACAAAATCCTTTAGTTTGTAACCAAAGAGTGTCTGAAGGGAATGGACATCCAAGGAAGGTATCTCATTGTTATTCTTGCCATCCTCCTCCACAGCCACGGTTCACGGATTGTCTAATTGCTGCTATATTCCCAGCACACATTCTGGTTGCTTTGATGGTGGTGATGGCCTCGACCAAGTCTTGATAATTAGGTAAAATTTGAGGATTATAGATTATAAAAACAAGGTAATAGACCAAATAAATAGTGTGTGATGTTTTGGTAACAACGCTATTACTGAAATGTCATACACTATTTATTTATTTTAGATGTGGGGTCTTGTTACCATATGCTTAATTGCATCTATAAAAAAAGTTTTTTATTTTAAGACACATTTTCTTTTTTAAAAATGATTTTAAAATAAAATATCACTTCCTTCTGTTCTTACAGCGACTGAAAAAAAAGTATTAAGATAGGGTCTGGTTCATCAGTGGAGAACCCTGGCCAGTTAAATCCCCTGCTTGGAGGGTTCACCACTGTTGAGGCAGACACTCTTAATACAGAAATCCCTCGTTAAGACGAACTCAATGGGAGAACGAAATACCCTTTTCATCTTAAAAGAATATACGTATTATAAATAAAAAATACGTTTGAAGATAAATATTATTATTATCCCTATATATTTATAAATTTTACCCCATATACTGTATATTCTTTTAAGACAAAAAGGGTTTTTCGTTCTCCCGTTGAGTTCGTCTTAACGAGGGATTTCTGTATTATATTTTTTTCCCTAGTTATTATGAGAACAGTTTTATTTTTGGGGGGAAAGAAAAATTTTTTTTTTTCATTATTGAACTTAGTATATATGGTACAGGCCATGATAATTATGTGGGTGGGTAGTGAGCGACTGCTTTACTGTAAATGAACCTCATATCTACATATGTAATAATTATGTAAATTAAGACCCCTTTCAATTCTAACAGCCTCTCTTATATAACTGCAACTTGGTCATCCTAATTCTATAAATTCCAACTTTTTGTTTTAAGTTGTGGTTATAAAACGACATGGTCCCAAGTAATGGTGTTGGGTTGAAAACCAGTCTGTTTTATATAAAGAACTTGAAGAGAGG